>VXAB01013884.1:22000-102082 GCA_013399175.1 Odontophorus gujanensis
AGAGTTCATGCCACAGCAATTAAAAAGAAAATCGTAAAAAAAGAAAAACTACACTAACAGAGTGGAAAAATATTTTGTTGTTGTTGTTTCTTTGGGTTTTTGTAATTTTTAATAAGAGCTTAAGCAAGTGTGTCCAATGAGATTATTTGACATCACAATGAAGAACTCCCTTTTTAGAAGTGAAAGGTTCATTTACAGAGATGGCATTGGTTTGAATCAAAGAAATATGCAGAAAAACAAGAAAGACAGGTAATTTTCTTTATGCAATCTTCAAATAAAAGCTCATAGTTTGCTTTCTTAATCAAAAGAGAGACATTAAGAAATAGCTAAGAGAAACATTTGAATAATTAAGAAAAAAACATACTGCAACTTAATTCTTTAACAGAGCCTTTACAAGATTTAACAGCAAATAAATCCAAACTTAGAAGTATCAGTGAAGTCCTGAAATGTACAGACAAAAATATCAGAAACCTTACAGATAAGAATACATGTTATTTGTACCTTAACATGGCAAAGAGAAGGGGAGAAAAATCTTAATCCTATTAAATATCAGCCATTGCATCTACTCTGTTTCTATTCATTTTCACATATAGGAAAATAAGAATGCAATGTGACATACCCCTCTTCCTAGTTTTGAACCGCTGGCCTGTTAGCACCGGCTTCTGATTCTTATTCATAAAATTTCTGGGAAAAAAATAGAAAAGAGAAAGATTTTTACTATGATATTACAGACAACAGTTTACCTAAAGGCAAAAGAAATATTTAATGTGGTAAAATCCTGGTATGTGAAAGGAAAAACAATTTCTTCATGTACACACAAAGAATAATTCATATTATTTGAAAAATTATTAAAGATTAAGAGCACTGTGACCCAATGAATAACTACTGCTCCTGTTCCTCTGCCTCCATCTCTTGTACTACAAAAACAAGAACAAAAAATACGGTCAGAGAAACCACTTCTCCCCATATGAGACACAGTTCAAATCCGAGCAGGAATGAAAAGGAAGGAGCCTCTGCCTCTAGTGCAGGCACATAACCAGCCCAGAGTGCTGGGAGAAATACCAGTATCCCAACCATCACAGTCCTCCCAAACATTTCTTCTAATCGCTAATGCATCTTAGAAACCTACATTTCCTGAAATCCTGTTATGCATTTGCTGCAAAAAATAGAAGTTAACACATCTTTCCACTCATCAGTTTTGTGTACAAATACAGGACCTAAACAATACATCATACAACAAGAACAGCCAAAGGTATCAGGCTCATTACTTCAGATCTTAACTGCAAATCTCAACGTCATGTTAAAGTATTTGCAGAGTGGATAAATTAATATAACTTCATCTAAAAAAATATGTTATTTTTCAGCTTCAGGTAGAGTTGGTCCCATCACCAGAGTCACAATTGGTGCAAGGAGCCACCAAACTGACAGCCAAACACAAAGAGTCACACATCTCAAAGTGATGTCTCAATGGTCCTGGTCCTGAATCACCACTGTGCCCTGCCACCCACTGCTACACACCCTGCAAGTCTTCAGGTCGCCGGCACATACAGTTTGCTTGTACAGAACTGAGCTTTACCATGTAAGAAGCTTCATCCTTTGGATGTGTTCTCCTAAGAAATTTAGTCCTACATGAATTAGTATTATTTGTTTGTTCATCATGGACTTATCCAATACAAATTTCAGTATCAAATCTAATGCTACAGGTCTAGTTTGAAACCATGTCCCTTAGCCAGCACTTGCTACCATGAAGGAAGAGAAACTCAAGCTTGCTGGCTAGAAAGATGCCATCAGCTTTACTACCAAAGTAACCGTTTCCCCACCTCAAAAACTTACACAGCAGTTAGCAGTGCTCTAACTACGTAACACTGTTCCCATTCACCACTCTCTCCTAGCTGCAGCATCACCAATAGCCACTTCAGTAGTGCTTCAGATGTGTAACTTGGCAAACCACTGCTCTCCAGGGTAGCGCTACGATTTATCAGCAGTCCGAAGATGCCAACATGCACCGGAATGTGCCAAGTCCATGGTCAAGACTGGTTTTGCTTCCTACAAGTCACATAAAAAAAAAACAGCAACCAAGCCAGCTACACTAAGAGGTTGACATTCATAACTGTGATTTAAAGGTACTGTTTTAACAGAGAGCGCTTCAGAACAACCACCACACTACATCACCTTCTGGAAAGTGCTCCCACACATCTGCAAGGAGAGAGAAAAACATCAAACCACAATACCACAGGATCTTTTGAAGTGCTGTCAAATCCCAGCTCCTTTTCTCAAGGGAGCTCAAACACCTCTTTCCCCCACACAGCTGCCTAAGAGGCTGAGAAGCAGAAGGCATGCTCAGGAGATAAGCCAAAGCCCTGTGCAACAGGCCAGCCTTTAGCCACAGACCAACCAGATGTGACACTTATCTGCTTTGTCTTTGTGATCACCTATTATTCATAAAAAAAACCTGAGATATAAAATACTCTCCCATTTCGCACTGGGTTTGTTTTGCCCCTGATACCTCAACCCTTGCAGCCAATGGACTGGTACCAGCACTGTCTACTTCCTTAGTGGAAAAAAAATACAGCTTTGAGAGAAAAGAAATAAACAAAGGCATCTGACCCCAACCTAGGGACACTTACTATAAAAAACAGAAATGCATGTGCCAAAATTCTAACGCTAGACTTCCTTCAAAGAATTGTTAAGATTGGAAAGATCTCAAAGATCATCAAGTCCAGCCAACAACCCATCACTACCACACAACTAAGTCACACTCTTCAGTGCCACATCCACATTTCTTGAACACCTCCAGGGACAGTGGCTCTACCAATCCCTCGAGCAGCCTGTTCCAATGCATTACCACACTCAGAGATGAAATTTTTCCCAGTATTCAACCAGAATCTCCTCTGGTGCAACTAAAGGCTATTCCCTCCCATCCTATCACTAGTTACACAGAAGAGGCCAACCAGAACCGTGCTACAAGCTCCCTTTGAGCAACTGTAGAGAGTTATAAGGTCTCCCTGAGACACCAGACTAAACAATCTCAGCTCCCTCAGCCACTCTTCATTACACTTGTGCTCCAGACCCCTCACCAGCATCGTTCCCCTTCTCTGAACATGCTCCAGGCTGCAATGTCCTTCTTGTAGTGAGGGGTCCAAAACTGAATGCAGTACTCGAGGTGTGGCCGCACCAGGGCAGAATAAAGGAGGACAATCATCTCCCTGCTCCTGCTGGCAACACTATTCCTGAAACTAGCCAGGATGCCATTGGCCTTCTTGGCCACTTCTGATGTGGAGTATTTTTAAACTGCTGGAAGAGTAGTATGCACCTTAAGGTAGGCTATCAGATTTTAAAACTGTTCATATTTAAAATAATATAAAATAGGACCTCCGGGACATCTGGGAACGAGACAAAAAAAAGGGAAAAACCAGTTAACATAAGAATTGCCACTTGTGGCAGACAATGTCTTAGAGGACAGTGCAACAGAAGAGACTCTTGAACAGTTAATTACTAGGAATGAGAGATCTGTATTCTATATTTAGCTTTAAATACATTGCACTCTAATCTGTTTGAGTGAGGGTCAGGCTTTATAAGGCACTCCTTAGGGCAATGGCCCAGGGAGGGCAAAAGCAGTCACTAAGAGGCTGCAGAACATGAGCCTGAGCAAAATGAACCCAGTAATCTCTATGACAAGCCTAGGACCAATCTCTAGAGCAAATGATACCAAGTTTTGAAGCACTGCTGCAACCTCAACAGCTGTCTGGATGATCATTTAAAATTTGGAGTGAACTCAATGAAAACAAACAAATAATCAAGAACTTACTGACAATGAGCCCTGAAGTGATGGCTGCAAGTTCAGCATGGCAGCACACAAATTTGCACAGAGCACTGCATTTGACAGTACAATATTAAGCATATCTATCAGATGTCATATAGTTCTCAAACCTTGGAATCATAGAAACCTTGAGCTTTTACATATATTTTATTTTTTGAAAGATACAGGATAGCTCAAAGCACAGGCAAGTTTTGAAATACCAGCTAGGTAAGCCAGAATGGTTTCTAAGGCATTAAGGATGGGTAAGGGTAGGATGGAAACCACCCCAAAAAGAAAACCTCAAACACCAATCATGTCTCAAAGCCCAACATCCTTTACGATTTGTATGAGCTGCCAACAGGAAATAGAGCAAGAGATGTGGAAACAACAGCTCCTCAGCACACTTTTAACAGACCCCACTCCACTCTGTTACAGCAGATGGAAGAAGCTCAGCAAAAGCCATTTCACCATTCACTCCTTCTTTTACATCTAGAAAACCTCCAGCAGAAAATTCACATTTGAACTGCACACCCAACTCCTCAATGTTTAAGAAGCATGTATCTCACAAGCCAAGCTGGACTGCCTCAAGCAGGACACAGACAGCACTGCCATCAGACAGATAGGTATCAGTCAGAGTGGGTCTGAGACTGCTGGCAACTCACCTGCAGCTCCAGAAGTCAATCAAAAACTAAAAACGATCTGACTTTAAACAGTCTCTCAAACTGCACTCCCACTTTCCTTGAGAGGCTTCTACAAAACACATTCATGCTCAAGAAGCACTCAAGTTACAAGAGCTGGCACTACAGAAGTTTTAATCATTGAACAACCCCTGCAACAAAGTGAGTAGAAGTTTTAGTAACCAATAAAAGCAGCATTAACTAATAAAATAAAAAGGGAACAACGAAGTGCACAGCTTTATGCAAATTCAGACTTGCTGAAAAATTAGAAAAATGTGGCCTTTTACCCATGCCAAAAGGGAAATTATTATGATGATTAATTAACTCCTCAATTATTAAAAGTCTTGATAGGGCTGATGTGTCTGCCAATCTGAAATATTGAGAACATTTGGTCTTGGAATCATATACCTCAAATTGAACACACAAATACTGGAAATCTTCATTCAAACTACATCTATTTTTCTAAGCATAATTTTACACTTGAACAAAAATCTCATAATCACTTGGGATTCTTCAAATGTGAACCTGTTCATGAAGAATTCAAAACTACTTGCTCCATAGCACTATAGCTACCCCCTGACAGACATCATGCCACACATCAGCAAAAAACCCACACATCAAGGTCATAGTTTTCTATGCAGAAAAACACATGTCAAGGTCAAGCCTTTCCATGCAGGACATAAAGAGGTTTTATTGGGTCTTTTTAATCTAGGAGAGCAATTACACATTTTCACCTTCTCATCATTAAGTCTCAAGCTCAGGTCCGGAGCTTTTTTTCTTCTTTCAGCAACAAGACAAAGGATACATTAAAAGCTAATTAAATACCTCACTCCAGCAGCAGGGAGGAAGGGCTGTCCTGACACTCCTGCTCAAAACAAGCAACTGCCTCCACTGCTGGGAAGGCAGCAGGAGAGTGAACTAACAGAACCTGGAGGCAGAAAGTCCATAAATCATCACCAGTGCAGTGGAACAAAGCATTTTAAGAGGACAACAAGACAGAGGGATATAACACAGCCACAGGTTCTTGCCAAATCCTTGTCAGGCTTCCCACTGCGATACTCAGCCCCTGCTGAGATCTCTCTCTGCAAGCATTTCACAGCAGTTGCAGGTGGCAGGAAGGTGGGAGCACAGTACACCCACCCCACAACCCACGCGTTCACCTCAACACCGCAGCAGCTGTAACGCCTTCACTGCTGTACCATGGCTGTCACCCTTGTGAGAAATTCACCTCTGGTGCCCACGTAACCTGGATGTGGCCAGCATGAAGGAGAAGCACTGTGCTTATACCTGAGCCCACGTGTCAGCAGCCACACTCTCTTCTGAAATTCACAGGGACACAGTATGGAAATAAAAGGCTCCGTCTGCTGCTACCCAGGTCCCAAGTGCTGAGGGTGAGAGATGGGCTACAGGAAGATCTCTTCAGCCCCTTCTCCCTCATTAATCACACTTGTAGCTCAGCCCTAAGGGAGGGCACTTAACTGCCTTTCCACACGTCTTGATTCGGGACAACTTGTACTATTTCATCATCATTTTCCTACTCTTGGCCTTCATTCTTAAACTATACTTTTAAGAAAGGACTAAATACCTGAAGGCCTGCAACTTCAACTGTCAGCAGAAAGAGCCACGCTGGGAGCTGCAGGCTTTATCTTGCTATTTTGCCTGCAAAAGCCACCATTAGAGTTCCAATGTTGAGTAAGTCTTTATCCCAATGATCTCACTCATTACAAAGAGTCAGGAAAACACAAGCCAGATCCCAGGCAGTTCAAAACTCCCCCACAGCTTTACTCTAAGTACAATCTCAATGGCTACAACCAGGGATTAAACAGTCGCACAACTGAAAGTTAAATATCATCAACCTCCTGTTTTAGTATTTATCTGTAAAAAACAATAAAAAAAACTGTTAATCCACATGTTTACTGAAGGAGAATACATCTTCTGTTACGGATTATTTTTGCTTATGATATTACAGTGGACGAAGCAACTAGATTCTGACCTTTAATTTCATACTTGGAAGCATGCCATAGTTACCAGCAGATATCATGTTTAGGATTCTTAAGAGTGTGTTATAGCAGGTATTCGACAAGAGTACACTGAACGCACTCTGTCTTTCCCAAAAGGGCTTTCCAGAAGCTCAGAAGACTCTCATTATTTGTTTTAAATCACAGCACAGCATTTTTTCCGCACCAGAGAAAGCGCCCAGTGCAACAAAAGCACTTGCTCTTTATTAAATCTAATGGGAGAAAGGAAACAAAAAAACAACTGGAACTTGTTTCATTCTGTAGCAAGCACTCAGCCCATAGAAAACAAGTATCAGAATGAAACCACGCTACATGAAAAGAATAAAGAGTTGCGCTCATGCAAAATAGTGCAGCCAAGAATTCGGTGTGAACTGTGATTAGTTACCCAGCTGACAACTGCAGGAATGTAGACAAAAATGAGAAGGCAAAGCTCACTGAAATTTGCATAAATCACAGCACCTAACTGCTAAACTGAGGTTTAACTAAACAGAGGTGTGCTTCTCAGAGGAAAAAAAAAAACAACAATGAGCCCCACAGCTGCTAAATAACTCAATCACGGACTGAATTAGATGCATCTCCATGCACGTATCCAATGCACATATCGCAAGCATTTATTTGGTCACTAAACAAGAACATCTAAAGAAGCTGCTCAGCTGAATAAGGAGGAGAAAAAGCAGAAACCTCCCAGAGCCAAAGCACTCCCAGTGCACTCCACATAGAGAATTGTGAATTGAACCACTGAGGCAAAGGTTTCTGTGTCTCATGAGCAACCACATGTAATAAGCACAAGTCATGGCACAGTCAGAAAGAACAGAGAAAGATTTTTAATCAATGACAGGTAAAAATACAGGTCAAGCAAATGAAATCATATACTCAGATTGACATGCACACAAAAATGTTATCTTTCAGTAACAAGACTTCTTTCAGCAGCTAAGAGGAGTTAGATGCAATTCTGAGAGGGCAAGGTATTAATGGGAGCTTCTCAGTTGAGAGCTCTCTCCCGCTGCTGTGCTTGTATCTCAAGTACACCCAAGAAAACGGAGACAACGTATTGCTACAGATTGCTTTGGATCCAAACAACAATTTTAAGGTGATGGTAGTCATCCAACTCAAAGCTTGCATGGCTTGCCAGCAGAAAAAACCCTTATAAGAAAAAGAGCATAAAAAAGGATTGGCAGAGATTAGGATCAGGTTAACGGAAAAAAACAAGCAACACTTCTCCAAAGTTAACAAGTGTTTTGTTTGTTTTAATGCAAGATATTATTTTTTAATGGACTGCATAGGCACTAAAATAGAACTGATTAATTCAGAGGAGCATTAGCTATGCTGTTTGTCCTGGAGAAATACAACCATCTCAATAGTCACTGTTAAGAGACGGTGCTGATGAAGGAAAGATGGCCCTGTTGAAGTTTTGCAGAAACAGTTATAAAGGTACTGCTGTCATAAGACAGCTCAATTCTCCATTAAGTAACACCTAGCAGAGAAAGCTGTACTGCTGTTCACGACACTGAGAAACAACCATTTCCTGGAGCCACTTTGTATTGTCCCTTCACACCAACAGCCTAAATTGCAACAAACCAAAACCTACATGTATACAGCAGAGGTCATGTTAAAAAAAAAAAAAAAAGAGAGAAGCTTCATTGTTAGCAATAAGGTTTGTCAGACACAAGACAACGTAAGAACAGCGTGGTACTGAAGGCAAGTCCAAGAACAGCATATTTGTCACGCACAGTACCAACCTTCCTCTCAAGCCCACCCTGTTTCTCTTTTTAGTGCATGGTGACAGCTGAATTTTCCACGTTAACCCTACTCATACATCTCAACAATCACAACAGTAAAATCAGCAACACAGTACTGTCTCACAGCTCTGAGCAGCAGTGAGAGCACAGGAGCCCACCAGCAACTGCAGGATACAGCACTGTAGGATTTGAAAACTCCAAAGATGTTGTCAACAGAGTAAGGGCTGGAGTTAAATAAATAAATAAATAAATGCCAAGTGCCAATTCTGCAGAAAGCCTTGCCTCCCAGCTGCTAACAGTTTAGTATTTCATGGACTAAATACAGTAATCAGAGGAAGGATGTATTAATAGTCAGCACCTCTTACAGACTTGCAAGCGGTGAAGGCCTCAGCTTCAGTGACAACTGAAATTGAGTTTTCATATATAATTCCCTAACTTTTTCTTCAGTGTTTCCAGAAGGGAAAGTAGTTCACCAAGTGAACACAGGACTTTTTACCTGCAGGGTAACGAATGGGCTTTCAGTTATGTGAATTCTGGTATTTCTTCCTAAGAAGAGGTGGCACCAAGAGCCAGCAGGAGCAGCACACAACGCTTTGCGCCATGTCAGCTATTCCAAACACAGCAACTAATGCTGTTAGCAGGATTCACTTGGACTGCAAAGAAGCCTGTAACTGACTTGCATCACTCTGCATCCCCAAAGCCTCCTGCTCTGTGGGGTGCTTCCTCCTTCTCCCAGCTGGCTGACCACACCTAACAGCATACAGTCATTGCAGGGACCAAACTCCTGAAGCGCACAGCACAAGTACCGAACACCCAGGCACCTTCCATGTGAAAACAGACAGCTGGTTTTTAGGAAGATTGATACAAACCCTTCCAGTCTCAGCTAAGCTAACTCTACGGCAACATCATCCAGCAACGTGTGGTACAGAGTGCCTACATAAACCGCTGTTATCCTTGACAGGTCAGAAAAATGACAAAAGACTGAAGAAGCAGAGAGGGGCACAGCAGCTGCTATCCGACAAAAGCTGGCAGCCAACTGAGAGCTCTCAGTCTTACTTCAGAACATTATTTTTTCTGCTCTATGCAGAAACTCTAAAGCTCTTAAGATGAATTCATGGAAGAGACCATCCAGGAGACAGGCTACCAAGCAGAAGGATGATACAACCTCCTCAACTGAAAACTGCTGCAAGTACAACAAGCGTATAAATTAAAGAAATGCAGCACTCCCATCTATTTATTTCTATACACAATGTCGATTAAAAACAACAAATAAACCAACCAACCCACCCTACCCACCTACCACAGGTCACTTTCAGAGACCAGACTCCGGAATAAAGGCCAACGTGTCTCAGATAAATCAAGCATTGTCAGAAATGTTACAGACATCATGTATTCCACACAGCTCCATACCATTACCCCAAGAAAGGACATCCCTTAAATCCACAAATGCACAGAGTTAAATCCCCACAGCAGAATAATCCACTTGGCAGTACTATGCCAAAAGCACTGTATGTTAGGTGACAAATCAGTAAGGCCAGGGAGGGAGGAAAAATAACAACTTACAAGAGATTTATAAAGTCATTTGAATTGGAGGGGAACTTTAAAGGTCATCTAATCCAACTCCCCTGCAAAGAACAGGGGCACCTACAGCTAGATCAGGTTGCTCAGAGCTTGAATGTCTCCAGAGACAGGGACATCCACCACTGTGCTGGGCAACCTGTTCCAGTGCTAAGAACTGACATGAGTCAGCATGTTCTACTGCTGATTTTGTAAGAGGACACAAACTTGTTTCTTTTAAGAGGGAATGCATTTAAACTGGTTGCCTTTCATTACAAAAGCCAAAAGCAGAAGTACACCAATGTTAAATACATACTTGCAGGCAGCTGCTTTACTCCGGTTCCTCTTTCTCCTGCTGTTCCATGTGATGTCAGTCTTAGCATTACGACACCTCAATTGATGTCAGATCCCAGAGAACTCAGACTATGTATAAAAACAGCATTACAAACAGCAGCTACAAATACAACTGCTATTGATGTATATTACATATAATATATTGGGGGTTGGACTGAATGATCTCTGGAGGTCCCTTCCAACCTCTACAATTCTGTGAGTGCTATGTGTCTTGATAGTTTTGCTCCTCAAAAAGATGTGTTAATGAGACATTCTGATAGTAATTACAATCAGGCAATTCAAAGCTGCAGTCCAACAAAGGCTAATCCCCCACTCACAAGATAACCACAATTGTGTAATTCAGTGGGACAAAATCCCTGAGTTACTGCAACCTATTGTATTATCATCAACATTAGTACCATAACAATGACATGGTGAGGACGTTACACAGCCATCACTGCCCGAAGAGAGGCCTGGACCTGTATCAAGCAAGGTAGCCAGGCAAGGAAGATCATGAGGAGGAAATCAGCCAGCACTTTCTGCAGAGCAGTGAACTGATACAATTTATGCAGTCAGCAACTGTTACAGCACCTTCCAAAACATCAGGCACTGAGGAGAGAGAGAGGAAACAAAATGGTGGGCAGGAATGACCAAAAGCAAAAATACAGGCTGACAGTGTCCCAGTAGCTCCCTAGAACAAAGGCTGCAGCTGACCCACCACATTTAATGCCATTTAGACAAGAGAGACGAATGGCAATCCTCATGGAGAGGTTCAAAGTTATTACTAATCAGTGCTGAGCAGGACCAAAGATGTTGATATCAGTAAATCTCAACTGTCACGAGTGCCCTCAGAGAGGGGTTCAGCACCACGAAACAGCAGCTGCTGTACATGGTATGAACTGTGAGAGTTCTGGATGTCAAACAGCTCCCCAAACTGCATCTTAAGTGTTGGGAAGAAGTAATCAGTTCCAAATTAACAAATCATACTCCACAAACCTCTACTCTACTCAGCCTGGATTCACACAAATACCACACAGAGCCAGCCAGGGATTTCCACCTGTGAACCAGCACGCTGTCTGATACAAACCCCACTCCACTATATAGGCAGAAAACCCCAGCTGAGGACAGGAACAATGACTCTGCCTCTGGTTTGTGTCCACACACTTTAAGCAGAAGGAAGGACAGCAGTCAGCTCTGCTTGGAGCAAAACCCAAGGAAATCAATGCCATTAGCTGTAAGGACTAGCACCTACTTCACTGTTGATCATCTCAGCATGCAGTCAGCTGCACCAAACCCACACCCTCTTTCCTGATTGAGCAAGCAACTCTCAGATCCCAAGGCCAGGATTCATTTGACCTAAGTCAAAAAATAACCAAGAACAGACATTTAAATGTGACCCTGCAACCCTTGGCACTTTCCAGCATCAACGGAGAAAAGTTTGTCTAAAATATTTTGCTTGTCAACCTTCAGTTAAGATCTTATCTGAGTCCTAACGACAGGTATTTCTACAGGTATTCAACGGACTTCGTTGTTTGTATTTCCTAAATGATTCACAGAACTCCCGTTGTGTGCTGAGAAGTTTCACAACCACTTCACCACAAACACATCCAGTGAACAGGCTCAGTATGAGGCCACAAGCATTCACCCACACTCAGCCCACTTTCCTGCCCCAAGACTCAGGACAGGAGTTACTAATTTCTAACCCCTGCAACACAATCAGCGGAACAGGTTTAATAATTTTTTGAATGGGCACAAACCACGTTAGCCAGCCCTGTTTCCTCCAGCAGCAGCGTGCATCCGGCCTGCAGCTGTTTGACCTGTATCAGTATCAGCACAGCACAATGGTACTTGACACTATTAATAGGGAAATCCATTTTATTCTTTCGAGCACCATCCTTCACGCAGTAGAAAGACCAACATCAGCAATCTACTTCTGCAGATGGCATAATTAATATTCCATCAGGTGTATGTCTGTAGGCATATAGATGAAAAAGCACATGGAAGTGAACGTCAATAAATGCTACATTTGATTTGTACAACTGCTTTCCTACAGGAACACAAGTTACTAAGAATTCAGTAGGGTTCTTGATGAGACAAATAAAGGATTTGTTGTTTGAATCACTAAAAGAGACAATGAAAGGTTTGGTTGGCTTCTCTGAGGGTTTCAGAAAGACAGACCAGTTAACCCAGCGCTCCTCAACATGGATTTCAGACATCTAGAAAGCTTTCTGTGAATTACAGATAATGGCTACTGCATCCGTTGTACTACAAGGGAGAGGGAAAAAAAAAAAAAAAGACAAAGGAGAATTCTCTAGTTTTAAAAAGTGAACTGATGCTAAAATCCAGAAACACAGGTCTGTTTAGTCATGGAGACAGTTTCCTTATGCCACACCACCTTTGCACCCCTAAGACACACCGGATCAGAATGCACACAATTTGACTGAAGAACTTGCCAGCAGCTGTTTAACACAAAACAGAGTGAAACGGGGAAAGGAGCCTTCCTGCACCCAGGAGGCAGAGGCAACTGAGAGAGCATTAAATGCCCAAGCTGATCCTCTGACCAAACTGATTGCATCTAGTTGCCTAATGCAGAAAAAGCTGCAGACTGCGCAGCATCTCTTAATCTCCACTTCTTTTCTGAAGGACTGACTTCTCAACCATTTAAAGCACCAAATATAGCTTTTCTAACTTGAAGCGCAAACAAATGAGCAGCCTCTGCCTACCACTGCTCAATAACATGGTGCTAAGATTTCACATCCTGTATCTTATCAGAAGAAAAATGATTCATGTGTAACTTCAATGGGTTGAATGAATTTTACATCTTAAAATCATTTCTAGAGAAGTACAGGACTTTATTCACGGAAACAAAAGCTAAAATGATGGGATTGTTTAAGCCTGCTGTTAAACTGCTGAGCTACTTAAGATTTCTTTTTCTCCATGAAAACATATCACAAAAAGAACAAAAATACCCAGAACCAAAGCACATTAAATAGTAGTTATTACAAGGAACTGCAACCCCAAAGCCATATTTAATTGTTTCATCTGGAGTAGTTGAAGGAGCTGCAGAAGGGTGTAGCTCACTGGGATTTAAAACATCAGAGATTTCCTGCCTCTTCCCCCAAGTGACCTTTCTGTCCCAGACGGTGCTGAGCATTTTTCCTTACATGTCCTGTCTGTCCTCAATTCTAATGCACACCAGAGATAATCCATCCTTCTTACAGCTGGCTGAAAGCAATAATCTTGTCTGCTAGCTACTATGAGTCTGCAGTAACTGCAATCTGTACAAAACGTCTGCAACTGACATTAGGAATAACTCAACACATAGCAAATGCTTATGCAAGACCCCAAAATATGCCTACGTATGAAATACTAGATAAACCTAAAATACTCTACACAACAACCTCAATGCAAACACTACTCCTAAACCACATTTCTAACTTAAAAGCTCTATGAGGCATAGAAACAAATAGTTATTAAGAGTCACTGCTATTGCAGGAATCACTACTAAGATGTTTCTTGGAAATATTTTCCTGCTTTCTAGGAATTTGAAAAACACAGCATAACTTAGAAAAAAAAAAGATCACGTATTTCATACAGAGAAAGCTTTTTGGCTACATTAAAATGATCTTGGAGATAAAACCATTCCTGAAGACTGAGAGGGAACAGGACAACAGGAACAAAGCTGACACCTACCATATGTAGCAGCCCTTACCCAGGTTCCAGCTTCCATGCTTGCCCCCCACTCACCCCTTAACTACTACCCTCAGCCCAGAAGGTGCACCAGGGATGCTCTGGCCTCATCTGCTCCACAGCAAAACAGTGACTGGAGAGAGATTTTTCTGCCACCTACAAACAGAATTGTCCTCTCATTTTCGCAGCATACAGCCACACATTACAGAAGAACAGAGCTGTTACACCGGTCAATGTCAGTACTTCTCGTCAATGAACACCTTATCCTTGAAACTCGAGTATATCACTCTGCTCTCAGTTGCATGGCACACAGGAGACTCCAGATGTGTTACGCTGCCCTAAATACAAGCACCACACCACTGCACTTATCCTCTGGCCACTGGGCTCTTGTTCTACTCTGGAGCTTTGACCTCTGCAGCCTCCTACAAGATCTACGTTTTGACTTAAGCATGGCACAGCAAGGTCAGAAGGGTTTTCAGGCATCACGTTCCACAGTTTTCTCTAGGGAGAAGCAATAGATTTTTCCATTTGTCAGTTTTCCTCTGACACATCAGCGTTACTGCTGAATGGTCCTTGAGCATTTGAGATATCCTCAGAAAAGATAATTGCTATTTTAAATTAACAAGAAAGCACCATGACAGCTGAGAGGAGAGCGCATAGTTAATCATAATGGATCACAGGGAAAAAGAAACAGTATCAGTAATCAAATCCACAACTGAACAGGTAATCAGGGCAGTTCACAGGTAAAATTGACTGTAGATGACATAATCAGAAGGGAATTTTTTTTTATTTCCAGGGTTGGGCAGTGAAACAGCCATAACAGCAGCTGATTACCAGATGTGCAACACAAACGTAAGAATTCTTATATTTGAAAGGAAAGAATGATGTAATGGTATAATGCAATGGAAAGCACAGCAACAATAGCAGAGTAGCAAAATCCTAGGCTGCAACAAGTGAAGATATGTTCAATGCAGCAGTCTTGGACACAGAAATAAAGGAAGCAATCTGCTTACCTTCAGAAGGCCTCAGATAGGCAGGGACCTCCAACAAGATATCCTTGCTTCCACTGCCAACCCTTAAATGAGGTCGGGGAAGGGGTGGATCCTGGATCCATCCCTTCCAGTCACACAGGTGCACTGCATGCACCTGAGCTCCCTTGGGTTAGCCCTGCCTTCCCACCAGGAGCTCAATCACTGCTTCAAGCCATGACTGAGCATTTCCACCACAAATGAGAACAGAAAAACTGAGAAATGAAAAAGTCTCTCTTGAAACATTCAGAACTTAGTAGCACATATCTATTCAACACATGACTTTGCTCATCTATCCTAAACAGTCACCTCAGGCCTGCAAACAGGTGCAGCTCTCTGAAGATGACTATTACATAAGCAGAGTTTAAATGAGTTTAGCTAAAACTTCATTTGTAGATTACATCTAATTAGATATGTTTAACACAGCTGCCTCCATCATCATCATTCTTCATCACACAAACAGTGTGTGACAGAAATTAAAATGGAGCTTCCACCCCACATCTGGGTGCACATAAAGGTTCTGAGGCCTTTCTTTCCTGCAATGTTCATCTATATTGAATGTATTTCAAATTTAGGAAATCTTACTTTAAATCTCTGGAATTTTGAATTTATTGTAGCAGCACCAATCTGAAAAGATATCACAAATCTATTCCTCCAGAAGCTGTGGTAATACATAATTACTTCACGAGACACCAGTTGCAAAGCTTAAGGGGGAAAGAATTTAGTTTTGCTGAGGTTCTTTGCTGGTTGTCTGATAGAAATAACCCTGTAGTCACTAAGCAGTTCAGTATTTTTCAGCAAAAAGCTCCTTGTACACCATTTGTTCTGTTGCACCTGGAATAAAATTAAAGACTCTACCTACCTGAAAAAAAATTATATATATATATATATGAAACAAATTACTTAAAGGTTGGCTTTCTCTTAATAAAAAAAAGTTTGATAAATATATCTCTCTTTAATTTTTATTATCTGAGCAAACTGTTTACATCATAGGAAGTTCCACACAAATATGTGTGGGAACTTCCTCACAGTGCAGTGACGGAGCACTGGCACAGGCTGCACAGAGAGGTGGTGGAGTCTCCTTCTCTGGAGATGTTCCAGACCCACCTGGACGCCTACCTGTGCAACCTGGGCTGGGAGCTGCTTTGGGTTGGACTCAGTGATCTCTAGAGGTCCCTTCCAACCCCTACAATTCTGTGATTAGGACCATCCAGAAGAAACACCTGAGAGAATGTGACATCAATCTGCAAGAGAGAAATCTGTTGACTGTCCATCTGTTGATTGAGCAGGAAGTACACATACCTGAAAGTAATTTTGATTATTTTTTATTAGAATCTTTTATCCAGGCAGTAAAAGCGTAAATTTACCCAAAACATAAGCACTGCCCTCACCATCATCACACATGAGCATCTCAAAATCCTTTCTTCGCACACTCCCTGCCTAGGGAAGACTACATGGGTTGCCCTTGCATGGTTTGGGATTACAGATATACCTGGAAATACAAGCATATTTAAAAAATATATATAAAAAATGCACTTTATGGGCAATACAAGCAAACCTGTGAGAAGTTTTCCCCAAAGAAACCTCTCCAAAGATGGCAGCTTTGCTACCCGTATTCTGGGAGCTATGCTCTGCTCAGCCACATCAGGTCTAAGGGCAACCCACCACCAGACTCGTCCAGTCAGGCTAATGTGCCCTGTCAAAAGGGACTATTCCAGTACAAGAACCTTGAAGTCTCAACCTGATGCTTTTGCATTGCTCTGTCCTGTATTTCCAGCTGGAGAACACTGCTCACCCAATAGTTTGGATCAGGAAGACCATTAGCATGTTTCAGTTTCCTTCTGTCCCACATGCTTGCAAATCCTTCCCATCAGTCAGGGTTCATGACAAGTCGAAGCAAGCACAGCTCTCACCTTGCCAGGCTTCACATACAACTGGAGTTAAGTGCTGGGGTTTGTTCCTAAATATCACAGTGTACAGAAAGTCTAACTTTGTGCAAGGTCCCACAAGGAACTGGCAGCAAGCAGACACCTCTGCCCATGCCTCTGGGAACTGCCGAGCTACAGGAATGTCCTGCCCTCCAAAGATCTAGGTTTGTGTTTGGGCATACATCATGCACTCCAGCCATGGCTGCTTTCAGTTGTTCCTCTGAAGTATTTTCATAATCTACCTTTGATACAAAATAAATCTTAGCAGCACGGACAGATCAGACCATAGATTCAGCAGTTGTCACGAGATGCAAATACAGAATAAACCTAAAATTAAAAGCATTTACAATCAAACAGAAATACTTAAGGAAGTCAGAATTAAACAATGCTAATCAACTAGAAAGAAAAAAAAAAAGTAACATATCCAGAGATGTAAGAGAGGAAAAAACAGAGGATATTTCTAGCAACAAAGAAAGCCTTGAACTTGAATGAACTTGAATTGATCTAAATGAATAATCCTGTTAGATACTGTTCTCTTTGGCAGGATATCGTTATCAGGATTGGAGTCAGTAGGTCCGGAACTCAGCAGAGATCTGTCTCACAGGATCAGCCCTACATTAAGCAGATTCCCCGCAGCACAGGCTGTGCAGAAGGTGGAACCATTTTATAAAAGCAGCCATGAGAGCCACATGAAACAGCTATTACATAGGAATGACTACATAGACTTCATACTTCAAGTTGGCACAGAAACAGTGCTGTGGGATGATACAGGTCTTTTAAGCCACGACCGCCCATCAAGAGTGAACAGCGAATCATTTTTTCCATAAACTCTCAAATAAGGAACAAGGGAAAAAAAAAAAAAAAAAGCCATACAGTGGCGGGTTTAAGAACATATAAAAGGAGATTTTTACTTTTTTTTTTCCTCCATGCAGCTGTGAAAGTTCTAACTACAAGATGCTGCAATTGCAGCTTATATATGCTCCAGAAAAGCCCCCCAACACCACTGCAGGCTATCAAGCACAAAGGCAAGCACAAAGATATCACCCTGTGTCTCAGAGGTCCTTAGCTATGACCCAGCAGGGAGGGAAGCTAGGAAACTAAGCTGTGGGAATACTCGTTCTTGTATTTTTCTCCAGGTGCAATGCTGTCGGCCAGAGCAAGTTTCTGATCATCTGGCACAGAGAGGAGATACAACCTCTGAGCCAGCAGGACAACCATCAGAATTCAAGCAAGCTAAAACACAAGCGACAGTCACTTGACAAAATGGGAGAAAACAGTTTGAAACCAGGTCACACTGAGAATAACATTTACTTCCCCCTCTGTAACACTCAACATGAAATTACTCTATTATTTACACAATACCCACAACCTATATATTATGTAAAAAACTGACCAAGTACCTAAAGGAAATACATTAAGCACTAAAAAACAGTTCAGAGCTTACGTTTTCAGGTTGCACTTCCCTGCCCTGACATAGACTTCCTGTACTGCTGTACATCACTCATTTGATGTACCCGCACTTCAAATAAAATGTGCATAAAATGGAGGCAAGAACACTTCATTTCCTCAGCAGGATATTGCAAGACTAGACAGAAGATTGTGAAATATCTGCTTACCAGTGGACTGGAGGCCACATAGAAATCTTTGATAGGTAAAAGCAAGAAACATTTTTAATTATGCAGGTTGCTCTGAAAGTAACGCCTCCTACCTATTTCCATGGAAACCACAACAGATACAAAGAGCACAGTAATGGAATTTGATGGAGCAAATTCTGGAATAGGCTCCCCAGGGAGGTGGTTGAGTCACCGTCCCTGCATGTGTTTAAAATGTGTTTGGATGTGGTGCTCAGGGACATGATTTAGCCGAGGGTTGTTAGTTAGGGTAGTATTATTAGGTTGTGGTTGGACTTGATGATCTTTAAGGTCTTTTCCAACCCGAGTGATTCTGTGATTGGTGGGGATGCTCAGCCTGCACTGCCATACCACCAACATTTATGTCTGGTCACAGGTAAATACAACAAAATAGGAGGCATTACTTTCAGAGCAATCTTCACGTGTCATTCCTCACACAGACAGAGCACTCAGCCACAGCCACCCAATGAACTCCAGTGAGGAAAAGAGTTTGCTCATTCACCCCGCGAACTAAGGCAAAATGACTGTAACAACATCATAACACCATATATTCCTATATTTCGGCACACAGGTCATTTTGGAGTAAGAAAGGAACCAGTATGATCTTTTTGTTTAGCAGTAGATTACCAGCACACAATAATATCACAAAAGTTGTTCACAGCGGGTAAAATTCACACCCTGCAGCAGAGCAACAAAAGACTACTTAGACCCGAAATTCAGATGAGCCGGCGACAGGCATCAGCCTACACAGCACAGGAAGACCTTTCTGGACTGGAGTATTAAAAGCACTTCTGCGCTGAGGGCATTTCCTTCGGGGTATTTTTGGCCTCGCACAAGAAGCCAAAGGAACCCTAAAACCCGGAGCGTCAGTGTGAGCGCGCAGCCGCACTCACTCACACGTGCTGATCCAATTCCATCCGCTGACAGCGACGTCCCTCCACTCCCTTGCTTTTTACAACACAAGGAGCTCAGCCGCTTTGTTAAGATAAAGCCAGAAACAGCTGCGAAGATGCGGCATGCTCAGAAAGCGCACCGGGCTCTGGGTTGGGACGCAGCCGCGAGCACGGCGTCCGTGAGCCGAGCAGCGGGGCAGGGCCGCCCCGAGCCCCGCGGAGGAGCGGTGAGCCGAAGCCGAAACAAAGCGCGCCGCTCCTCGGGGCGTTCATCGCAGAAAGGCGCCAACAAAGGGCACAAAGCGTTCCCCGCACACGCCATTCACGCGAGCCCGCCTCCTCCCCGCCGCTCCCGCACGAGGCCGCGGGACGAGGCCACGAGGCCGCCCCGCACCTGGCACGGCCGCGCCCGCCCGTTCCCCGCACCCCGTCCCCCACCCAGCCCAGCGGCCTGGCCGCGGTCCCCGCACCTGTCGGGTGGGTGCGCGCTCCGGAGGACAGGCTCGGCGGCAGCAGTGGCGGCGGCACACAATGGAGGAGTGAAGGACGGACACATTGACACACGGCGCGGCGCGGCCGCCCCCTCCGCCCGGCAGTGCCACTGACGGCTGCTCGCGGGGGGACGCGGGGCGGAGAGCAGCCAGGGAACCCAAGAGAATGGGTGACACGAAGGTGGGAACCGGCTGCTCGGCTTCTATACAGGGAATGAAAGAGGAACGCAGCCTGCTCGCTCGGGCGCGCTGAGCCGGGATGAATGCAGAGCGGGAAAGCGGGACAGGATCCCCCGCGCCGCGACGAGCGTAGTGCGGCCCGGGCGGGGTGGGGCGGGGCTGTCCTCCGCCGGGCTGGGGCCTGAGCTGCGGCCGGGCCGAGCTGAGCTCGCCTGCTTGGGCGGCACCGCCCCGAGGCCTAAGGCAGCGCCATGGCTCCGCCGCGGAAAGGCGAACTCAGCCCGGAGGAGAAGGATTTGTTGGTAGTGATCGCCACAGGTGAGCCCGGCCCCGGCCCTGGGCTCTGCGCGCTGCTGCGGGGCTCGGCGGTTGTTCCCCGTGGGGCCTGCGGGGCCGGCCCGGCCCGGCTCGGCTCTGCTTGGGAACCTCGCGTCGCGGGTGTTGGCTGAGCCGTGTGTGTTTGCTTGGCTGATATACGCTGAGAAGGCGTCTTGCCACTCTGGTATACTGGGATTTAACAGAACTCGCGCCCGTCTTGAGCGTCCCGCAGCTCTTATTGCTTGTGTCGTTTTGTTCTGCGCTTCACGCACGAGTTGCTGTCTCCCCACCTTACCCTGCCCACGTGCTTGTTGCTGCGAGGGTTTTTCACATGCTGGGTTTCGTGGTCCAGCGTAGATAATTTCACAGCCCTGCTCCAACGCTTGTAGTCAGAACTGTATCCTGAAATTGGCCAGAGGCTGTTACTGCTGGTAAGGTAAAACCACCTGTGTTACATGCACTTCTGTGTGTAGTTTTGAGCCACTTTGAACTGGTTTTGTTAACACGTGCCTCTGTGCCAGAGACAAAGTTAGGACAGTGACAAACTTAGTGTGTTTCAGGATTTCCTTGATTGACTCACAGTCACCACTCTGAAGCCTTAGTCTTGCAAACACTGTAACTTGCCACGTGCTTATAATTAGGGTCATAGAGGAGCTCAAGTTGGAAGGGCCAGTGGGAGGTCCTCCTGCTCCAAAACAGGCTAGCTGTGAGGTCTACCATAGGTTGCTTAGGGTTATGTGTAATCAGGCCTTGAAAACCTCAAAGGATGGAGGCTGCACCATCTCTTTGGGCAACCTCTTCCTTCTGAGTTCAAAGTTAAATGTTTTTCCTCATAGAATCATACAATCGTTTGAGTTGGATGGGAAACTTAAAGGTTATCAAATCCAACTTTCCTGCAACGGACAGGGCCACCTACAGCTAGGTAGAAGAGTAGAATCCTTTGAGTTGAAAGGACCTTTAAAGATCTAGATTCATGTCTAGAATGAACCTCTCTTTCAAATTCTTCCTGTTGTCTCTTGTCCTCCTATCATATGGTATTATGGACAGCTTGGCTCCAACTTCCAGAGCTAGCCAACTCTGGCTACTCAACTCGCAAACTTTGCGATCTGACAAAGTTTAGTGCCTTGTTAAGTGCCTTGTCATACAGAGCTCTGAATTTGTAAATACAGTTTTGCTTTGCGTTATCTGCCTTCAAGGGTACTTAGAGGATCACACCTTGAGGATTTGCTCTGACAAACACCTGTCCTTTAGCCAGGGTGTTCTTCTGAAAACTGTGTCAGAAGAAGCCTAAGAAGCTTCTTGTATGTTAGGGAAAAAATTCTTTGCGGGAGCAGGCTAGTTGGCAGTGCCCTCACCTTCAGGCACTGCATTGTGGTAGACTGTCATCAAGGTGACCCAGATTACTGGTTCTTTCCCCTCAAATAATTAATTTTCAGATCGGAGTAAAACTGAGATTGCAAGAGCTGCTTCACTGGGGAGATGCTGAATTATCACCTCCTTGTGATGTGGTGAAGTTAAACACAAAGCCCTTCATTAAATGAGAGATATCAGGCTTATTTTTATTGAGCAGGCCGCTGTTAAAATAGCTTTGCTTGATTGATCTGAATTTTCTGTCATTTGGCAGTGATTTGAATTCCCCAGTCTGAGACTCTGTGTTCATTAATTTCTGTTTGCTTGAATGCTTGAAGCAAAGAGAAGAGGCATTGAAGGCCTCTTCAGTAATGTCAGTGGGCACTGGCTGAGGTTTTTACATCTGTGACCAAGCTGAAAAGGTTCTTGTAACAAATTGGAACATACTGCAGTATGGTCTGTTCTTTTTCCTTGCACAGATTTTTTCAGACTTCAGTCTACGTATGCATTTGTTTTTGCTGGACTTTGTTTCCTTTTTTGAAATGTCAGTGATCAAGCTACCTTGGTCCTTGTACTCGCTTCCTACTTTTGTTCTGCATCACTGTAAGCAAATTTCATCCACCTTAACAGACCTGTGAGGTGGAAAGTTGCAAATCTTGAATTATAAGGGAGATTAAATTTTAAAGCATATTTCTTTCGGACGTGTGATAATTTCTTTTTTTTAGATATTGGAGCCTCCAGATATACAGAATGTGTTAAAATAATATCATTTTGTTCACTTGTTCTGATGCAGTTTATGAACAGACATGTCCTTCCTTGTATGTAGATCAGTTACTTCAGAAGAACGAATGCTTACTCACAGTGCACACTTTCAGACTCTTTTAAATTGAGGCTCTTTGGCCTTTAACTTCTAGAACACAGTACTGTTCCTTCCTATGCCTCTCCACTAGGTGTGATTTAGTTATTGATGCTTAGTTACAAAGGTTTTTATTCTAATTGGGAGTGAAACTGTTCTTTTACCCCTAACTCTTGATTTCCTGTTTTCATCCCCTTTTCTCTCTGTCTCTTTTTAATTAAAGGGAACATTGAAGAGGCTGGAAGGCTGCTGGGCAGCAAGAACGTCCACGTCAATTGCTTGGATGAGGTATGTCACAACTGAGCAAGCGATGTACTGGGTTTAGCAATTAAAATACTAGGTCCAAAGGCCTGCCTAGTGTTAAATCACCTTGCTGTGCAGGCTCTTGGAAGTCAGAATTCCTCTGAAGTTTCCAGCCTGCAGCTGAATCGTGAACCTTTGAAGAGCTTTAAGCTGTTTTTAAAGGAAGTTTAATGTTACTTTGTATAGTTTTTTGTCTCAAATTTGTCTCCGATTGCTACATGAGCTTTGGCGTCTATAAGGTAAGTTGAACACTGCAGCAAGATCCACGGGGGTGTGCCTAGCTTGTCACCCCCCACCAAACTGTGCAGCCCATCTGTCTGTGTAACAGCAGGCAGTGTGAATAAAGAGTACTTGTCCTTGTTTAATTTTGCCCATCTCTCACTTGCAGCTCATCTTTGCAGAGCCATAAACAGAGTGAGAGCAGAGCAGTTAGGTCAGAAGTGTAAAATGCTGTCTTTTGCAGACACAGAGGTGATGGCTGTGTAGAGGACATAATTCTTAAGTGTAACACGATGATGGGAGAAAATTCTTGAAGAAAAGACTCTTGTGGGAGGTTCCTCTTGGTTCTAAAGCATACAACATTAGTGTAAAATTTAACATGAAAGCAAAACTGTGATTGTCCTGCGTGCCTGTTAGATCCCTGAGTTGTTTGTTAAATGTCC
This sequence comes from Odontophorus gujanensis, assembly GCA_013399175.1. Classification (NCBI taxonomy): domain Eukaryota; kingdom Metazoa; phylum Chordata; class Aves; order Galliformes; family Odontophoridae; genus Odontophorus; species Odontophorus gujanensis. Next base: position 45,454 of record VXAB01013884.1, read on the forward strand.
AATGGCTTGTGTCTGTTCTTGATTAGGTACTCCATATCAATATGGACTTTTCCTGACCTTATCACTTCATAGGATCACCAGTGAGTTTAGGCTAGAAAGAAACTCAGAACTTAAGCTCATTGTCTCTTGCCTTCCCAGCAGCGTAACTGAAGAGTCACGCTGCTTCTAGGTCCCCAAAGACATCTGTTCTCCAGGTGACCGAGCCCAAGTCCCTCAGCTTCTCTTCACAAATACTGCAGCCCCCAACCTGGGGGCTCCTACCACGTCTAGGTGGTACTCTGCTGCACTCACTGCAGTTTGTTCCTGCCTTTATTGTAGTGGAGGGCCTGAAGCCACACAGGTGGGGGTCTCCTGAGTGCTGAATGCAGGGATGTGATCTCTTTGTTCCAACGATCACCACTATCATGTATTGCTTATGTTCCTGGGATACCAACAGCATTTTTTGTGCTGCTGACAGATCCGTTTTCTGATCGTTTGAAAATACAGCTTAGAAAATAAGTTGTAAATATTTATGTATGAATTTCAAAAGCTTCTGACAAAGTAATCACGCTAAGCTTTACGGTAAACTTTAGGAACCCAAGATAAATATGTTTGTAAGTGTGTTTTAATTCATGAATTTACAGAGCATTTAGTTCTATGCAGTCACTGAACTAGTGCACCCATGATGCATTATTAGCACAACTTGTAGGATTACTGCTGAGAGGATATGGTTTATTAATAGGCACCATAGCTGAGTTACGCCTTGGGATATTGTTAAAGAAGAAACAGTATGTGCCTTGGGTATATTTCAACAGCTCATGCCATGGACTTCTTGCAGTCTCCTTCCTCCCCGTCTCCCCAGCAGTGATATATATAATGATGCATGTTCAGATTTATTTAGGATTTTTAATCCAGCAGTCGTCTCATGTCAACCTTAATTCTTTTTTCTGTTACAAATTATTTTTATAACCTCTAATGTGTTACTCTAGTGTTTGTACATAAGTAGTGTATGAAATGCCAATTAAATATTAGCTTTGTCTGTTATCTGAGGTCACCACAACTGGAGGCTGCTCTGAATGCATCAGGTCTTATTTTCTTTGTTCACTGCCTTAGTTGTTATCCTGAAATTCACATTATTACTGTATTACCACTGTTATTTTTTATTCACTTTATTAATTTAAGAAGCAAGGAATTGGAGCCTTGACAATCACATGCATAGATTCTAAAAGGATGGCATAATTCACTTGGGAACTAAGAATTTGTTAACTTCCTTAAAGTTCCTTTTTCACATGAGAGAGTTCACAGGATGAATGTAGTTTTAGTGCAATTTTCTGTCTGCGTTTACAACAAACATGCAAACGCAGTCTATTAATTTCATGTATATAACTTGTTTGTTGATTAAAAAAAAATAACACACAAGACAGGGTTTTGTTAACTTCCGGTTTGGATGTTTCTAGCCTTACATTCCAACTGCTTATGTCTGCTTTTGTTTAGATCTGAAATTGCTGACAATCAACGTTCTTTTGTCTGTGTATCTTTAGGCAAGGACCAAGTCACATTTCAGTGTTTCAGTCAGATGTCAGTACGTTCAGTATGTTGGCTTTTAAAGTATCCTACCTAAAGTTATGTTTCCTCCAGTAATTGAACTTTATTCATAACTCTTTTCCTACCCCTTTCTGGAGGGGTTTGACTTGAAAAGGCTTCATGCTTTTTTCCATGTTTAAAATAGTTCTAAGGTTGTTCATAATCATAATACAGAGCATGTCGATGTCATTGGCAGCATCACTTTTTTTTGCCTAGTTTGGTAATACTGCTGTTCATTCTGTAATCTAATGCATGTCTTTTAGAAACAGTCCACATCTGAATGTCATGCGATTGTCTCAAGAACTCCATAAGATTCTCCCTGCCCTCTGAGAGCGAGAAAGCCTGTATTAAACCATCAGCACCATTTGGAAAGTTTGCCCTAGGGCTTGCCCAGCTTTGCCTTGGGAACTACTCTAGTGTGGTTCTCATAACTCATAACCTAATCCTTTCTGCACTGGTGTGGTTTATCAGACATCAAGAATTGAGACTATGTGGTGGTTAAGGTCTAGTTAGAGCTAGGCAGAGCTTTAAGAAGGCATTTGGGACTCTGGCAGATGCAGGACCACAAACACAATACCAACAGGACAGATAACTGGAAGAGAGGGCAGTACAATTACCGGTAAACTAAACTAGATGGGTTTTAGAAACTGCAAAGTTTTTTAATGACAAGAACAGCAAGACCCTGTTCCTAATTTTACTTATCATTTAATGCAAGGGAAAAGATAACAGCTTAGGAGTGTAGCAACTTTTCTAAAACAAGCTCCTCCTGCTATGACAAGCACTAATTGACTTAATGCTCATGTCTTAAAAAGAAGACCGGTGTTTAATCTGTGGAAAATGCTTTTCATTTTTTTAAGACTTGTCTGTTTTCACATATATAATGGTATCATCAGAAAACAGTGACGCTATGGAAAATAGAAATACTACTGCATATTAGTAGCCACATTTCTTCATCAGGATTTTGTGCCCTTTTTTGTTCTAACTACCTAATATTACACATGCTTGGGCAGGTACATTCAGTGTGAAAATTATCAGTGGGGAGAGAGTCAAGACATACAATTAATTCTTTTGTGTGCTTCTTCCTTCCTCTCCTTAGCATGGCATGACTCCTCTAATGCATGCGGCATACAAAGGGAAAGTAGACATGTGCAGGTTGCTCTTACGACATGGAGCTGATGTTAACTGCAATGAACATGAACACGGATATACTGCCTTGATGTTTGCTGGCCTTTCAGGTAACTTATTACTGAATTTATCTCACTGAGCTTTGTGACATCCATGTATACTGTTTGACTTAAGTTTATAAGTTAAAGGGAAGTGTTGGCACTTTGGTGTGATTTGGGCTTACTGTTATTTACATGGCTCATGTCACTATGTTGAGAATCACTGGGACAGTGGAATAGTGGGGTTGCAGTTCAGGCTTGGAATGTCTTTTTCATCCAGAATTTTTCTTTGTTCAGGTTTTTGAGGCCTGTAGTATATCTGTACTTAGTTCTGTTTGTCTAAATTCACTCTGGTGACCATTTTTGTACACAGAGAAATACACTTTTTAATCATATTCTGTTATACTGGAAAGGATGCTGCACCATACTGCCTTCTTTAGGACATTGCATCAGTAGCTTTTAGTAATACGTCAATCCTTGTCCAATCAATCCAGTATTTTTCAAACATTGCCTCTCTCCTACATTATTTTTGCAGCGGTGTTGTGAGATTATGCGCATTGATTTAGTATGTTTTAATAACATGTTTTCTTACATTACTTCTTCTTCCTCCTATTTTTTCTTCATGAGAGTACTTATAGCTATACATATCTCCTGGTTCAGGTGGAGCTTTGTGGTGTTCCTCTTGCTATTCTCGTGTTCCTGATGCAAAGAACAGTAATTTTCTTGAGTGAAGAGATGACATTATGTAAAAACATTGTTCCTTCCAGAGAAAGGGTTAGAATTGGAGATGCTGGATTATTTTAAGTATCTTCTCTATTAGGCCACTTACTTCCCTACAGCCTCCTTTTTGGGAAGACATAACGTTTGTTACCAGGTGGAGTTTAAACTCTGCTTTCATTGTAAATACAAATTAGAAAAGGGGGAAAAAAATGCTCTCATGTCTTGACTGGCTCACGAGGCTACTCAAGCTTAGGTAGAAAGATTTAGGAGATGTCAGCGTTTTGTGATGTTGTGCAATATCTCAAGTGCAGCAGATAGATGGGAACAAACTGTCAGAGGCTGTTGAATGCCCGCAGCTTTATGGAAATTGCTGGATTTCTTCCCATTTTCTCATGGCTGTGATCTTAATCTGCCATCCTGGGTTTTAATGCTTCTAAGTGTTGGCTTTAAATGTTTTCTGTGAGCGCAAAAGGTACATGAGCACTACTGAAGCAAAACCTTTGTTTAAAAATCAGAAATATTAACTCCTGTCCACCAGCCCCTTCTTTTTTTATATGCACTTTTCAGTTGGCATGTGCAGAGCAACTGTTAAAGTAAAAATACCATTGAAAACAGAGCCAGCGCAAGTGGTGACAAGTGTCCTTAATAATTGGTGCCCTCTGAGGGCACCAATTATGTCATATAATCTCCCCATTAAATTGTAGCTTCGTTTTATTTGGTGTTTAGCTCAGTCTGAACACTCAGTCCCTGCTGAGTAGAAAGGGACAATCTGTTCTCCACACTCCTGCTACATAACAGTACTGAGTTTTTTATTCTTAGAATAGCAAACATTTAGTTGAACTGTCAAACGAGATTAGTAGAATTTGCTTCCTTACTGCTATCCAGGGGGACCAATTGCTAGTGTAATTGTATGCATGTGATTCCCGTAAGCTCTGCAGGGAGCTGAGTGTGTATTACAGAGGGCAGAGTTCTACCCTGTGCGAATTTTAGTTTTCACTTTGATGTAACCTTCTGGGACTGTAAAGGAAACAGCAATGTGTATTTCTCTTAGTTAATTCTTAATGTTCTCACCGTCTTAATCAAATGTCTGCTCTCTGTTCTTCCGTGAAGAAGTACAAGTTCTGGTTTGTCCTGTTTAATTCTCCGTATCTTCCCCCTAAATTTAGGAAACAAAGAAATCACTTGGATGATGTTAGAGGCTGGAGCTGAGACTGATGTTGTCAATTCTGTGGGAAGGACAGCAGCTCAGATGGCTGCTTTTGTGGGTAAGCTCAAAGCGTAATGTCTTTTCCTAAATCCTTGAAGTAAATTGTCAGATTTTGGTGTTTTTTATTGGAAAAACATTTTAATGAGCTGTTCTGAACTAACACTGGTGTTCATCATTATTGTTTTGTTCACATCTCTTTCTGTATACAGAATCAGTTTGTGCTTTATAAATACCAATCTGATGGTATCAGTAAGAGGAAACTGGTCACATTTGTGCTTAGTCACCTCCTGCTCTTCTCCCTCTGCGTGTGTGAGGAAGAAACTGCAGGACCTGTTCTGAGATTGATAATAAGTATTGACCTAAACTTGGTTAGAATAAAGAAAGCTTTGTCACTACAATGGGCAAAGCATGCAGCCAGGCTTCCTTCTGTTGTGGCTCTTTTTTCTCTTCTTTTTTTTTAATAAACTCTTTTTTACTTTTTTTACCAACCTCGACACAGTGCTGGGATTAACATTCCCAAACATAACCCAAATAGAGCACTTCTTAGCTATTTCCAGCAAATCTGTGTGATAAAATATAAGCAGAAAAAGCAATGACTTTGTCATAAATCAGCTATTGCTTTCCAGATGACCTCCCCAACAACTATAAATGAGCTTCTATTTTCATTGGAATGCAACCTTTGCATATTCTTTAAATGTCTGAGAACTCTCTTGAAAGTCTGTTAGGTGTTCTGGAGGAAGCTTACCTTGCCATTTAGATTTACTTCCTGTAACAGTGAGTTAGTGTAGTTTCAATTTTGATCATATCTGCTTTTATTCTTTTCAGGAGAAAAAGATTGCTAGTGCTCACTTGGGTTTCAAGTAGCAAATCCTCAACTATGTACTTAATATTTTGAAGAAGTCCACTTGTATTAATTAGACTTCGAGTTTGGAGAGTGGATAATGTTTTTGAGTGTGTTGTTGAATTGCATCCTTGGTGAATGGGTAATGTTGTCTCCAAAATAATTTGTGACAATTCTTGTTTAAAACCTCATTGTGTCACCACTAAAATATTTCCAGATGTACTGAGATTGGATTCCAATGCTCAGCCTATCTCTTTTCTTCTCTGTCCAGTCAACTTCAATTCATCTGTCTTTGTGTGGGAAGTGAGGATACTTCCCCCAACATTTGTTTGACACTGTGCTCTGTTACCTTAGAACAATCTCTTCTAAAACACTGAAGGGTTTTACATGCTGGAATTTGGTTGGCTGTGTCTTCTGCTGCTGATAAAGGGAGTTAATGCCAAGATAAATCAGTCAATTTAAAGAATGTGGCTCTGAAGTAGAGAAACTAAATGCCATTTTCCTTTCAGCCCAGTAATCCATCATTTTATCAGAGGTAGAAAACAGGAAGAGGATGTAACTTTTCTCATCCTATTTCATCACGGTCCTTTTTTTTTTTTCTTTTCTTTTCTTTTTTTCTGGGATATTTTCCACCTGTTCTTCAGGTTGATACACAGCTCTCTGTCTGAAATGTATAAGAATTCACAATGCAACTTTTTCAGACTACAAAGTAGAGAGAACTCTTGAGAAATTTGAACACCTATGAGATGCTATTGCTATTGTTGTACCTCAGAGTCAAAGGGCAGATTTTGCTTATGGCTTGATGCTGAATAGCGTAAATGACTTTAAGAAACTCTTATTTGAATTTTGGCTTAACAGGGAGAAAGAATGCATGAAGGAGGTGGAATGCTTAAAATGAAATGTCATGAAATCATTGTTTTCTGGAAACCAGTAAGTCACACGCTTTACAGAAGAAAAACCAATAGTTGCTTGTTACCAGTGCAAATCATATAAAGCATAGCTTCTTGGTGTGTAAAGCACACCTATGTTGCTTATATTAGGTTGGGTTTCAGGTCTTTTTTTTTTCCTGTTATAGTTACATGATTTTTTTTTTTTTCCTTGTCTGCTTTTAGGTCAGCATGACTGTGTGACCATCATCAACAACTTCTTTCCACGTGAAAGGCTGGACTACTATACTAAACCACAAGGCTTAGATAAAGAACCAAAACTGCCAGTAAAGTTAGCTGGACCACTCCATAAAATTATTACTACTACAAATATGCATCCTGTGAAGGTAGAGTGATACGTAAACTGGGCGTGGTTGTTGGCATGGGAACTGGTTTTATTTTTGTGTCAAAAGGCACTAAGTTCTTCAGCAAGTTCAGTTACAGTGAAAAGCATTATCAGATGACAAAGGATCAGGCATAATGAGTAGACATGATTCACAAACGAAGCCATTTCAGTGTTCATAAAAGTCAGAATCTTGAAATAATAATGGAGAGATTATTGTTAACATAGAAAAACACAAATTGTTTTACTTTCTGGATTTACTTTTTTCCTATCTTTACTTAGAGTGGAAACATAAGACTATTCCCTGTCTTGACAAATTGTCAGTGTTCTCTCCATGCTTGTCCCAGCATGCATCTTCCTACCTTACTCACTGCTTCACCATAGTAACAGCTGCTGCTGTTTCTGACAGTGTGTGCAAGGGATGTTTGCTTTTACTTCCCAGTATATTAGTTTTGTTTTTTTTTAGGGTTTTTCCTCTTGTGTAGTTCATAGAAATTAATACGTCTAATTTCAAAGACAAGTTCCTTGGGCTTGCCATCCAAAGTCAGGAATTTGTTAGTGTTTGCCAACCAAGTATCTGCAGCATATACAAACAGGCAGCTATTTTAGTGAGTAGAGCATGCAGTCTCTTGAAAGTGGTTCACTCAGTGCTTTATTTGTCACCCTAAACCATTCCAAGTATATGTGAGGTCGCTGTGTTCTTTGAAGCCACTTAAATCATGCAGGTCCAGTTTATTGTAGGTCTTCAAAAAGGAAATAGATTTTAGGACAGCATATAGTAGTTTCTCAAATGTTTCTTTTAAAATGGTTTTAATTCTTCAGGTAGCTCTTCTTCTTTATATCTGTATTTTAATACCAGTCTGAATTTTGAGCACTTCATGTACAGGAACTGCAAAATACTAATACACTGGAAAAAGAAGGGGAAGACAGCGTAAGATGGCAACTGAGGAATAGTAAAAACTCCACTGAAATTTAGCTAAAAAGATTTACCTAACCTTTAGTAATAAGTTTAAAAAATACTAGCTCTGAATTGGATTGCATTTCTTTTCTCATAGATTGTGTTGCTGGTAAAAGAGAACCCTCTATTGGCCGAAGTAGAAGCACTGCAGAAATGTTACAGGGTTCTGGATCTAATTTGTGAGAAATGCATGAAGCAGAAAGATATGAATGAAGTACTTGCTATGAAAATGCACTACATCAGCTGCATCTTTCAGAAATGTGTTACGTTCTTAAAAGAGCGAGAGGACAAACTAGATGGATTTATCAAAAGGTACCGTGTTTCTGCAGGAACTCTGGAGGTGTGTGTATGAATTAGCTTTACAGATAGCAGAAAAAGGCAGTTGGATTGTCTCCAGTAAAGGCTCTGCCGTGTACATTTTGAAACAATCCCAGTGGCAGTCACTTCAGGGTTGCACTGGCTGTCTTCTTTCCAGTGGTTTTGTCCTTTCCTGGGGTACAAAGGAAACAACCGTTGGGTTTCAGCTCTGTGCTATAAGTGGTTAAAATTGGTCAGTCCCACATATGCAGTGAAGTAGCAGTGAATTCCATGGGTGGAGATAAAGGGGAAGTGACAGACCTGAAAAAAAGTATTTCTCAGTATCCAGTATGGATCACCTAGGAACACTTCTTTTGCATTTTGCAAAATACCTTGAGATTTCTCTTCAAAAACACTTAAGCAAGTGAGAGCTGTAAATCCCACTGGCTTTAGGTGAGACTTGGGCTCTTAAATCATGTAGACAGAACCTCAGAACAGAGTCAGAGTTAAAACTAAACTAGCTACCTGATCTTAAAGTGGCCTGACCTTTAGAAAGGTCACATCAGGGCTGCGTGGGTCTATAGGTGGTACTGAAAATAAATCAGAAAGTCAGTTTTCAGATACTGAAATCAAGTTGTTCATCAGTGGTACATATAAAAATCAGGAGCCAACCAAATAAATATAGAAGCATCAGGATGTATGTAGCATGTTATTAAATGTAAATAAAGCAGAATTATTATTTTAAAGTATTGCTGTCTATTCTTCACCATTTATTTTTCAGTGTTCATTTTTAAATGCAACAGAGCACTTTGCTACTTGTCCACCTGTAGCTGGTTCTTTTTCACTGGGTAATTGAAGCTGTAAGTGGTCGTTTCAGAGCATACTTTCAGTTACATATGGGATACGACAGAGTGAGGAGGGCAGAGTAGTGGATGCTGTGTGTTTGTCCTTGTCCTTGAACTGCTTCTATGTGATTTCTGATTCTACTTTGGTTTTAAAACATTTAGTCTCTTGAAAGGAAGAGATAAAGATGGATTCCCTGTACATCAAGAGAAGCTAATTCGAGAAAGTATCCGGAAATTTCCTTACTGCGAAGCCACGTTGCTCCAGCAGCTTGTGAGGAGTATTGCTCCTGTTGAACTAGTAAGTTTTTCCTATCAAGATACTACTTTCTAATAACTTGCATAATAAATTCAGTTTATAATAAGCTTTCTTACTACTTCTCAGATTCTTCAATGTCTTATATTAAGCAAAGGTTTTGGATGCCCCTGAGCTTACTGATATGCAGGAAAATTCTCTGAACTATTTCAACCGAGTTGAAATAGTTTCTTCCCATGCTGATACTGAATGCTTAGATGAGCTGTTAGAGAAAATGGAAGCTATTTGTTTCTGTGTCAGAACTTTCTTTTCCTATTCCGGGATGTCCATTCAGTTTTTCTTTTCCAGTGTGGTTTTACTTCCTCCCCTCACTCCCAGGTCTAAATTGAATTCAAGATTGAGTCATTTCCTAGTTTAATACATTAATTCTTTCATGTGTATATGGTAATATATAATAGTAGAATAACATTCTGTGAAAATCACTCCCTTTATCACAGGGAGAGACAGGATAATGCCATCTATGTACAACGTGTATCTGAATTAGGAGAAGATAATTACAAATAAAATAGCTAACTTCAGCTTTCCATCTTCGATAATTCATTTTTCAATATAGTTTTCATTTTTGTAATGTTATTATAAACTAGTTTTTATTCTATTTTTTTTTAAACATACATTCTCTCTGGTCCATGAGAGCAAGATGATACGTGTTTTAACACTTGGAAAAAGGCACAGTTTTGTCCCATACTTGGATTATTCTGAGTTAAAAATAGCCTCCACCTTAAATGGCTCCAGTGACTGAAACTGTCCTGAGGCTTAATGCAATCCCTACTATTTGCCTAAGCCAGAAAAATAAACAGTGTGAAAACACAGACCTTCATGATGCATTAAGAGTTGCTTTAGAGTAAACATTTTCCTTCCTGTTTCTTCTTAGAAGAGATTGCATTCTTTTTTGCCTTCTTCCTTTAGTTACATTATATTTCTGTCCATGAGATGCAGTAAAAATTTTATTTCTTGGAAGCCCTTGACTTTCAGCATGTACAATGACTTGCATTCAGTCTGGGCATCTCAGCATTGCTGCAGACACTACGGCCCTGCATGTTTCTGCTGGTCTAACTGTTTAAGGATTTATTTAGAGCCAAGGCAACCTGACATTTTCTTCTGTTGTTGTTTACATCAAAATAATTCTTAGTTTATGGTTACCAAGAAAATATACTAAATCTGCTTGTGCTGTATGAGAAAGACACTGTAAATGGTATCTAAATAATAATATGCAGATAATTGTCTTGAAAATTCCAAGTTCTGACCATTTGGTGTGCACTCTGAGTGCACTGAGTACAGCAGTGTATCAGTGCTAAATATAGAGCCTTCTAAAATAAAAATGTAACTGTGTGCCAGCTCAGAGACTGATTTGCAGAAACCTGCTTAGGACCTGCAAGTGGGAGACTTTGAAAAGACCACTGAGTTCTTGAATGGAACTGAGTATTCATGAATAGTATTAATTATAGTATTAATAACAGTTCATTAATTCACTCAGCAGTCACATTATAGTGACATTCAGATACGACAACAAAGGCTATGGGATATTCCCACAGCAGAATGGCACAAAGGACAGTCAGCACGAAAGTGAAGGAGTTGAAATGGTACCAGAATAGATGTACTGGGAGCATGTTTCAGGTGTGATGGGAGAGGAAAATGGGGGAGGCAAAGCTACCAGTAATATATTTGTGGAGCTCAGAGGGTGCAAAGATCCTATAAAGCTTCTGAACTTTGTCTCCATGCTTTATGCGACTAAATGCTTAATTTGGAGATTCAGACATAACGCAATTAATCTTCAGGATTAAAAGTAGAACCTGCTGTCTTCACTGAATGCTAAAGGACTCTATTTTCTGAATGCAGTGACATCAGTGGGGAATATTTACACTTTAAATTATCCAGTTTGTCTGTCCAGGAAAACAAGTTTGAATATACAGGCTTAGACAGGCACTTTATATTGTGTTATATTTATTGCATTTTCTAACATCCAGTCTGAATTTCCCCTGGTGCAATTAGAAGCCATTCCCTCTCGTCCTATCACTACTTATATGAGAGAAGAGGCTGACCCCAGCTCACTACAACCTCCCTTCAGGCATTTATAGAGAGCAGTAAGGTCTGCCCTGGTCTCCTCTTCTCCAGACTGAACAATCCCACCTCCCTCAGCTGTTCCTCATAGGGCCTGATCTCCAGACTCCTCACCAGCTTCGTTGCCCTTCTCTGGACGTGGATTTTGGGACTAGTCCCACAGTTATTAAAAATTCCCATTATCTCTGCCTTCAGATTTTAGTTGTGTTGTTGTATGCTTGTGGTTTTGATTCACAACAAAGCTACAGAAAGAGGGAGCACTGATTCTTCAAAACATAAGCACGTGTTCAACAGCTGAGAGCTAGTCGGCTTCAAATGGGACTCATTTTTATAGAAAAAAAACATGAAAATATTTATCTTTCTACAGGAGCTAAGGATTAAGTTAATTTTATATACAAAATGTATATAAATGCATACACACAGTTGTAGTTTTGTATTGTGCTCCTACAGCATCTTGAGTGAGCCCACAGCTGCTACTTGGATGCTTGAATTGCTTTTTGCTGGTTTTTTTTCCTCTTTTTGTCTCTCGTTGTGATAGTGCTGCTTTTATTTTTTTTTATCCTCAACGATACTGCAGAATTGTGTTATTTCCCCTGTTTTACAAAATTATTCTTAACTGCCTTTTCTTGTCTTTCAGGGTTCTGACCCCACGGCTTTTTCTGTACTTACACAAGCTATCACTGGCCAAGTGGGATTTGTGGATGCTGAATTCTGTACCACATGTGGGGAAAAGGGAGCAGACAAAAGATGTTCAGTGTGTAAGATGGTAAGGAGCCATAAATTGCTATGGTGGATCAAAAAGAATTAGTGGCACTGAGGTGATGAGGACTTTGAATGTTTGACTACTTATTGTGTAGACGTATGAGGAATTTCATATATGCCTACTCTGAAAATGTGCATCACTTACTTGGAGGAGAGATGGCTGCAGTTCACAGGTGGGAGTTCTTGTGTTTCCAGGTGTTTGTGCTTAAGGATGAAGAAAGAATAACATTTCTGTTTGTTCAAAGTTAAGCAAAGCAGATTATTCATCTAAAGTTTTATGTAGGCTGCAGTCACTGTTTGACCTGACAGATTGCTTAAAAATATCGTTAAGTGGTATACACAGAGATTTAACTTGGTGCACTAAAAATGTAAGAGTATTGTGTATTTTTGTAATACATCACGATGAATTGATGGCTCTGGTAACTTTCAGGTGATGTACTGTGACCAGAACTGCCAGAAAATGCATTGGTTTACCCACAAAAAAGTCTGCAAGACCTTGAAGGAAATTCATGAGAAACAAGAGCTAGAAGCTGCCAAAGAAAAAAGAAAACAAGAAAAAAAGCAGAAGAAAGGTTAGGAATTATAGTTTGTTTGGTGAAAGTAATGGGGCATGAATTGTGTAAACAATAAATAAATAAAATAAATAAATAAAAACAGTAAGAAACCTTAAAATCTGTAACAGTTACAAGAAATATTCTTGTTGTGACATAACTTATTTCCCAGAATTCTACACTTGCATTTTGAAGATGCTGCATGCTTTCTAATATCTATCTATATTTTAGCACTGGTTGCACAGGTTTCCACAACTAAAGCATTCTGAATTATACTGCACTGTTTCAAAGTCCAAATTGATAATCGAAGTAATGTAGAAGTTCCGTGCTACTCAGTTTTCTGTTGGAGGCATTGGGGCAAGTTGGATGATGAGACAGCAGATTGCTCCTTTGAACTGTGAAAGGTTAATGGGAGCATTAATTCTCCTTTAATACTTTCTTCACAATCATAGTATAGTGTTAACTGTTCTGGGTATTTTAAAGGCTGAGTGTTAAAGAAGTCTGTGCTGAGGAGTTCGTTAGCTCTGTAGCCCAGCGGGGCCTGGTAGGTTTTGGCGGTTCTGTGGCTGGTTGTGATGCTGCTTGGAGCTGGTTAGCAGTCATAACAGAATGAGAAACCAAAATTCATTACTTCTGAAGATACATTTCCCTGCAGAATTGCAGGAACCCAACCCCTCCTTAGCAGAATCGGAGCAAAAAATTATTTATCACGTAACTTTTTTAAGAGAAAAAAAAAGAAAGTGACAAAGTTGTAATTGCAGATACTACTCCACACAGTCAGGTTATAGATTCATAGATACATTAGGTTGGAAAGGACCTACAAGATCATCTAGTCCAACCATAAAATTCGGGATGACTCATTTCAGCTAGAGTTCGTTGTGGTCAACTGTTAATTAGCAAAGAATTTCTTCAGTCTGTTACATGCTTAAGTGCTTCTTACGTAATCACATAAATACCTCCTTTTTTTTTTCTTACAGGACACCTGTATTGTACATTTAATCAGCCTGCAGCCATTCTTTGAAAAGCTAACTATCATGTCAGTAGAGCATGTTTGAATAGAAAGCTGAAATAGAGTCCTTCTCTGTGTATTAAAAGGGACTGTGGCAAAATTGTGGAGAAATTAATGAGAGCTTTGTGTAACTTACAGAAAGTCAAGCAGAACTCTTACGTCTTAAGTCTTTTTAGGTGCAGCTAGCTTAAGCTAATCACTTCTGTACCTGATGCAGAGTTTCTCAGTGTTTATTATTCTTGCAGAGGAAAAAATGGTTTACTTGCAGCTGAGTTCTATGTTTACTGGTGATGAGTTTTCTCTTTCTTCTAGATGAAGCACAACTAGGAGAGGCTGTTTCTACAAGTGAAGAACAGTCAGCTCCTGGCCCAGATGCTACCAAAGAAGCAGATCCAAATCTGTGGCTCCAGGCTGACTGGACAGAAGAAGCTGAACTTACCAAAGAGTCAGAGGCACGAGCCCCGCGTCCTGACAGCCCACTGGAAAATGAGACTGGCTTAGCTGACATTGCTCTTCAAAAAATTCAGGATTCTGAGGAATAGGACAGGTGGGAAGGGATAAAGTGTCCTGGAAAAGTCCCTCTACCCCAAGGGTCATTAAGAAGTTTTTTATGCTGACCATGTCTGAGTTCTTACAGCATGGCTTATGCAAGGCTCCCTGTAAATGACAGCATAGCTTTGTTCATCTTGAGATGAAATACTGGCTAGTTTGTCTTCAGGTTCTGTTGTAGACTGTAAAAATAGATTTTTATTATCTGATGAAAACTAGAGTGACGTAGATCCAGCTGTATGTATACCCAACAGTAAGCACAGTAAATCTATGAGCATCTTGTCAGCCACTTACATTTGGGATTAATCATGTTTTCAGAACCTGAAAACTATTTTAAGTATAATTTAAGACTTTTTCTTCTGTAAGTACAGAGAACGACAGTTAAAGGATTAGGAAGCCAACACCATGAAGCTTTATTTGAAAGAATTCAGTAGCAGTTAAGCTTCTGAAGATACTGATCTGAATTCTCAAATTTTCATGATGTTACTGTAAATATTTTGACTAGTGAGTGCACAACAACGGTGTCTGTCTGGTGGCAATTCTGTTGTGTGATACAGCTATTTCATGAGTCTCAGACTGGCTGTGAAATGCGTGTGTTTCAAGAGATTCATTTCATTATTTATTTGCTCAAATATATTCCAAGTTTATCAAATGAAGGGAAGACCAGAAGGAATTTTAACTGTTTAGATGTTACAAATAATGGTTTCTAAACCTCTGATTTCAGATAAAGATACATTAGAGCACACTGGGATGTATATGAATGATTTCATAAACATATGAGATGTTTAATATTTTACATGCTGAACCTGGTCACAATTAAATGGGACCATTTATAAACTACTCTTGATAAATTGTATCAGTGTCATTCACTGATACTATTGATGTTTCACTTAGGCTTTCAACTAAATTCTCTATCTTGAAAACCAGCATCCCTCAGCTGTTCTCTTTTCACTCAGTCTTACTACTGTTTCTTATGAAAGAAGGGAATGTCATGACCTAAAATACTATTTGCTGCATAAGATGGTAGAATCTGATACTCTCCATTTGTTGGATGAGTAATGTGTTTGGAATACAGCAATATCCTTCAACATAGAGGAATAAAGACCGTCGTCCATGTAGAGGAAAAATGCTATTAATTTTTTACTATTTAATATATTGAACATTTTTGTTTATTAATCTTAAAATTTTAAGAGGATGCATAAATGCAGGGAATGTACCTTTTGTATGATTCAAGAGTGTTTTAATTTCAAGGATTAGAAGAGTAAAATGTGAATAATAAAGGGAAGGTTTTCAAAAGATGAGAGCTGAGTGGCAGTTCTGTTCACTGTGTCTTTAACGCGTGCCTAAAGGGCACCTTTAACCCCTGAAGGGCACATTGTGACGTTCTCACCTGAGATCCATGGGCTTCCTGTAGCTCAAGCTTACAAGTAGAGGGCAGAAAGCAAGAGATGTGTGTCTGGAACATAGACGTGGAGTCATGATACTGGTCTTGGAGCTGGGAATGCAGAAGTGTTGCCAGTTCTCAGTTCTCTGCATAGCAGGGTCCAACTGGGATATATTTCTTTTGTGTTTTTCTGATAATGCCATTCTTTCATAGCAAACAAAGTGTTCTTCTAAGAACAAAGTGTCATAAAATCTACCGCACAAATCCTGCTTTCAATCCACCAGCCAACACCTTTGCTTGGGCTTTTCTTTCCAAGAAACAAGGTGAAATTTGGAAATTGCAAGTAGGTGTGAAATACAGGTGGCACATGAGATTGTGGTTCCATTTGTCCTCACTCCAATTTCAGAAGGCTTCAGAATTATGAATAGAGGATGCCATGCTTCTTTTTGTAGTCAATCACAGAACAAATGCAATCTAAATGAGGTTCCTGGTGCTCCACTTCAGCCTTCCTCAGCTGAGGGTATTCCATTGTAGATTGCCTCGGTGAGTGCATTCAGCTGTAAAAGCACAAAAAGCTCAGGTACGCTGGTGCTTGCATATGCTTACTAAATCCCAATGGATCCTAATTTAGCCAAGACTGCTTTAATAAAAAATGTTAGCCAGAGTTTAATTTGATCTGGCTTGCCTTGAAACCTACCAAGGTGATGATCTCCCTCTTAAAACCACATTGATGAGAATGACTTCAGGGCATTTACAAGATGCACAAATCTAAACCAGAAAAATAGGGAAACTGAAATTAAAAAAATAAAAAGAAGAAGGAATCTAACTTCAAAAAGGTGAAAGGAATTACAAGGTTTAACAGAGATGAAGTCACATATCTGGGATGGAACAATCTTCAGCAGCAGTACAGGCTGGGATCTGTCTGAGCCTGATAAAACAGACCCCGGAGTCTTGGTGGGCAGCAAGTTGACCCTGAGCCAGAGGTATGCCCTGGCAGCACTGAAGGTAAAGATGAGTATAATCAGCAGATCAAAGGTGTAATTATCTCTCTTGTCTTGGCACTTGTTAGGCCATGCCTGGAATCCAGCATCCAGTTTTGGTCAACCTCACTCAAGAGAGACAAAAAAAATCAAAAGAGGTTCCAGCCAAGGTGCCACCGTGATGATCAGAGAGCTGGAGGAAGTGAGCTTGTTAGCTCAGAGAAAAACTCAGATCTAATCACACACTTACAGTACCTACAGGTAGCTGTAGAGAAGATGAGCTATCTTTATGAGGTGCACAGCGACGGGACAAGAGCCAACAGGCCCAAGTCGTTGCAGGCAAAATTCCATCTGGATATAAGAAAATTGCTCTGGAGTGCAATTAAACAGCGAAGGAGGTTGCCAAGAAGTGGTGGTCTCTCCCTCACTAGAAATATTCGACTTGCCTTGACAGAGTGCTGGATAACCTAATCTCAGGCTTTCAACAGCAGTTGGACTAGATAAACTCCAGCAATCCCTGCCAGCCTAGACTGTTTCATGACTCAGTGCTAGCATGAGTTCCTTTTTTCTCCTGAGACAAGCCCCAGGCTGCTGACGGACTTTGATATGTCAAATAGCACTGACTGAAACTAAGCCTTCGGCAGAACGGAGAGAGTTGTGAAGTATTACTTTCCATTTATGTACAGATCTGCTAGATCCTTCAGTGGTAGGTGGCTGTAGAAGCCAAAAGTATCAGGTGCAGTGCCACAGCTCACTCAGCAGTCTTGGGATGGTGCATTCTGTATGGCACATCTTCTCTCTGTAAGCACTGTTAAGTAGAGGCACGCATCATGGCGAGTACAAGCAGCCACACAGGAACCAAGTTTCAGCTCACTTGCTTGTGGTTCTATGGGGAGTGAGACCCAGTGCAGTAGTGTCATAAAACTAAAAGCTTCCAGCACATTAATGTGGCAAACAAATTGCCAGACTGGAACTTCTCTAAGGAGGGAGAATGGTATTTATCTCATATGTTATATTATGGGTAGTGAACATAATAAGTCTAATTATCCAGTAGAAACTATAAAGAATGAAATAATGTATCCTTACTTTCTTAAAAAGTACCTTACAGTTTGGTTTTAATAATTTGTGATAAAAGTATGGTAAGAATTCATTTCAAACATTTTATATTATAACACTGCCACCATTTAGCATTTGATTTCTTAATTTCTTGATCTTACATACTATATATTTGAGGATAAAAGGAATGTTACACTAATACTTTGTGTTTTGCTGGAAGATCATTTAATTAGATGCATGTTTTAGTGTACTTGCATTAGGGATAGTAACTTACGTAAGATATCCACTGTAGACAGTGGAGCAGTGTTTTTCTTAAGGAAGAAAGCAGTCATCTAAATTGGATTGTCAGCTTCTCAGGGGATTCCTCTGCTTTGTGTTTAAGCCATCTTTCTTGACAGGTGGGTACTTTGTTCCAGTCAATAGTGGAAAATTCCATCACAGACCTTGTCATTGCCCGTAGTAAAACAGCATCTTCTGGGTTCTCAAATGGAACTCTGCAAAAAGAACAGAGCTGATGTAAATGATCAGAATGTTTTCAGAATACTTTGGAGTTATTTTACTAAGCATGCTTTCTGCAGTTAATGAAGTTAGAAGTCACTTAAGAGTGAGGATTTGAAAAGTGTAAACATTTGGAAGGCTTCCTTCTGTTACCAAACTGAAGCAAAACTAAACCAGAGAAGGTCATCATTTCAAGACTCAAAGGAAAAAATCATGCAGGAAATTACTTAGAATGTGTTTAAAGCACTGTCATACGCTTTCATGTTCTGATTCTTCAAAGCATCCAGTGGCGGTGATCAAACTGTGTCCTGTATGGTTTTATATCAGTGTGAAACCCATTGATGCAAATGCAAAATTTTGTTGTGAGTCTTTCAGAAAGTCTCCATGCAAGAATGCAGGGCGCTGAATCCACAAATCTGAGCTCCTCCTGTTGATGCGTCCTGCTACGGTTGCAGTTCTTTCTAGTTATCACTGTTTGATCTTATAAAGTAAATAGCACTTCTATAATAATAATTGAAAGGAAATAGCATTTTTACACACCTGGAATGTTACGATTAACATAGCAGTGGGTTGGCTGCCTTATCAGAATAGTACAGTTTCAACTGTTCAACTGTGTGGAGCACAGAACAGCAGAACGTTTTTCTAGACATTATTTTTACTGTTTGTTTTTCTTAAAGAAATCCAAACAAAAGCCTCAAAAACCCCACAACAAAACCAACAGCAGAAAGCCCAGAGAAACACTTACTTGTTGGTGTGATCTCCAAATTCACAACCTGCAACAAACAGTTCAAATGAAGACATTAATGTCTATGCAGCATTTTGATGAGCTAAGGGTTAGCATCCTGAGCACAAATTACTTCTAAAAACCAGCAAAAGATTGGATACGTGCAAAATATTTTTTTATTCAGTTACTCGTATTGATTTTTCCCTAGACAAACATTTCCACGCATTGGTTTGTGGGTTTTATTTTCATAGAAGTACATCCACAAGCAGACAACAGTGGGGAGGCACGCCAGGTTTGCTGTGGATTGCCACGTGATGGGGCAGTCATGGGGTTACGGGCACTCACCATGCTGTCTCACAGCAGTGAATGTTTTAAGGACTCTTTACAAAATGACTTTATATGCTATTATCAGACCATGAAAACATTCTCAGCGTGGAAAGCATAAAAAGGAATCTGCTTACAAAATCAGGCAAGATGTGCAAAACTTACAACAGTAGGGGGAAATATTTCCTTCAAGATACTCTTTTGTGAAAGCACTAGAGGGCATCAAAACTCTAGGATGCTGATCACCAAGAGCATCGTGGTGTGCTGGATGTTCTTAATTAAATCATTTTTTTATTTAAAAACAACAAGAAGACATTGAAAAAAACAAGATGCTGTTTTTTCAGCTATCTTAGAACACTTCTCCAACTACAGAGTGTGGCAAGAACTACAGGTGGACTAGAGGACTGTAGTGGTCTTTTCTAACCTTAACTATTTTGTGATTCTGTATGTCACAAATCACACAGTAGAGGATTCATTCATTTGCTGTTCCTACCACCGCTCCTGGCTTTGTGGTGTGCTTTGAGTCCCTGATAGGTTTATATTTTACTACTAAGGACACTGAGTGTTGATGAGATGAATGAAAACAACTTTTTTTTCTAATTAAAATCACCCCCAAACGTGTGCTTTTGCTCTTATGGTTCCGAATACCTGGGGGCACCATCAGTCTCCTGGTTTGCCGAGTGCCCCCGCTGTGCCTGCTGGCAGTGCCTGCCACTGTGTCCACTCTCTTTCCAAAAGCGATCGACTCCACGACACTGGACCTTTCGTAGTTGTAGACAGGAAATGCCAACTCCCTTTCTTTTTGTGTAACTACTGTTAAAAGGGATGGAAAAAAAATTACTTCCTCTATTGACTAAGAAGTGTGGTATTGATTACCTGCGTGCAAACTTTGTTATGTGCAGTTTTCTAACAACAGCGGTGTAAATCTGCATAATTTCACAGAGATTCAGGAGAGGACCACAGAGTGATGCTTGCTACAGCTCTTGGGTACAGCTCTCTCAAATAAAGTATTTCTTTTGAGTGCAGTAGGATCGGGAGTTTTGAATGAAGAAACTACCAGACAAGGCACTTTGTTAGCATACAAACGAGATCTACTGCAGAAGTCAGTGAATACTTGGAAGTTTCCTTACAAACAGTGTGAACAAATCCCACTTCAAGGTCAGTTTAATTCCCATTGCTCAATTACAGAGGAAACTGTAGGAGTGCAGTCAAAAGAAAAGCTTCACATTTTCCTGTTTTGTGTTCGACTTCAAAAATAACTTCACATTTTTAAGACAGAGTTTGAGACTGTAAATTAAATAAGGGATTTTAACTAATGGTATGACCTGCATACTAACCTAAAACTTCAGATAGGGAAGAGAGCTGTAGGTTTAGAACATAACTCTGGTGGAAACATTTAGGATTCAGGAGAGCTGCGGTGTCTGGGGGACTCATTAGAAAGGAACTGCAGCGTTCGTGTCTGGAGGTAACAAAGTGTGAGCACGTGTCCTGCATACAGAAACCAGGCAGGCCAAAGCTGGAGGAATGTTCCATGGATGGAATGTTTTCCATTCGAGATTAAAAGAGGAAATATTTAATATTACATTGTGGTCTTTGTAACATTAAATAAATAGTTCACTAAACAGAACGCTCAGGGTACAGCGTGATAGAAATTAATGCCCAAGTCCTACTCCAGAGCTGAATCCAGTAGAGCTGTACTGAAGACAGGAGTCCGTGAAGTTTTATGGAATTGTTTTTAGAGCTGTAAATGCAGTGTGTACTTCCCAGTAGATTTAACTTCAGACAGCCAAAAGTGACTGTTAATAAAACAGTCTGAAGAAAGTGCTAAGCACAGGTGGAACAGCAGATCAAGTACTGAAGAGTCTGGAGGTACATAGAAAAGGCATTTCATGTTCCAGCACAGGAAATGAATGTACAGCCATTAGCAAATGGTCACATGGTCAAGCCAGCAGCTCAATAACCTGACACAGACCATGCCCATCCACCAGCCCTTCTCCATGGCAGGGCTGCACAACCTGCAGCCACGCAGTCATTCTGAGGTTACCTTCCTGTACTGTTTCTCCCACAGGCTGGGAGCAGGTTTCCAAGATGATATTTTTTTCTCATTGTTTTCTTACAAGGAAGAAGCAGGGTACAAAGCAGTACCTTTCTCAGTCCTTCACAGTAACGTTTAATTCTCTTGTGAAACATATGGCTTACCAAACACCAAAGACAATCACCAAAGCTGATTTTCTGGCTCCACTGTGCTGTGTTTATTAAATTGGTTCATCTTCAATATGTTTACTGATAGGTATCTATGTATTTATTCTCAATAGAATTCTTTTTCAGAAGACAAGTTGTGAAAGATCTGACGATTCATGAAGATTTGTATCTGACAACTTGGTCACCATGAATCTTACCAGGAAATGTGCATATATTCTTGAAATACACAGAAACACATAGATATCTGAGAATATCACACAGGTTACTTGAGAATATTAGCCATATCTAATTAAACAATTGAGCCAGAAGTGTGCCCTGGTGGCCAAGAAGGCCAATGTGATCTTGGGGTGCATTAAAACGAGAGTGGCCAGCAGGTCAAGGGAGGTGATTCTCCCCCACTACTCTGCTCTGCTGAGGCCTCTCCTGGAGTATTGTGTCCAGTTCTGGGCTCCCTGGTACAAAAAAGACAGGGATCTCCGAGAAAGAGTCCAGTGGGGGGCTACAAAGATGACAAAGGGCATGGAACACCTCCCTTGTGAGGAGAAGCTGAGAGACCTGGGACTGTTCAGTCTTGAATAAAGAAGACTCAGATGGGATCTGATCCACATCCATAAATATCTAAGGAGCGGGAGGCAAACCGTCAAGGATGAACTCTTAGCAGTGTGTGGTGACAGGACAAGGGGAAATGGCCACAAACTGATGCATAGGAAGTTTCACACATATGCACGTCGGAACTTCTTCACAGTGCAGTGACGGAGCACTGGCACAGGCTGCACAGAGAGGTGGTGGAGTCTCCTTCTCTGGAGACATTCAAGACCCACCTGGACGCCTACCTGTGATACCTGGGCTAGGGAGCTGCTTTGGCAACCCCTACAGTTCTGTGATTCTGTGATTAAACAGTCTCCCTCATGAATACATTTGTTTGAATTCATAAACCATATAAAGTTGAGTTGGAAAGGAACCACGAGGATTGAGTCCAACTCCAGGTAGGTAGGTGTACACTCATGTACAGCAACATACACGTACCAAATGGAGGTACGTGTTTCTAAATGCAGGCTTATATCTCCTACTCAACAATATATAGACCAACTACAAGATAATCATACACAATTTAAACAGGAAAAGGCAGAAATTAAAAATGTTGCATGAAGTAAATGGTTTATGCCATACAAACCCCTTAAAATGGTTATCTGTTGCATATTCTGCTATATCAATGCATAAGAGTAATTCACATAGTTTTCCAAACTTATTAAAATCAAAAGCTATAGTCAGTGCTTTGTGCAAAGAGAAAATCCTTACACTTTCTGTCCAGAAGCTGTACTGAAGGGAGGCTGTGTATCACGTAGAGCCGGTAGCGTGGATCACATGCCAGAGGATTGCAGAACAGGTCTGCAAAATACATACAGAACAATGCCATCAGGAAAACTACAAGGGAAAAATAACAAACATAGCGAGGCAGGAAAATTAAAGAACACTAGCAGACAAAGACTTTGTATAAAATACTATTAAATTGCAATTATTTTAATAGTAGGTAAACAAAGCTTGGTTTCTTTATACACACAGAATCACTCAACAAGACAGGCTGCAAGGAACTGGCTTACTGCAGAGTGTGCAAAATACCACAGGCAAGATTTGAGGAAAGCCATCATTGGGCACTCAGAGCCTGTGAGGAGTTTTTTGTATTTTTTAAGATATACAGACAAAATCACTAAATATTTGACTTTGACTTCCTTATGTATATTTTGGTGATGTCTCCATTAAATTGTAGCAGTTTTTTTAGGTCTGATGGTTGAATGATAAGATACAAAATTTGCATTTTTTTCTGATGTTTCTATGGATTATTGGTTTGAAAACTGAGAAACTTAAAGATTAAAATGTGTAAAAGGACGTACGCTCCTGGAAATGGGGTGCCACTCATTCCTATTAAGTTATAAGGCCCTAAGCTCCAAAAGCCCATTGGCAACTTGACTAAAATACTTAGCTAAACTTCACATTCTCTGAATAACCAAAACTTTGTAACACAGACAGGTATCAGTCCTGTGTTGTTGCTTTGCCAAATATGGAACATGCCAGACTAGGTTGGGTTCATATCAATGACATCTGAAGTTCATTAAAGAAGAAACTGGCTCATTCCCAGATCAGAAAACAGACCAAAAAAGTTTGTTTGTTTGTTTGCTTTCTAAATTATAAACAAAATAAAGCTATTTTTCTCTTTAAAGAAATACCCTTTTTCTTCAACAGTACAGAAGAAAAGAATGATCAGGAGGATATCTTCAGATCATAGCAAGCAAAAAAAATAAGTTAACAATTTTGACAGTTCTACCAGGGTCTGTACTGGTCCGTTTAGGAAGAGGCTGTGGCCAATATTCCCTCTAGGGCAAAAAATCCCCTGGTTACCTAATCTTAACAGTTAGGGAGGGCAAGGCGAAGGGCAAATAAGAGCCTCTGATATTTCAGAGATACTAAAAGATGAAAAAGATTGAGAAATATTCTACATTGGGTTATGAACCACAGGATTTCATATTTAGTTCACCGGGCTATGCTTGAATTCCACAAAGGGCTCAATGTTCAATGCTACTGCCTGATTGTTTGGAGGCTCAGGAAGGCTGGAGTGGGCAACTGGGATCTTGTATGCAGAAAAATGCCTGCTCAGGTATTCAGAAAACAGAAAATGTATTAATTTTATTAAGAATTTTCAACAGAGCTACCATGTTCAGAAGTGTTAAACAGCCCACAAGGTGGCAGCAAAAGAAAACTCCTTTCTTTTTATTTTTTACTGCACCCAGGACTATACAGCCATTTTTTTTTCTAGAAAGCATTAATCAGAAATAATATCAAGTATCTGTCTGATGAGCACATTTTAGAGTCAAGAAAATACAGTATAGTATTCCACAGAGCAAAACTTCTTAGAAACTTCTCTAAAAGCAGATAAGTTCATTGTCTGAGCAGTACTGGAATGGAATGATGACTCAAGAGAGATTTTTTTCCAAGACAAACGGAGGTGCTGATATTAAGTTCTTCTGAATCTAGGTGTTGCTTGGAGCATGTTCCTCATTATCAGCACTGATTTTTAATAGTATACAAATTTTTATGCTGCTTGATTTTAAAATAAATTCAGCTATCGTATGGATCAAGATGGTCTTATTTTACAAAACATCTGGGATCCATTTTTTGGACCTGCTATCTACTTTCTAGTCAAGGTAATGCAATTTTCCTCCTACAAATTAGGGATAATGCTTTCTTCCTCCACAGGTTTGTCTGTTTTCCCTCTTCAGAATGTAGGAAGAGAGTGCCTACACTACATGGAGTAGAAAGGAACGATTGTGGCAGAAACACAGTGAAGGACAAAACAAGTTTTTTGAGTAGCAAGATGTTATCAGTTGTGGACAATAAATCAGTCGAGGTAATGTGCAGAGTATGGAGAAATCTTGGATTCCAAGAGATGTGAGAACAAGGTGAGCCTATAAAGAAATCCTCTATGCCTCCCAAATGGCTGCAGTTGTGAGAAACCCATCCAGTAAATCTTTAGAAGCCAACTGTCTTCACTAAATGCATGATGAAAAATGTTGTCATGCTTCAGATCCATTGCAGCGCAGTGGCTAAAATCCACAAGAGAGACTTAAGAAAGAAAAAGAAATGCAACATTCTGGTAGCTGAAGGTTGCTTCCAAAGTGAACAATAACAGTGTATCAGACTGCCTCATTTTAAGGGTACACAAGAGCTACACAATAATAAAACATTATTATGTATCCAGAAATGCTATGGATGGTTCACAAGATTTTTTTTTGTTTTAAATCAAATTTTCCAGTGGGAAAAACGAAAACAAAAACAAAAACAACAAGATCTGCCTCACAACACGGAGAACCCTCCTGTTTCCAAAACACCTTTTATTTTATAAAGATGGATTATGGGCACAGGCTTTTTGAAGTCACACAGCTGAAATGCTGCACTCATCTCCCACTTCTGAATACTGCAAGCAGGCAAGTAGATGCTACAGTAATACAATAGATCTATGTCACTTTTAAAATGCATTTGGACATTTACTTCAAATATGATGAGGCGTTTTATTAAACTAACAGAGTCCTGGTAATTTGGGAACTCATTTCTATTACATTTCTTTGAAACAAAGGCATTGAAATTTTTATAATGAATGTAAAGGTTAGCAAGGAGTGACTGTAAAGCAGAATATTACATTTCTTCTACTGATTTTCTGTCATATCTTTGAACTGAAGAACCTTTTAAAAAAAGTTTATTTTAAATAATTGCTTTCCTGTAACGGTGGCCAGTCCAATATTCATCCAATTTTCACAGTGCCTTTGTGAATGTCACACATAATGACTCAGCACCACTTTAACTCTCTGCTATTTCTCTCTATTTCCCACACATAACTGCAAAAAGCACAACAAACTCCCTGTGCTTTTTGAAGCTGCATATTAATTGGTAGAGCTATAACATTAAACTCAAGTGACAGCACCATTCATACATATGATGTCTGTCCAGACTTTGTCTAATCACTTCAAACAACTGCACCCTTCTATGGGCTGTTTTTCAGTCTTGCACATAATGAGGAAAAAAAAAAAAAAAAACCAAATAATTTTGCCAGCATGTTGTCTTCCTAAACACTCAGTTTGTTTGTGAATTTCAGACCAACATCAAGTTCAATTAAAATTGTACTTTTCAAGCCATTTTTTCCCTTCCTGCAATCAAGGCAGTCAGTTTTTGAATGAATAAGAAGGTATGGTTTGATGATGTTCACCTCTTCTAATTGTGATAAGAAACCTGTTTCCTGTGTTCCCAAGGTTCTGAGAATGTGGCATGACCTATGACAACACGCTCTCAGGAATTATGCACAAAGACAGTCCATACTTTCAATAGCTTAATAGTATATAATTCTACTTTCCTGCAGGCCGTTAGCTTAGTGGTGCCAGCACTGTCCTGTATAATTTAATGTGAAACTTCATTTCCATCTAGTATATCAAAATTATGACACTTAGGTACTATTATATGCGAGTATGTTTATTCTTAGACTTTAGAAATCTACAGGATTTGCCCAGAAAGATGCAGAAAACAAATTCTACGAAGAATCTGATTCACAAGACAGGACTTTGTGTTCTACAACCTATAAGCTCACATCTGAAGAGCAGTGACACCAGTTTCTTGTCTCCCTTCACCTCTATGATAGTATGAGTACTCTCCCATTTTCCCTTACAGACAGGCAGCAGCACATGGCTTTGACTGCTACCAAACTACTCATGCAGGAAACTGGTTAGCCAGAGCCAAAAGCAGCTAACTTTCTAACTCCTTTCACAGTTTTTATCCTTAATAGCAGTAGTCCATTTGGAATTGTCATGTCTTACAGGTCTCTTCTGTCACATTTGTTTGAAATTGATAATTAATTTCAGAAGTTATTGGGAAGTGATGCACAGACAAGAAACAACCTGGTAAGATATTTTTAAAAACTGCTGCTTGCTGTTCTGCAAAACAAAAACAAGGTCTTACTTAGGGTCTGCAAGCTTATTATTCCTTTTAATTCCTTCACTGTTTCACCAAGTTGTTCTAACTGGTTGTTGTGAAGCAACAGAATCTGTAACGAATGCAAGTTTCTCAGAGCACCTGAAATGAAAAATAATTCATTATTCTCATCATACCTCATTGTATTCATTTAGATAATTATTTTGTTACATTGCACACTGAGTTTGACATTATAGTTATATACACAGGGCTACGTTTTTATAGCACCCTGTATGAGAATAGTCAAAAAACACTATCAGAGATTTTAATATCCTTGCTGCCTTGCTAAGCACATCGTTTGAATGCAACTCACTTTTATTTTGACTATAGTTGTTTCCATTTCTCTTGATCACTACTGACACAAAAAATCTGTATCATCTCCCATCTTCACCCCTTCCTGCATCCGTTCCTTTCCTATATCCCAGTAATCTTTGACTTCATTTCCTTTTATTCTTACCTAACACTGCCTCTGCCTTACAAGCAGTACATAGATTATGCCAATAGAAACTAGTTCCATTTCAAATTATTATTAATGTATTAAGAAGTTATTCCAAGCTCCATTGTGGCTGATCCAGACTACATGTTCACATCATCATACCACACCTGGTTTCAACAGCTCATTTTCCAATTTCTACAGTTTTTCTCATCCACATTTCTCTGCTAATGACACCCACCCTTTTGTTAACCCATATGTTGGTGTCTACTGTAAGGTCTCTTGTGCCTGGATGTTTTTACTTTCAAACATTCATTTTTCACAAGATCTCACAGAAATTAATCAACACAATGAAATAATCTCATCTTAATATTTTATAGGAATAAATAAAAGTAAAATATTAGCATTTAAAACATCTAAAATCTACAAATGCATTAATATGTTTTGGGCTCTTCATTCAGAAATTCACTGATGTGTCAGCAAAATATATACAGACATATAAGTAAAAAATGGAATTTTACAATAAAATTGTTTTTCTGCCAAACATTTCTGATTATAAGTGTAACTACATAACGAAGAAACCACAGGATGTTAATGACTACATTAGAAATGAGACAACTTATTAATTTATTCTCTTTCATTTTCATGCTAAGTCTATCAGCACTACAATCAGTTTTTCATCATGTAAATATGAATGGATCCCAGGAGATCCTTCTATCAGCTTCTGCAATGCCTGGTCAGCAAAACGACTGCAAATCATCCAATGGAAAAATAACTTTGAATATTCATTTAGAATATTAGATATAGTCATGCTGGATCCAAAATGTTTTACAATTGTCTGACATTAAAGTGTACAATATTTCATTGCTATTAGACCAGCATGAACTTGATATGAACTCTCAGTTTATTGCCACTCAGGTATACTGGAACAAATCAAATCCCTAAGAAAATAATTAACATTTATGCATACATGTGAGTTTTCAACCATTAAGTTACTGGTTGTCATCCAGTGTTATAAATTTGAATGCCAGTACACAAAAAAGAAAGTACAGCTCAGCAATCTGAAAAGGGAAGATTGATACCTGATATATCTGTGAGTTCATTGTTGTTGAGGTAGAGCTCAGTCAAACAGTAGTTTTTCTCCAAGAAAGTTAAATCTTGGATCTGAAATTAGAGTTAGGAAAACTGTTATGTAACAGTCTAAAATTAACCTCAGAGAACATAGCTTTCTAAAAACTGTTATACTATAGGAAGTTTATAATCTTTCAGTTTTGACATGAGTGCAAGGTTAGTATCTGGAAGGGGGTACCAATCTGGCCCTTGAAACAGCTGAGAGCATTAACAGTGCACAGTTGCTTATCCTTACAGTTTAAAGACAAGAACAACAAATAGAATTTGACTCCAGGTACTATTTTTATTTCTGTAACGTGAAGAAATTTGCAAGTGCAGGAATGATTTTAGATCTTGAATTATGTCACTAACTTAAAGACAAAGCATTTTGCTATATGTATGTTCTGAAATTTGGAAGGAGGAGATGAAGAGGTTTCCCCATTGGAAGTTAGAAGTTACTTTAAGGTTCAGAAAAACATGGTTGAGTGAAAACAGCAATCTGAAAACAAGGTCATACTCTTTGCAGTGATGACTGTACCTTGTGCAGTGTGGGATTCACACACACCTGTCATACTGAGTGACATTTCTGTATCTTTGTCAAATTGTTAGTCAACAGGCCATTTCTCCTTATTCTTCAGTGCCTTTTAGAAGCAAAATGGAAAGCCTTTTACTGTGGCTTTAGCTCAACCTCTTCACACATCCATACTTCTGCTTTTTTTTTGAGAACAGTTGGATAACCACAGGCCTTTCAACAAAGCTGACATAAGATGCTATATAATTGATGTTAGCCTGGGGCAGCAGATACACATACACTCCTCAATAACATGGAATGTAAATTTATTTTTCTCTGCTCCTCACAGAGCTACTTATTTACCTGAGCGAATGCTTCTGGTGCTTTAAGAATTCATGTCCTTTGTGAAATTTGTAAATGTAAATTGCTGCATAGTAAGGTATTTAAAAGCAGGTTAGAAATTAGTGTCTTTTGTACATTTCCCCCCTTTTAGTGAGGTTTGGATTCAGTGATTTCCAAATCACGTAATCCTGCTGCCAAGAAACTGATTTTGTCTAAAATACAACACGCTTAGACTTGGATGAAAACTGTAGTGTCCACAGACTTTTACAGAGCATTGTCTTACAGCTCAGAGAGGATATAGTAAATATGATCATCTAGACTTGCACAGATGGAACAAGAGTAGCACATAGTTTGTGGAACCGTCTTAGGACCAGACAGCAGAATTTAATGTGGACATTGCCATAATAAACACTCTCCTGGGAATGTCCCTTAACTGAAGCATGTTCAGGTGACATTACAGCATTATTATATTACCTTATTGTTGTTAATCCACAAATACCTCAGCCGACGAAACAGTGACAGACTTGGAATACTTTTTAGTCCTCTAGTGGAAGAAAATAAAGTGGCATTTA
The DNA here is from genome assembly GCA_013399175.1 of Odontophorus gujanensis. NCBI lineage: Eukaryota > Metazoa > Chordata > Aves > Galliformes > Odontophoridae > Odontophorus > Odontophorus gujanensis. Next base: position 75,206 of record VXAB01013884.1, read on the forward strand.
ATCACTTCAGAAACAGTTTGATTTTTGGTAAATAATAATATACAAGCACTAAAAAGTAGCAATTGTAGAAAATACAACAGGAAAAGAAAGACAGAACAAAGGGAGAGATAATGCATGTATGCTAAACACGTGAAAGCATAACAAAGCAGCAAATGGTAAAGAAATAGAACAAACTCAGTTATAGATTGATTTCTTTTTCCTTAAAAGCTTACATTTTCCAATAAGCACAATATCCCATCTACCTTGCAGCTTGTGGAAATTCTGCTGAGAACACAGAAGGAGGATTTTTGCATCCTGGGATACACAAACATAAAAGGAAAAACGTTGTGAAAAGAGAGTATGGATTCTTTGGCCATGGTGCCAGAGACACTAAGAGAAGGCAGACACCAAGCACTTCGCTCTATATGTCTTATTTTTCTTACTTAATGCATGTTGTGAAATCTTCTGCCTTTTTTCAACATTTTTTCTCATATAAACTTAGTATTCGTATTCATTAGCAGTCTTGTTTTAAATGAACACCTTGATTGAGGTTGGATCTCTCTGCAATGTGCTTGTAAGGATTTCAGTTTAATTGTGTACCTTGCACTTAGATGCTGAGCTTGCTGGTGTGCTTTAAATAACAGATTACCTACTAACCAGAGAATATGGGAGAGCGGTTGAGTAATTTTCACTAATTGTTGCAGTTTTTCATTCCTTTAAATAAAGGTTCTCAATTTTTTCTCAAATAATTGTAGATGACCTTTACAATTTTAATTGATATCATACAATTCCCATGTCAGTTTGGAACATTCCGTGTGACCAGGGACAGTGTTTCAGAAAGAATTAATAGGATTGGTAGGAATATCTCACACCGTCAGACTGAACTGCTCTGCTTGTGTTCCAGCTGCAAAGCCAAGAAGCCAAGTCTCTTTTCCCATGTGTTTTGTGTTTTTTGTTTTTTTTTCCCCAAGAAGCCTTCCAGATACAAGGAAAGAGTGGGAACCTTCTCTATCTTGCATTTGAAAAAAAACTACCAGGAGCAAACCCCACAAAGCTGATGTGCTGCATTTTAATTCACCTATTTCTGAAACTGACATTAATCCAGACAGCAACTCAGTTTAACTGATGACTTGGTCTCCTCCAATCATTCCCAAAAATGAAACCTGCAGGTATGTATTGGAGCATGTATTTTGTTGTCACAAGGCAATACATTTCTGCAGCTACTAAAGTGCACAAGAGCTGACAGGAAACACAGAGCTCTTACAGAGCTCTTATCTTTGTTGTTTTTTTATTTCCAGTAGAACTTTGTCTGTATACTGCTAAACCATGTTTCAGATAGCAAAGCCAACATTTCCTGATATTCTCTATCACTGCCATTCTACACAGGTTTACATTTTAAATTGGTTTTACTCCATTGTAACAGCCAAGATGAGGCTGTCTATCTCCAAGTCCTAATCTATTTTTAATACTTTTTTTTTCATTTCAGTATTAAGGTATTTAATTTGCCCCAGGTAGAGCTTAATTCCTCTAACATTTTACAGGAGCTTGTCCCTCTCTGTATGCCTTCCAGAATTTGTATGTCTCTTACAAACTGATGCTTTCTGGCCTCCAGCTTTGTTATCCTACCTCCTGCTAAGTTTATCAGCTTTCCTAGGCTGACAGCGTTCAGTGACCAAACACAAACCTTTTCATATGCCTTTAAGAACAGTGGTTTATGATTTCCTCAAATTTGATTGACTTTAATTATTATTATTTTTTAACTTTCTTCCGACTTTAACCAGTAGAAAATTATGTCAAATTAACACTTAAGAAAGCACGTTCTGATAGTGAGATTGGCTGAGGTTCAAGGTTTATATAATTTGGGATAGAGTAAAACAAAATTGGTTCTCCCCAGTCATCAAAGAAACAAGCTTGCATCATCTTTCTCAAAATGGTTTCATGGGAAGACATCACCTCTATGTCTGTCTCCTGATGTTTCTTTTTATTCTTTCTTTATTCCATAGCAAGAAGTATTTCAAAGCCAGAGAGAATATACATTTAAAGAAGTAGCGTCAGAAACTATGTTTATTAAGACTGTACATGCCATCTCAGTATGTAAATAACTTCCTTACATAGATAGTATGATTTTCTATGCTTTCTTCCTTCTAAAATAAATATTACAATAATGTAACAGTAACCAGATGTTTCATACTTTCTTTCCATAGAGCTTTAAATTTCTTCTTGGTATCAATCAGGAGATGTGCTAAGGGGATACACCGAGACTTTCAAGGCCACCTAATTTCTACCAAAATCATGCTAGATAGTCCACAAATCCCCTAACAAACTTTACTTATTTATTTATTTTATGCATTCATAGGACCTAGACACCTCAAAAGCCTTGTGTCTGAGTCATTACACTATGTTAGTTCTTTACACATGATTTCAACAGTACAAACTCTAGACAGAGTTGTGAGGCTGCTGCAGACAGGTATGCAACACTTGGAACTGTGCCCTGGCCAGAAATTCAAAGCATGCTTTTCAAAAACTTTGAAGTATGTCCCATCATGTATCCATCTCTCTCTGGTAGCCTCTCAGCACATTCATCCTACAGCTCTATCAACCCAGATCACCCACAGGTTCATGAAAGCTTTGCTTTCCTTCTCTTTGCACTGTTCCTTCTCATCTGCCCCATCTCTTCAGCTGCTTCACAAAGCTCCCAGAGATCAGTTTTCTGATCAGTGCTGCCTGCCTCAGACAGCTCTTGTACTCACTTCATATTGCCCTGCCCTCCCTTCAGTTCTTAACAGCAGAGATGCAAGTAATATCAAAGGTGCTACCATTGAGTTTTGCTATTGCAACAACAGATTTCTTCAGAGAGGTCAGAAATCTGGCAGTTCTCAGACTGGGCAGGTCCTGTGTTCTTTCATTGGCTGTCTTGATACTCTTTCCACCCAGCCTTACAAGCCAGTTAGAACAGGCAGAGATCAGCCCATTAAGCTTCATGTCTCTGTTCCCTGTGGTAGAAGTTCACACAAAACTGTGAACTTACCAACCCTCGAGCAATGCTGGGTTGCCAGAGAAGGACTGTGTGCCTAGGGCTGAGACATAACTGCTTCACGGCTCGTGCAGCTCTGCTGCCAGCATCACTACATTTCTTTGTCCTATTTTTTTGCACAGCATGCACAGACTGAGTATAAAGATGGTACCAACCTATAAATGATGTTGAGGGGCTGTTGCAGAAAGCACCACAAAGGGTTACCATGTATTGTGTGTTCCACTTCCACTAAAAGACAGAGAAACAATCTACTTACTGTCCAGCCAGATACAACACCAAGACATCCATGTTCCTCTTAAAGCCACAGATCTTCAGCTGTTTCTCTACTGCCTGACAGTGCATAGGACATTTTTCAGCACAAGATCCTGCACAAGTCATTACATTGTAACACATTCATATTCAGACTCTAAATTAATGCACATGCCAAAGTTAACACATGAATCACAGCCCCTTGCAAACTATAGCAAGATATAAAACAAAGAGATATTGAATTAGTAGTTTCTACTTGAAATTGGTAAGAAGATGTCAACAATTATGTTACATTTACTCTACATTTTTGTTTTTGTTTTTGTTTTTCCCTGGAGAGCATCATAGTTCATAGATATGAGATGGTTGTTGAACGAAGGGGCTTCTCAGCTCATGTCAGGCAAATCGTATGGCTGACCACCAGGAGAAGGACTTCACACGCAGTGCATTTGCAGATTTATTTTACGCACATGATTTTTAAAAATTATGCATTCAGAAAACTCTGCTCGCATATTTCACTCTGAAAAACGCAGATGCAAATGAAATGTTCAGAACATATTACTGATATGCCATAATTTGTAAAGGCAATCCTAGTAACATGAGTATTAGGGACCTCAGCCATAGTAGTTAATAAAGCAAGATGTCTCCACAGAACAACATGGGTTTAGTAAATGATTTCCTACACCCAGAATCATGAAGATCACCTTTGCTTACAACACAAAACTGCAAATTGTTGGGCTTGTTTAGTTTGGATAAGAGAAGGCTCCAGGGAGACCTCCTTGCAGCCTCCCAGTACTTCTGGGGAACTTAGGAAGGGGGAGGGGCTTTTTGCAATAGTGATAGGACAAGGGGGAATGGCTTTAAACCAAAAGAGGGGAGATTTAGGTTAGATGTTAGGAGGAAATTCTTTATTCAGAGAGTGATGAGGCCTTGTCGCAAACTGCCCAGAGAGGCTGTGGATGCTGCATCCCTGGAGGAGTTGAAGGCCAGGTTGGATGAGGCCCTAGCAGCTGGAGCTGTTGGGTGGCAGCCCTGCCCATGGCAGGGGATTGGAGCTCAGTGATCTTTTGGGGTGCCTTCCAACTCGAAACATTCTGTGAGTCTATGAAACATTTTTGTGAATACAAAACAGCTTCCAAGTACTGACGGGTACTCTCAGAGCAGCCTGCAGTAGCTGCACATGTCCACGTAGTGTGTTCTGGAGCATAAAATAACTTCTGGTACACACACCTGTGGTGCTTTCCCAGGGATCCAGCAGGGCCTATGGCGTACACTGACTCACACAGCTGGTGGCTGGGCACCACCATTTGTCCAGAACTCGGTATGGTCGCAGCATGACCACAGCTGTCGGGCAGGGAAATCCTGGACAAATGGCCCAGTCTGCTAATGGTAAAGGAAAATCTGCTTGGAGGAAGGCAACTGTACATCAGTACTGGGAACGCTAATGCCTGTCCCAGGGGAGCACAAAGGGGAGCAGCTGCCAGGCGTGCAGATCGGTGCACACCCACCTCCAAAACAGAACCTCCAGCTCCACAGCCACGCTTGGGGGAAAAACAGTGCCCCAAGAGCCGTTCCTCAGACTCCACTAGCTGAGCTTTCCCCATCCCCTCCCCAACCAGGCCCGGGCCCTCAGCCACCCCATCCCAGCAGAGCCCTCAGGAAGCTGGGCCGTGCCTGCACTCACCTGCCTGCCAGCAACATCGGCGGCCGCCGCCATTTTGGGGTCGCTTTCCTAGACAACCGGGAAAGGGTTTATGACATCCACATGTGCGAGAAATTGTTGCCATGTTGTTATTTTTAAAACCATTTTATGTACAGTGCAAGCTGAGGAATAGAAGGAGGGGTTTTTTTGTTTTGTTTTTTGTTTTTCCGGGGTGCGTGTGTGTGTGCTGATGTGCGTGTGGGACGATGGAAAACATTTGATTGAGCTGCAAAATAAAGAAGCCTGAAAACTTGGAGTTCTAGTTAGAACTTAATTTACACAGAACACTCAAATCAGCAGAAGGTCCAGCTGTAAATTACGTGCGACTGATACACAAAGAGCGAGAGCTGCGTGTGCAACTATGTGCATAAGCTGCCCCTGACGGGATCAGTTATGTGCGTGCCTTTGCTTGCTCAGACCACTGAAACGAGATGTGGTGTGAGTGATGGAGCAATGGGACTACAGTGCAAGGATTATATTGCAAATATCTCATTGTCACAGAAAAATGGTGTGGGTGGCTTCCATTTCAGCTGGTTAGATTTAAAAAGTAGAAACCTCAAATAAGTAAGACTTGACATCTTGAAGGTATAAAACTGGCAACAGAAATGGCTTTAATAACTTATTTTAACTTTTAAAAATATCCCTAGGGTGTTAATAAAAAAAGAGGAAATGCGCTGGAGATGTAGAAACTTGTACGCAGATCAGTAGTTTTTATGTTGCACTGGAATCTTAGGATTTTGGAACGTGAAGTGGTTATTAAAGAAAAAGGCAACTTTAATGTTAAAATTGTTCTATCTAGTAGTCAGGTCTGAGTTTGCTTGTCACACCGTGTTTAAATATGAAGAGCAAGGGAACCTCTACAAGGAATTTTGTTGCATTCCAGTGTAGAGGTGTGACACACATTGGTTGAGGTTTGTTTTCATTCGACCTGTTGAGATGCTTCTCATTATCGATAAGTGATTGAGACTTAGTCTAGATACATAAATGTATAAAACTGAATGTGCCCAAATGTATAAAACTGTTTAAACTTAACCTCTTTCATTTTTCCTTCTCCCTGTTGACACCTATAATCCCCACTTCGGTTACAGAAATTTGTGTGAAAAACGAATATTTTTGGATTCAGACTGAGCTATCAGCATAGTTTATGTTACCTACATGTTGTCCTTTTCCAAAATATATGACCTATAACCTATTTAATCTTACTCCTGGATGGCTGTGCATAAAATGAATAAATGATCACTTACTCTTCTGGATATTCACAGTAATGACTGACTTACTATACACATTTTTCCAAAAAGTCCCCATTATATTTCTATGCTAAAAATACTTTATTTCCTCATGCACAGGTATGCAGTCACAACAAGACAATATGATCTTACAGATATGATAACAGAACGTGAAAAGAGGGGAAATACACATCTTGTTTTCACTGGCAAAGATGGTAGGTTAGTTCTGGAAATTGTTCATTTTATGAACCACTCAAACTGCAGGTACCTAGGGCAGTTCATCTGACCCACAGAGTTACACTGTATACTCCCTGAGGTATCTCAGAGGTATTATTGTGTGTTTGAATATGCCTGTGATTCAAGCCCACACTACTCTAAGGGGGATTGCCACTGCTTTACTGTAGAGACCACGTTTCAGAAATGTTTGCTTTGGACAATGAAGTTCAGGTTAAAAATGGTTTAGAACAAAGCCCATTTCTCTTCACATTGCTGCACCCCTGTATATGGGCTTGGATGTCCCCTAATCCAGTGGTCCACATTCTCCATCTTGTCTGGGGATGATGCAGTTGAGAGAGTGTTAAATGATAAAGGACATTCGTCTCAGGAGCTGGAGAGGGAAGAGTTCTTCCCAGAGTCCAGACAGTTTCCAAGACTATTTTTTTTCCTACAAATGCAAAGAAACACTGGCCATCAGCTGATAGCCCTGCTCTGGAGCTCAGCAGTGGTGAGGGGAACTCTGTACTCCAAGTTCAGCCTCAGAGTGTGTGTCTGAATTCCATTTGCGACCCTTGACTTGCAGCATATATATCAGTGTCATGTAATCTCAATGGCTTTGGAGATGGTGTAGGTTACAAAACATAGCAATGCTTAGCCTACTTAGCCTGCAAAGGATGGTCCTAAACTCTCACTTTAACAGGAACCATGGAAGTATTTTGATTTTCTTAATTTATGGTATTTACTTAATTCTGCTGGCATCTATAGTATGCCAGGTATTCTCCAAATAAAGAAAAGACAACATACTCTCTGGAAGTGACCTTGATAAGTTTCTACAGGTTTTCTACTTCTGCTGTCAAATTCACAAACCATCTTTTTTTGCTTCTCAGTACATCAAGAAGAAAAAGCTACTGTTCCTTGCCTAATGTGGATAGAAATGGTAGTGCTGTCATATTTACGTCTAAATCTCAAGTTTTGGGGTTATCTGGGTTCTGAAAAAACTATGGTCTGACTAGTTACTTTCAATCCCTCATTTGTGCAGTTCTGCATATTAACAGAACATTCATAAAAAATAGGAAAATTGTATTCTATTTAGTAATTCGGATACATTTTAAATTGTCCGTGTTACAGTAATGCTATGCAGAGACCCATACAATTAAACTACTCTTGAGGTTGTAAAAACTTTCATTTGAAAAGGTGTGATGTAAATTCAATATATTGTAGATTAATGCATTTTTCCTTTTTTTCTTCTTGTTACCGGAAATATTTTATCAGTGTTTATCAGGTGAAACCTAGAAGCCTGAGGAAAGATCACTAGGATTTCCCACCTGCATTCCAGCTATAGTTCCAGAAGTGCACAGGTCTCCCTCACTCCCAGTTGCTGCAAGCCCTGTGCAGATGTTTCAGATACTCCACACTATCTAAAGCATTCAGGCATTTGTGAGATTTGAATCACACTATTAATCTTACTGATAGCACTAATGATATCTCAGTGACCTTAACAAGTTCAGAAGCAGAACTGTGAGAGAACAATTATCTTTCAATAAAGAGTACAAGCTTGACCCTATATTTAGAAAGTTAACAAAAACGTGGTATTATGGAATATCCTGAGTTCAAAGGGATCCACAGGGATCACTGAGTCCAGTTCCTGGCTACACACATGACCACCCAAAAATCAGACCATACGTTTGAGAGCACTGTCCAGATGCTTCTTGAACTCCAGCAGTTTGGTACCATGACCCTGCCCTGGGCAGACTGTTCTAGTGCCTGACCATCCCCAGTGAAAAAGGATCCAACCTCATCCTCCCCATCGCAGCTCCATGCTGTTCCCTTGGATCTTGTCACTGTCACCAGGGAGCAGAGCTCAGCACTGCCCCTCCACTCCCCTCCTGAGGAGCTGTAGCTACCATGAGGACTCTCCTCAGCCTCCTCTTCTCTGGGCTGAACAAACCAAAGGACCTCAGCTGCTCCTTATACATCTTCCCTTCTAGACCCTTCACCTTTTTTGTCTCCCTCCTTTGGACACTCTCTAATAGTTTTACATTCTTTTTGTACTGAGTTACCCAAAACTGCACAGCAGTCAGGGTGAGTAACAGCGCAGGGTAGGACAACCCCCTTCCTCAACCACCTAGCCATGCACCACAGGACACAGATGGCCATCCTGGCTGCTTGGGCACACTGTTGACTCATGCTCAACTTACTGTCAGTGTTGATTCCCACCACCAGACAGACCCCATCTCAGGCTGGCTGGGAGGTGAACATCTACCTCTCAGTCTCCTATTAAGAGAAAAAAAAAAACAAAAAAACCTGAAGTCTCTGTGTTATTGACAAAGCAGTTGGGGTTGCTGTGGCTACCCTTTCTAGTTTATCCCTTTTCTGGTCCTGGAGGAGGAAATAGATTCATAAGTTTATTTCCATGTTCAGAAACCAGCCAGTCACGATAGTGCTAATAAAGCAAGCATGGGCCTCAACAAATAAAAGATGTAACTCATGTTACTCTAATAATAATCCAGTCAGGTCTAGGCCTATTTCCTCTCATACTGCCAAGGCCTGGCTGCAAATCATTAACGTTAGCTTGATTTTAACAAACTGAACTGTGTCTACAGACTTCAGATTAGTCAGTCAGAAATGAAAAACTATTTTGTCTTGACTAAGTTTAGATGGGAAAACTCAAATCTGAGCTACTAATTGAGTATGAGATTTTGAAATCCTACTTAAGGCAAATCCAAAAGGTAGGAGAAATTTTCCAAGATGAACTAATGCCAACTAACCCAATGCTTATCTTTCTGTACTAAACACACTGAAAGTTTTAGTTGCCATGTTTCTTTACAAGGGGTTTTCTATAATTTCACAGTCAGGTTCCACCAGCTCTTTTCTTGGCATTTCCCCCTTATGCCCTCAGAGCTCAGTGAATTGATTTATGCCCTTTTTTTCACCACTGAAAATTTACTGCTACTCATGGCTAACAAATAAAGCAAGTAATGCTTACTTTCTCAGCATCTCCTTAGAGATTTTTTCTTTTTCTGCATGCCTTTTTCATTAGATTGAAAGGAACAATTTGGAATGAAGAGTCCAAAAAACAGCATCATATTTTTAAGTCTGTGAAAAACATTACATAGGAAGATAATTGCAAACTTGCAATCTACATACAGAAACTCAGCCAGCCGGTTTCAATGCATTAAGTACTACTGCTAGGTTTATTACTTCTCTGTTCTTCTTTAAGAAAGTAAATAGTTCTTTATCACTAAATTAATTAGTGGAACGGGTTGGAACGTGAGATTATTTCCAAGTTGAATTAACAGTTATCTGCACCAGACGTACTGTGGTCAGTGGAATTAGTGCACTGTAAGAGATTACCTATGCCAGGAAACAAATGGAACTGGACATTGTGGCTTCCTAGTTTTGTAGGTGTAAGCAAATAGCTGGAAGATTAAGCAATACAGTGCCTGTAGATAAAAATGAGTAAATAAAAAGGCCTTTAAAATTCTGAAAAAGGGTATGTGACAATAAACTGACAATTACAATCCAGTCTGAATGTTAGCAACCACTTCTCCCACAGTAAGTCAAGTTGCTACTATAATTCAAATGCTGATAAATAGTCACAGACTTGGGAAAGTTCCACAAAGCAGTATCAGCTAATAGTAACAAGGCAGTGAAATCAAACACTGGGAATAGCTGCAGCTGTCATGGGGAGTAAAATGAATATGAGTTAAGTGAAGGCTGCCCACAGCTTACACTGAGTAGGAGACTTCCCTGTTAAGCTTAAAGACAAAGAGGATCTCACACCTCAGATGCTCAAAGCAAGAAGGAAAAAAAAAAAAAGCAACTTATTCATTTATAGGAAACTCTTACAGAAGTGCTGGGTGCAAGAAACTGTTTCTTGAAGACCTGAAGGTCAGATTAATTTGAGAAGAAACAAAATGTTTTCAGTGAGGGACAGGCTAAGAGCTCAATGCTCATAATTTTTTAAATATAGGGAACTGTCTCAAAGAACTGTGCATAGAATTAAGTGAATGTGTAGAAATGTTCCAAATGCGATGTGGTAGCTCCTGAAATTGCAAAAACTGAAAGATCAGGTAAATGCATTTGATCTTTGTTATGGTGAAAAACAGGAGGAGAACAATGAAGTTTCTTCGTATCCATAAACACCACCTGTCGGGGAAGCTATTAACAATTCTTTACCTCTAAGGAGTAATAAATATTAAGTAAAGCCACTTCCTTACTGAGTGAAAAACTACTGGTGGCTGCTATATGTTACATCACTGGATATGTGAATGTGTACAGCATTTTATTTGAAAAGCACAAACTATTATATTATTCAACTGAGTAAAACTCATCACTGTATACTATTTTCACTTTGAAAGTACTGATTAACTTGAATGGATAGACTACTGCCTGGGAAACAAGAAATCCATTTGTTTGTTTGTTTGTTTGTGTGTGTGTTTGTTTTTCTAGTATTATGTTCAATATAAATTGATATTGAAAGCAAAACAGTTCACATGCAGGCTCAGCCAGAATAGTTCCAGGAGCCTGCATGATGTGCATGAACTACAGCATTCAAAGCCAGCTTCAACCTGACTTGACATCTAATTCTTCTCTGGAGAAAGAAGACCACCAGCACAAGTGTGAGAGGCCTCATCAAGATGTGTTCCAATACACTGCTTCAGCATTACTTCTCCATCAGCAAAATTGAGGTATATCACTCATTTCAACGTACTAACTCTTTACTCTTTCCCTGGAAAGCCTGATCTAGTAGGTGGCAACCCTGCCCACAGCAGTTGGGTTGGAACCTGAATCTTTAAGGTCCTTTCCAACCCATTCTATGATTTTATGATTCTACTTTGTTCTGCAAATTTCTGTCCATTTTGTATGCTGGTGGGTGTGTTCTGTAGTACAGCCTCCAGTGAAGCATGGAAGAATGAAAATAGCACAATTTTTTCTAAGAAGGAATCAAACTAGTGGGAGCCTGGGGAAATATAAATACAGTAAATGGAGTGCAAATACTTCAGCTAGTGCTCAGAAATTGTCCAGTCACAAGCTACTACTTTTCATCTAATATAAAAAACTCAGCTGCAAGAAGTTAAGCTTACTGCAGCGATGGAAGAATTACCAAATGTATTTAGAAGAGGGGAAAGCTGTATTATGGATGAAAATAGCGTTTGTACTCCAAACTGTAAGAAGGTAGAAGAGCTCCCTGAGAAGACAATTCTTTTCGAGGTCTGATGGTACATTTTATGGAACATATCTATCACTTCTTTAAAAATATAAATGTGCATTCCACTTACTGTATTTATATTTCCCCAGGCTCCCATTAGTTTGGTTCCTTCTTAGAAAAACTATGCCAGTGTGGACAAGTGCCTTTGAGGCCATCCTGACAGTAACACAGCTGGATACCTATATCCTCAATGTTCTGATCACTTTCAAGACCTTGCTGTTGTTCTTAACTGTGCAGCTTCTCATTATGCTGTGGCTCAGCAGATGCATCTGTATCAGTGATCCAGTATCATTTCTGCTGTACATCCATGCCATTTTGTGTCACAAGAATAGTGGAGGAATGGTGGACAAGAAGAAAAATCACAGAAACAGAAGGCTAAGACAGAAATTAGAAATAAATGCTCCTCTCTTCACAATCCCATCAAACTCTCAACAATCAAGAGGACAGCTAGAAGAAAGGAAGGCCTTGCTTCCGTGCCGTTTTTCACCCAGGAAAGATTCTGTCATTTTTATTTAACACTCAGAAGCAGAAAACCTGGGGCTAGATTTAAAAGGGCAGTATGTGAGTAATGACACTTCGTAAGGCTGTGCCCAACTTCTGGAAACCAGACTTGCTCAGAGAAGTTCAGAATTGCCAGTGAGTTTGTTGTACACAAAGCTTTGAAAAAGCTGGGGATATGGGAGGGGATTAATTGAGATCGGTTTGCAGGACAGTGTGTAAACTCAGCTAGGCAATGGAAAATAACAGTTTGTAGCTGTGAATTCTGTGGGAGTGAAGTGCTCAAACCAGCCTGCTGCTCTTTTCCTCTGCCTGCAAAGAATGAAGAAGAGAACTTTCAGAGATAATTTCTGGCCAGGGAAACTATGCACTCCTTGTGTCCATGAGACCGTTCAGCATCAGCATAACATGCCAGTAGCATTGTTCTTTCTGTCTGCATTTTGTCCAGAGAAGGTCTTCTTTGTATACCACAAACCCAATGACTGCAGAAGGCTCCCAGTCCCACTGGGAGCCTTCCACTGCCCAATGTGCTTCAGAATCTCAATCAAAACCTTCAGTGAGCTTAACATAACTGTCCACTGAAATGGTGAGGCTATTCCACTTAGATAAAAGCTTGCAACACTATTCCCTTATCCCTGTTGTTCTAGGATACCTAGGTGCCCTACAGATTTCTATAAGCCCAACCACCAAATCAGTCTCATACTTTGTTTGAAAAGATTCTTTCATCAATAAATCCTGAAGCCTTATTCAAAGGAGATTATTTTTATCCTTGTTCTACTCATGGCTTGTTTTATCCTTGTTTTACTCAATTCAGAGCACAAAATTCTAAAAGCACAGAATGGCAGTGACAGAAATGAAATTATAATCTATTGACTCTCAATTCCATGCAAATTACAGGGCTCTCTGCAATTGGAAAGATGAAAACAAATGATTTAGAGAAATCTTAATGATGTGCTTTTATAAACTTTTAAAATATCTCAGTGCAGCCAGTGAACTTTGAGCAGAATTTTTTGAAGAATAATATTCAGTACCTGAAAATTAGTCTACAAAAAGTTCTACGTTCTTGCTTGACACATTCACATTTTCCATCAGAAAATTTTAAATACCTTTTGATTCCAAATTTTGTCTCTCTGGTTTTCAGACAGAGAAGTAGTTCCGTAATAACAGAAGGAAGAAGTTCTTTACTGTCAGAGTGACAGAGCACTGGAATGGGCTGCCCAAGGAGGTTGTGCAGTCTCCTCTGGAGATATTCAAGGCTCATCTGGGCGCCTATCTGTGCAAATTGCTGTAAGGAACCTGGTTCAGCAGGGGGTTGGACTCAGTGATCTGTAGAGGTCTCTTCCAGCCCCTACAGTTCTGTGGTTCTGAGATTCAGGCTGTTGTTGGTCAGAGTAAATCTGGTCATTCTTGATAGATACCTTTATGTTTATTACTATCTTTTGAGAAAAAGTATTTTTGAATGGGAACGTAGCTGCATTTTCAGCCTTGTCCTTGTAAACTAAAAGGACAACATTCTTTATATCCTTTGTATCTTATTTTGAGAGAAAATATACAAAAAAGACAGAGAGTTTAATTAAATCCAAATCCATACTGTAAGAATGTATTTTCATATCTGTATGATAAAGACACAACTTAGGCAAATAAGCAATTTTAATTGAAAAATACCAACAAGATCCTATCTATTTGGCTTGTGCAATCTGTTCTTGATTTTGGACATAAAAGAATCTTAACTTTATAGAAAAGACAGGATGGGATTGTGTATTATTCAAAGTTCTCGACTGTCAATATAAATATTATGATCTTATTCAACAGTGAAGGGATTGTATTCATTTTGGCAATACTGAAAATGCAGTCAACCATAGATTATGAGTGCCTTTAGACGCCGTGCAATGATGCATAAAACCAATCAATTATCCTTTTCGGCTAGGTTAATCTGGCACTGAGACTGTAAACCTGTTACACTGTGAATTGTATGCACCTCAAAACACATACAAACTATTGCCTTGTTTCTGTTCGCTTAATTAACATACATGGCATCCCTAGTCACACTAGGCATGGGAATCTTAACCACCCAATTTTCACGTGTCCTAGTTTTATGAAATTTATCTAGGAATTAAATAAACCCCATCACTCTTCAGAACCTTGTATGTATCTCCTTGTCTCAGTCTCTTGTGGTACCACACCAAGATGTTAGTGAACGTGTGTAACAGAACTCACAACTGCACTGCTGTCACGGTTAAGCCTGGTTTGGCCCAGTTCCATGACAAGGGGGTGAAGGGATCCATGGATGGCATGGGAAGGTGGAGGTCGGAAAGAAAAAAAGGTAGGGAGATGGGTGTAGACGAGGAAAACAGTGGCAATGACCTGGGGGAAAAACTTAGTTTACTTACAATAGCAGCGGAATGTAAGATAACACAACATAATACAATTTGATTGTAATTGAAACCAATAAATCAAATAAAATGTGAGAGTTTCTGAAACTGAAGTCCTTACTCTAGTACTGTAGGTGAAATGGCCATGGAGCAAAAGAGGGAAGTCTTGTGACTTCCAGTCAGTTTTATCTTTCCCTCCAAATGGAAAACAGAAATGGAAAAATGATGTCTTCTGGGAGCTGTAGTTCATACTTCTCTTCTGAAATGAAGAGACCGAAAATATCAGCAGTCTACAGAACTGCAGCATTAATTCTTTAACTCCAAGGGCACTGCATGATGTTAGGACGTGGAATATCGATGAAAACCCTAAAACCATTAATACCATGAAAACCATAAAACCAGCATACATCAGGGTTTTTGTAGCATTTTGAACTCCACATGGAAGTAAAGAACTAAATGTGTTTGTGGTTAGATTCCCTGGAGAGTTACTTGTATTATTTTGTCAACATAGGTGAGTTTGGATCTTTGCTACCGCCGGTATTTGAAATCCTGATCAGAAAAAAGAAAATTGTGCCAAACTCTACATCCTGTAAATCTCCTATTATGGAACTCAAGCAGCAGCATCAAGGAATTTTCTTGAATGCTGAAGAAATGTCCTCCTGTAGAGGACAAATAGAGTCAGAGAAAGATATCATAACATTACAGAATTATGAAATAGTAGAATGGCTTGGGTTGGAGGGGACCTTTAAGAGCCAACCAACTCCCCTGCTGTGGTCAGGGCTGCCACCCATTATATCAGGCTACCCAGGGCTCCATCCAACCTGGCCTCGAACACCTCCAGAGATGGGATATCCACAACTTCTGTGTGCAGCCTATTCCATGCCTCACCACCCTCTGAGTGAAAATTTTCCTCCTAACATCTGGTCTGAATCTCTTCTCTTTTACTTGAATACTATTCCCTCTTGCTGTATCACTATCAGACCATGTAAACATTCAGTTTCTGACCTGATTTTAAGCTCCCTTCAAATACTGGAAGCTGCAAGGAGGTCTCTGTGGAGCCTTATCTTCTCCAGGCTGATCAAGAAAGTTCCCTCAGCCTTTCTTTATAGGAGAGGTGCTCCAGCCCTTTGATCATCCTTGTGCCCCTTCTCTGGACTTGCTCCAGCAACTCCACATCTTTCTTTTCCTGGGGGCCCCAGGCCTGGATGTATTACTCCAGAGGAGGTCTCACAAGGGCAGAGTAGAGGAACAATCACCTCCCTCGCACTGCTGGCCACCTTTCTTTTGATGCAGGTCAGGATACTGCTGGCCTTCTGGGTTGCAAGCACACACTGCTGGTTTATGCCAAGCTTTTCATTTGCCAGGACCCCCAAGTCCTTCTCCACATGGCTGCTCTCGATGAGTTCTTCTCCCAGTCTGTACTCATATCTGGGGTTGCCTCAAACCAAGTGCAATACTTGGCACTTGGCCTTGTTGAACGTCATTACATTTACATGGGCCTACTGTTCAAACCTGGCAAGATGGCATCCCTTCCTTCTACTGTATCAACTGCACCACTCAGCCTGGTGTCATCTGCAAACTTGTTGCGTATGCACTCAATCTCATGGTCTATGTCACTGATAAAGATGTTGGAAGAGCACTGGTTCCAAGACAGATCTCTGGGGGGACACCATTCATCATCAGCCTCTACCTGGACAAAGATTCATTGATCATAACCCTCTGACTGTGACCATACAAGCAAATTTTCATCCACTGAATAGTCCGTCCTTCAAATCTACACTGGAGAGATAAGGATCTGATCGAGGACCATGTCAAAGGCCTTGTTTTATTCTCTCAGCTTCCCACACATCATTCTGCTTTATACAAACAGTGAAAATCCCTCTCGGCTAAATAAGCCAGTTCATTTAATTATTGATTCCAGTCAGTAATATATTTCACCATTAAAAATGGCGCATGCCATTTAATCACAACAGTAAGGCTTAGAAGTTTTCTCCACATTCCTTACTATGTATTGCATTTAGAGGATGCTCCCTTCAATCACACTACTACTATCTTGACAGTTTAGTCATTGTTATTCAAGAGGACTTCTTGATGCTTATCTGCAAGTTGTTCAAACTTGTCAAGAAGATCACGTAGAGATGACCTTGAAATCAGTATGAATTAGGTCTTTGTATTCTATAAATCAAAAACAGTCAACACAATGCTTGCATTTTTGTCCTGGGAGAAAAGAAGGTAGTTATCTGTGACCGTAAGCTTCTGTACTTTTAGGTAATACACAGAACTAACTCCTTAACATATAACGTCGAAAAAACACCTCTCAAATGAAAGGGAAAATGAACATTTTCAAAACTAGTGTTCAGCACAATTCGTTAGAGCAGGAGAGATACTGCAGATCAGAAAAGGCGAATTCACAGTCTTTGAGGAAAACTTTAAAGACATTCCAGAAGAGCCTAACATAATTGAAAGTGCTTTAGAAAGATAAATACTTTAAAGGAATAAGCAAATAGCATGTTAGAGGAAAGCATGTTATTGAATCACTGCAAAATATATTAGCTTGCTACAGCAAAAATAAGATACTCCTCAAAATGTTTAATTCAAAGTTAATTAATATCATTGAATATAAAATAGTTTGAAAATAGAAGGAGAAAATTAAACTATACTCCTCAGTATAAACTCGGTTCAACCTTTATGAATAAGCAATAAAGAAAAGTAATCTCTCTTACCAGAAAGCAAATATCATATTGATAATATAAAAGTTGTCACTATTCTTTTCAGCAATATAACAATTCGATTCCAAAATACCCTGAAAAGTTCTCAAAATATTAAAAATGTGTTGGCATTTTGCATAACAATGTGCAGCTCTAAAGGCAGCTTAAATGAATATGGAATTGAGCTGCTATCTTCTGAGGAGGACAAAAAAGTTTGGGACTCAGTAGGGAAAGGAGAAGACTGGGTAGAAACATGATGGAAACATGGGATAAGGTGAAAGCAGAACTTCACTGTATCTTGTAATACAAAAATTTGATGGAAATAGTAGAAGGGAGTTTAAAAGATAAAATGAAGCATTTCTTTAAACATCTGTTAGTGGGCTTCTGGAACTTGCTATCATATGAAACTGAAGAGTCAAACTGTAACAGTAGGTTCAAAATACAAATAAATGGACATTGCCGTAGGGTGGGGATATATCTCTTGTGTCCCTAACATAATAATGGGAAGTAATGAGGAACAGATGACTGAAAACAACGGGCCTTGTTATTCTCTGTGAATAAACTGTTTAGTGTTGAAGACAGAAAACTGAGCTGGCGAGACCATTGAGCTGACCCAGTCAGGCCTTTCTTACATTCTTAATATAAAATTAAGAGTTAAATTGAAATGCAAGCACTAATCTGATAGGCATTGCTAATCCTAAAAGTGAATGTAAAGCTTGAATATTTAAATTTGTTCTTAAAATAACTTTCTTAATAATTCCATGTCACTTATCTTGGCCTCATAAATGTCACAGCTGTGTATGCCTAGTAAAACTATCCCAGTAAATGATGCCTTCCCATAACAGGAATACTGCTGATTTCTTAATTTTAAGAATTAGCGCTCACTTCTTTTTAAATATATGGCTTGTACATTTTAAGGTTCTATTTTATATCACACAAAGTGAAATACTACATGGTTACATGCACGTACAAATTTACAGCCAGCTTTAACCTAGTAACTAGCATACATTTATTACAGCTCATCAGAAAGATAGTTGATGTAAATAATATTTACATCAATAATACATTACTCTATTTTAATATTTATGTTCTAGAAATGTCCAGGCTATAAAATATGTGGGATTTTGGCATAAAAATGGAATGATTGTGTGAGGTTTAGCTGAGATGTACTTAAAAAAGATCAGTACACTTTTGGTCCATCATCCATTGTAATTCACAGATGTGATTCTTTCTCTTTCTTTCTCTACCATTTTTACCCTTAGAAGAGACACCCTGAATTTTAATTTGGTTACTCCATGAGAAATGTTAAAATATATACATATATAAAATATAAAATATAAAAACTATTTTTTTCAAGTGAATATATAATGTGTCAGTGATGTTATCTTCCAAATAGTAAGAAATTCAGTAAAATAACCCCTGATTCAAAGGAAATGTCTCAAAAAATTCATCCTACTGCATCAGGAAAAAAAAAAAGAAAAAAGAAAAAAAAGCATGATCTAAAATGAATTGTTTGGACTCTTTTTGACAAAGGAGGAAAGGTTTGATTTGGGACTTTTTGTTCAGCTACTGAATTGCACGTCTTAGAGCCCTGTTACGAACCTTCAAGTACACAAAAGCCTGCCCCATATCTGCTTCCATTTTGAAGTTCATTTTGTGATGTACTGAAGTTTCCAGTCAGAACCACAAAGCCCATCCATATCGACTCTGTTCTGTAGGTAGGTCCCAGTGAGTCATGTGAACTACATCTACATTACCAAGTAGTATAGGCTAATAGGGAAGGATTGGTGTCATGAAAGAATTTGTGCTGAGAGCTCAACATCCACATCACAAAAAGGGGTACTTCTAGCCTGGTCCTGTGTCTGGAAAGCATTAAGTGTACTTTTGGAGCCTATCTTCTAGTTTAATCTCATACTAAAGGAATCTGGTTTCTCTGCTTTGGGAATGCTCCATGATGTGAATAAAAGCACAGTAAATAATTCCAGAAGTACATGCTAAAATGCTGATGCCAAAATGCACCCATGGTTACCTCAACAATCAAAATGTGCCAGATTTCAGTATTTAAAGCACAAAGCTCCTTCATGGTCTGTGTGGATTTTTGAAGGGGCCACACTGGTGAAGAAGGATTTGCACCTGAACAGTTCTTTAACCTCCCTTTATTATGAGATTGGATAAGGCTAAGGAAATTGCAAGGTATTTGAGAAGATATGAACTTTATAGAACAAAAAAACCCCAACTTGTTTGCAATTATAAATATTTGTTTTAGCTACATTTATCCACCAGATGGTGTCCCACAACATAACGTTCAGGAGCTGCATGAAATAATGAGGGACAGTTCCACAGTTACCACCAATAGATGTGTGGAACACAAATATTTTTCAAGACTTCAGTGTTCAGAGACAAATATTATTTTATCCAAATTTCATGTCTGTAAAAATCACCCTTTAATGTTACAGTACATTTTGACCATTTTTATCTTTCTATGAGCCACAGAGGCAGAAAACTGTTAAGTATCTGTATTTTATTAAAAGTACAGGAAAACTACATGATTCAGAGAATACTGACACTAAACTAATCTATTTGGGCCTGATTGGGAAAACGTTGGGCACACATAAATGGAAAACATTCAGTCGTCTACTAAATATCAAAATTTTGTAAGATGGAGCCTACTAGAAAGTAGAAAAAGTTGATCTTTTTGATTGATGACTCTGTTGTTGAAAAAATTTGCCCATACCCATCTGTGTCCCAGACAAACTGAAAGAGATGCTTTATATCCTGCCAGGACAAAAGTCAGCACAAAAAAAAGATCTTACAATGGAGAATTTTGATGAATTTTCACTTATGGTATCCCGTGGAGTCTGTAGTAACAATAGGGAAAGGAGACGTGACAGACTAAAAGAAATGGAAAGCCACAGAATTAGAAATATATGTACCCCTAGGCAGCTTAAAATTTTACTACTTTTATTTTGTGATAGGCACCTGGGCTGTAGCACTCCACTGCAGTGTGGAGTATCCACGGAATTTCTAAGGCCTTCTGCAGATATGAGGGTTTGCCCTGATGGAATACATAAGGAACGTACCTCATGGGAATGGAAATTTTGAGCTGTAATGCTGTACTCATCCAAACATTTGAACCTCAGTTCATATCAAACGTCACTAGCCTTCAACCCTCAAGTTCAAGGAGCACATTAGTTACACGGTGAAAGCACTAGCCTCCTGTTTCATGTCTAGCTTTAGATTCATTTTTTTTAAGTCTTCTAAGAATCAAAGACAACATCTGTATTATTTATTCACAGACCAGTACACTTCAACAAAATCAATGTAACGACTGGAATTTCTGCTGTAAAATGTTTCTAGAGGGAATGCATAATTGGATCGAGCAGACACAAATGGCCAGCATCCAATGCAAAATCATCAGCCACCCTGAGAAGTGAACATTTCTTGTTATATAAAATTTATTACAGGTAACTTACAAAACACGGACAAGGGAGGTTGGGTTCCCCCTTAACCGACTAAGTAATTTTCCAGCAGAATCTATCTACATGATAAAGCAAAGCTTGTGAAAGGTGGAGGCACATACAGCTGTTATTATTAAGCAATGATTCACTTTGATGCTGCTGAGAATTTGACAGCATTGTTCTTAAATTAGATTTTTGTCATGAATACCTTGATGTTTTGTACTCTGTATACAGTAGGCCTTCTACCATATTCGTAGAGGCAAAAATAACTCCTTTGTGTTCAGCTGAGTAGCTTGGGAGCTCTCAGACTGAATGGTGATAAAAAAGAGAAGAAGACTGAGAGATTACTGAAATCTAGCATACCTGTACATTTACAGGGGAAAATACTGTATGAGCCAAAAAACAAAAGCTTAAGCCTTCTGAATATAGATGAGATTTACGTGCTTAAAGGCAGGAATAAATGTCCAAATGAGCAAAAAAGATAGATTCTGGATTTGCTGAAGTCTTCTGTCAAATTTCAGTGCCACAATGAAAGAAATGCTCCTCAATTACATGTTTATGAAGTTCTGCAGAAAAGTACCTGGATATATTGCAGATAATTAACTTAAAACATGGCACATAATGATCTAACAATCTCCTCTGGCCTTTCAATATTTAAAAAATCTTTGGGAAATGCAATAAAATTGGATCTATGATCTGGTAATTATTCTATTTAAAAAGAGTAACAAATAATGTTTTAAATACTTCTATCATGTACATAATTATGCCACGTCTGAGCTTCCAGGTGCATGTATATTTTTGTGTGGCTTCCATAGCCTCAGATTATTGGGGTCAAACTAAAAATAGTGTCTTGATGTAGTGGCTGTTGTTTTTAGACAAGTGTAAGGCTGATAGAAACTAAACCATCCTGGTGAACCAATTGGAGAAGACAACTGACTTTCTTTGTCTCTTTTAAAGACGGTAGCAGAAGTACAATTTTCTTTTCTTTCATATTTCTCCTGCAACACAGTTCCAGGAACAGGAAAAGTTTGCATTCCTTCCACAGAAAAAGAAGCAGACTGCTTTCCTTCTATTTTTCTAAACAGATATCTTTGAAACAAAGAAATTCTATATAAAAGACTTTATAGCCTGTGACAGAGAACACATAGCTTGTCCAGTAGTCTTTGTGTGGAAGAGAAACAAAAGGATTTGCATGAACAATAGATCCCCAGAAACATCATCAATTGTTATAATGACATTTTTAAAATTAAAATAGTCCTATTTTGAGAGACTTCTTCTAAAACCTCATACACAAGAAATGGAAAGACTACAGATTATAGTCAACTATTAGAAAAAAAGGAAAATGTATATTTAAAATATTTTATATTGTTTTTATATAAGTTATCTGTACCATACGAGTTATAATTTGTACATAAATGTTCTACTGATTACTTAATTAAACTACTGTGACTAGGACTGACCATTTGGGAGGAATGAAGTAGCATGAACAACTTGAAACAATAATCTATTTATTCTGGTGAAATACATTTTTGTTTGTTGAGACTTCTTTTGCAGCGTACTAAAATGCAGTTTCAATTTGATTGAATATTTTTAATGCCACATACTAAATCCATTCTTTTTCCAGTCTTTAATAACTGCATTTTAGTGAATGATGGAGCTACTCTTCAACATGCTAGATCCTGCCTCACATAGGCAAGTTTCAGTTGAACTCCATGAGCTCTTTCTTTCAAAAAAGTAGACATTTGAGTTCTTACATGTATTGAGCATTTTTGGATCTTTCAACACGTTAGATGTCGAAACATGATGTTATATGATGGTTCTGTAAGCTAACAAAATGAGCATTCACTATATCCTCCATTTTCTTTGCACTGTAATGAAAAAGCCCGTGTCCTTAATGTAAACATTCACCTAATACATTACTTGCATTAGTTGCTTGCACGCAGTTCTTTTCTTTCTCAAGTACTGCTATGTGTAGTGTTCTCTATTTTTAAAGGGGCCTGCCAGTCTGGAAAACAATTGCTGGTAGTTTTCTATTTGTCACCCTCTTGCAGAGAAGTGCTTTTGTTCGTCTGCAGCCTCACTAAAGTTTTGTACCTGCAAACAAACTCATCTGCATGCAGCAACATAAAGAGCTGGAAGTAATATCCAGATATATCTGACAAGGAAAGCCTAATGCAGTAGTTATAAGATACTCCATCTATAAATACTCCAGTCCCAACCAAAACACTTAAATGCTTTTACCTTCCCAAGTACTTAGTGGACTGGCAAAGTTTCAGCTGAGTGATTTGAAAAATTCAGATTCCTGCTCATTTCATGCAGATAAAAAGATGTAGGCTTTTCAACGGTGATAGGATTTTAGTACAGTGTTTTCAGTCAGAACTTCCATAGCCCAGGGTGTGCAATGTACCTCCGTGTCTGGTTGTTGTTCCCCAAGCTGCTCATTCACATTTAGGTGATGGTGAATGAATGCAGACTGCAAAGCCTGTTGGGATTTTTCAGGATGAAAAGTGCTTTATAAATATAAAATATTGTATTATTACAGCTGCCTCCAAGAGAGAAGTTGTGTTAAGCAGAATTTTCAGAAAGAACATTTACAGAAATTTATTACAAGTTTAATTTTGTTTCCAAACCACAGTCACTAGAGATTCAAACTATTTATCTTGAACTGTACCTGCCAAATTTTGATGAGATGAAACTCCCCCCTCCCCATTCAAAAGAGGAGGACTGACCACAGTCATACTTCAGACTTTAAAGTAACCTGCATTATTAGGCTTTCTCCACATTCCAACTCATCTGCCTTAGGGTATCAAACCCTACTTTCATCTCTGTGAGGTTCAGTGTTTCCAAATCCAAGCCATAAGGCCATGTCTAGACTGCAAACTGAAAAGTGGGTTTGACTGCAGACGTGTGCACACATAGCCACATGTCCCACAAATTTTCCATCTGTACATTTGTACGTAGCCCACTCACTGCTTGGTTTTAAATAATGTACACTGTTGTAAGGAAAAACAACCTCCCAATACTAACTGATGAACCATTGTTACGATTGATTTTGCCTGGGTGAAGTCCAGACAGCTTGCCTGAACAAAAGCCTGACCCACACAAAACCACTGCGTGTAATCAGTGTTTCTGAGTATCACAAGTGTTTCACCACCTCCTGGCACTTATGCTAAAATAATGCCTTGCTATTAGTTTAAGGGTTTGTGGTGTGAATTCTGGGAGAGTTAGGTCTTGAGAATATTCTGAGATCCACACATGCTTGACAGTACAAATGCAAATCCTAGACATAAAAACCATCGTACTGGCCCCAAAGTCACAAGATTACATTAATGAGATGTTTTCAAGCACCCCAGCAACTTTTGATGCTGGGGCCCAAACCAATTAAGGTTTGGGATATGGCCTGAACTTTTACCATGCAAAGATTATGTGCACTACAAAGCTGAAAGCTGAATTTGAGGGACAAACTCAGTGCTCCTTCTTCTCAGATGTTTTGCTGAAGGTAATAAAACAAACTATGAGTGACTTCAATCCTCTGCAAAATCCCTAGACGAAAAAGACCTTAATAACCAAGAGTAATCCTGAAGTACGATTACATTAAGCAGCCTCTGTATTTCTGGGACTATCTTCCTTCCTTTAATCTTTGTGTGTGGGATAATTAAGATATTTTGAAGTTCTTTCAGGTATTGTAGTTTCACAAAGTGTTGTTAAGTCTTATGTGGCGATGTGGTATCAAGTCGCTGTTACACTACTCATTGTATCAAAATAAAGAATGGTTAGTGATACAAAAAGGAATCATATGGGACTGGAGGATTCCCAAGTCTCCTTCTCAAGGAAGCCCTCAGTTTTTTTTTTACATTGGCATTACTGCATGGCATGAGACTGAAATCAGTCTTGTTGCTGAATGTCCATAGGAAGCAGTGCATCTGGGACAGGAAAGGTGCTTCTAGGAAAAAAAGGGACTGCATTTACTAATGACATCTAAGCAGACTAATCTTTTTGTCAGGAGGAATGAGAAAAAGGACAGGACAGGATAGCATAGCACAGGAGAGGAGAGGATAGCATAGGACAGGACGGGACGGGACGGGACAGGACAGGACAGGACAGGACAGGACAGGACAGGACAGGACAGGACAGGACAGGACAGGATAGGATAGGATAGGATAGGATAGGATAGGATAGGATAGGATAGGATAGGATAGGATAGGATTGGATAGGATATCCCGAGCTGAAGGACCCACAAGGATCACAGAGTCCAACTCCTGGTTCCACACATGACCACCCTAAATTCAAACAGTGTGCCAGAGAACATTGTCCAAACACTGCTTGAACTCCGTCAGGCTTGGAGCTATGACCACTGCTCTGGGGAGCCTGTTCCAGTCCTCCATTACATGTTTGGAACAAAGATTTGGGAAGGACTGCCACCATAAGCATGCTGACATTAATAATAAACATTAATGACAGGATGAGAGGGAATGGCCACAAGTTGCGCCGGGAAGATTTAGATTAGATTAGAGGAAAATTTTTTTCTCTGAAAGAGTGGTCAGGCACTGGAATGGCCTGCCTAGGAAGGTGGTTGAGGCACCATCTCTAGTGCTGTTCAAGAAGCGTTTAGATGAGGTGCTAAGGGATTTGATTCAGAGGTCTAGTGGGTAGGGATAGTGACAGGAGGATGGTTGGACTAGATGATCTTGTAGGTCCTTTCCAACCTAATGTATCTATGAATCTATGAATTAAGTAATGGAGAAACTGAAAAATGTGAACTATTTCTAACTAGGTGAGTAAATCAAGTATTTTATAACTGCTGTTCATAAATGTGACAAGTTCTTTTTAACATGGAAATGCGAATCTAATAATGCAAATAAAATAAAAGCTAATAAAAAACACACTGGTTTTTGCACATAAACTCTTAAGAGTTCATATTGGCCTTTTAGATGTAACTGAAGAAATGTAATTTTCCTGGGTTGGTGGTGACGTGCCATTGCTTTATTATGTTCCTGACTATGAGATCCCATATGCCACCTACAGGACAGATGTTTTAAGTTAATTTAATGTGCATATTGTGAACACAGATTATAGGCACTCTGCCAGGAAGTCTGTGGGATTGTTTTACTGCACGGAGAATCAAAATCCAATTCCCTTTTAGACAATTGAAAGATTTCCATTTTCTTCAATGAGGTTTGAATTTGATCCTAAGTTAACGCTGTAGGAAAAGCATGCATTGTTCTTCCTCTTAATTATTTATATATAAAAAAATCTATCTGAACAGTTTATTGTCAAGCACTTCTTGACAGCAAGTTAACTAGAACATACAATGAAAATTAGTATTTAATGGACATATGTTCCACTGCCCATCATATCCATCATATTCATTCACTTTTTATACTTGTTGACTGAATGAATAGTAATAAAATAACCCCTTTCCTCACTCCATTTAAGAACAGAAAGTCTTATTATTAAATTAGTTCCAGTAGTTCCATTTTTGTGCCTTTTTAATAGACCTTATGATAATGCTGACTGTTGACAAAAATGTATTGGGTTGCCAAGGACAAATACCATATTCTGAATACGATGCCCTGCTTTGTCCACATTATATTTCAGAAAGAACACAAAATACCTATTTATGCAAAAATTATGACATGATACACATATAAATGCTGTACAGTTCATGTAGGAAACATTGGGGTTGGCATAACCTAAACATTCATGTAGGCATTTGAGATACAAGAGCATTCATAGACATTCTCTATGATAAAAACAGAAATTATTTTAGAACTTCTAATTCATAGAGATATTTTTCAGTATTCTTTAAAGGAGAAAAAGTCTCACAGATATGGTTCTTCAGTATTTTCAGGACCTCTACAGCAACGCTTAATTTGACAGCTAAATTCTTTTCCACACATTTAACATAAATGGATGCAAAATGCATTGCCATCAACTAGTTAACAGAATCTCCTCAGAAACCAATCGCAAATAATTTGTCCCCAGATTGCCTCCTCTGACCTAACAGTTCCTGATGACAATGTCCATGTTCATATCCTTGGTGAGTATCTCAAATACTTTATCTCTCCTGAAATAATTTCCTGTCTCAAGCTTCAGCTGTTTTATTTATCAAAAATAAAAAAATAAAAATAAAAATTAATAAAATAAAAATTAATAAAATAAAATAAAATAATTATTAAAAATAAAATAATTATAAAAATAAAATAAAATAAAATAAAATAAAATA
>VXAB01013884.1:102151-171474 GCA_013399175.1 Odontophorus gujanensis
AATAAAGTAAAATAAAAATAAAATAGTGAAAACTTACTGGAAGTACTCCTCCTGGAAAACAAATTCAGATGTTGACAGTTATGAAAGCTTTATTTGTACTGTGTTTCCATCAGAAGATACATTTTAGAAAAGTGACCCTGCAAAAATCTTTGAGGAATTGCAGAGAGGCCAAGTGAGCAAACAGAATGTTCTGACATTTCCTCTATGGAATAATGTTAATATATTATTTAAACCAGCTTGTAATTCCAAATGGACAGAAGACTGAAGTCCCCAAACAAATCTCCTTCACAACAACCATTTCTTGCTTTGGAAAATTAATGTCTTAACTGCCTTAAGATTACAGGCATAAACAGAGGCAAAGCCTTTAAATTGGGGTAGCACGTGTTATGGAGCCTATTTGCTCTCTTATTGCTGATGTCGTGCAATAATAGTGACAACAACTGCTGTTACGGTCAGCATGGACAAAGCTTCATCTTTGCAGAAGAAGCCACATTAAATTTGTCACTGCTGATTATCTCTGCTGGCAGGGACCTCGTTGTTTTGTAACTATATTACTTTAACTACGTTTTAATTCTAAATGCTAATCTATTGTGATCATGTAGATATATAAGGAGCATTAGCTGAAGACCAAACAACCCACTGCACTTCATGCTAGGGAATGGTTTTGCTTAAAACTTTGTGATTAGGCAAGTACAGCTAATATCTGTTTATTACCATAAAGATATACTGAGAGACTTCTAGGCTTAGATAAGATAAATAATCCTTTAAAACCTAATGTCATGCTTAAGGCAGGGATTATCTTGCTGCTGTTAAACTGCCATTATATTAAACTCAAAAAGTCAAGATTAATCAAAGGAAAAAATCACAACTGAGCAGCAACATTTGGTAAGATTTTCTTTTTATCTTTAAAATTTCTTCCTTAAGGAGATTCAGAAAGAAAGGGTATTTTTTTTTCTTTTTTCTTCTTTCTTTTTTTTTTTTTTTCTGACTTGGTCTGAAAAGAAAATTATTTTGAAATCTTATTACCTACTTCTGCAAAGAACTGTCCTTCATTGAAGAGTTTTAATGTCAGATTTGATATGCAACATAGAGAATGGATGGATTGTATTGAATATTCATTCCCATCTCTCAACTTTATGGCAATAGTATTTTCAACACTCCTAACCAAATGGAGTGTGTATGTGTTTCTGCACCTTCTGTTTGTGCATGTGAGTCAACAGCAACAACAATATGTTCTCACCATAAAAAAGCCTACAAAACTTTTACACATTTTAGCCCAAGATATTGTAATCTTGACTCTTGGTGTGGATTCTGCCACTTTGTTAGCTAGGGTTGCACTCTAGCCACACTTCAGTAAAAATGTAATTTCATTTCTTTAAGACAGATCCTAGAGCATTTCAGAGTACAGATCTACTACTGGCAGAGTTCTACTAGCTTTTTCTGCTAGATTTTCTTTTACTTGTGAACTCAGGGCCCTTAACATTTCTGGAAAGGAAATCTGGAATGGGTTGTACTGTCTGTGTAGACAGGGGGTAGGAAGGACATATCAGCAATGGAGAATAAAAGAAAACAATGTGCTGAAATGACATTCTTACAGATTCTTTGAGAGAGAGAAAAAGTTAAACCCCCTGTTAAACCCAGTTTACCTAAGGTTCCCAATGTTTAAAAAGTGTTTGGGGTGAAAATGGGGAAACATTCTTGAGATTATGGAAGTTCTTACAAGTGCAACCAATAGAGATTTTCAATACTGTACAGATGCACTGGGATATTGGATGGCCTCATTTTAATAAAATAAGCTGCATATACTCTGCTCAATTATTTTCTGGTTTGTGTGTTCTGAGTGAAGCCCTGTTACCACACGCGAGGTAAGTCTGTGGATGCATTGTGCAGGATGGGCCATTGCTGTCTCTTGGCAGGGAACAGATTACACAGTATTACAATTATTAAAATTCTAATTTGGGGCCAGGTTTTGCCCTCAGGTACTTCCTTAATTTCAGGAGGAGTTGTGCATATTTATCTGATTGAAGAATTTGGACATTAACATTCTTTTATTCTTTCACAAGAATACGCACTAGCCAAATCTAAAATCTGAGTACAGCAGGGATAGGATTCTTACCAGGAGACAAATGTCAGTAACTGTTCTGTTTTGATAAGGTAAAGTGATTTCCTTGTAAGGGAATGGGAGATGGAGCAGAAGGAAGGAAAGAGGGATCTTCTTCCAGATCCCTTGTAGGCTTGTTTTTAAATTACGGCTTTGGATCTAACAACAGGTTTGGCAAGTGTTTGCATAGCAAATCCTGAAACTATGCCAGGTTTTCTTTGCTGGTTTGTTGTAGAGTGTGCATTTTTAAAATACACTGTAATCATTTCAGACCACGTAATTAGAAACACAAAGCAGTTTACTGAAACATAGTGATATATTAAGAGTTCAGTTAATTACATGTAAAGAAACAGGATAGACTTCAAAACCTTTACGCAGTTGCTATTTTATTTGCAACTGGGGCATGTTGATGGGACTTAGCCTGCTAACACTGAGTAGGAGTTTAGAATTTTAACCTGAGGGTAAAATTTTCAAAGCATTTAAGTGAGTGGCTCAGTGAAAATCTATAGGACTTTTACTCCTTAGGGCAACATTTTAGAAAGTATGTAGACACCAAAGTCCAGTTTACTTCAGTGTCTACGTATATCAAAAACTATCGCCTTACTGCCTCAAATATCTTAAAAATAAATAAATAAAAGATAATAATAATAAAGCTTTACATTTCAATGCCACCTGAGTTTCCAAAAGTGTTACCCCAAATAAACAAGTTGTTGTTCTCATACCTTTATACTTTTAAAACCCTGTTTTGTTTTTATTTCCTCCTCAGTGTAGGCAGAAAATCATAAAACATGTTTTGGGGAAGAGTAAGCCACACTTCAGTCTGGTATGAAAATCTACTTTACATTTTCTGATAATTTCAAAATAAACTCAAATATTTTCCCTTTTTCAGTCTATATTTAATATCTTTTTTTGATAGAAGTGATGAATCGCTTCCTTTGAAGCCAAAGCTTGACCTAAATTATTCTGTCTACATTATGTATAAGAGAAAGTGGAAATAAATAAAACTGAAATACAAAATCTTGGGGAAAGGAAAGAGACATAAATCAGAACTAATTAACCACTCTCATTAATGAAAATATATGTTGTGCTTTCTGTTGAGTCTCTCAAACATAATTTACTGAGAAAATTAAAAAGAGACATTTAATTTTGAAGAAAGTCAGTATTCAAAAAATCTTTGGTTTGGGAATTTGCGGGGGTTATCCTCCTCCTCTAACATGTTTTCTGCGTGAGCTTTAAAAGTATGCTAACTTGTTGCACAACAGCTTACAAGTTCTCAACAGTTACATTTATTACAATTTTACCTCACTTTCAGACAAGCTCTCTTATCACGCTCCAAATCACATTTTATGCTGCTTTGAAGTATGTTACTAATATGCTTATTGCTTAACAGAAAATAGCCTGACAGTCATTTCTGTTTTAAGGTGCAAAATAATAAATGTCAGTCTGTTTTTTGAGCCTGTATTTTGGAAACAAGTCAGAATTGCAATGCTCTAATTGTCTTCTCTGTGGTTTTAATGATAAAAATGCAAAAAAAAAAAAAAAGAATTTTATTCCTTCTTTCCCATGCAGCCTTCATTCTAATCCCGGCCATTTCGTGCCATTGTTAACACTGGGCAGGTCCAAATTTATGAGAAATTGGGAATTCCTTCTTTGTGTGTGTTCAGTGATCACACGGGTCGCAAAGACAAGGCTCTCTGGTAGTCGTTTGTCATGTCAGAGCATCCCTGCTATTCCCTGTGGCTCTTCTATGTTGCCAGACAGGTGTGCACACTCTGCACAAAACTTTGCCCTTCGGACATCGTTACAACGCCTGAGAGACATGGAGAACAGCACCCTGTCAGGCTTACAAATGACCATGGAGTCATCTAGGCAGAAAGGAATTCTCTTTGGGTACATTAACAGAACATACGTATTGTATTGTATGTCATGTATTCTACATAAGTGAAGTATCTGTTTTTCCATCACAGAAAATGACGAAAGTAAGATTTAAGGTGTGGATAACTCTGAATATCATTGTCTGTAAAGAGTGATGAATGATTTTACTGCTATATTCAGGTCCATTAGAAGCAAGGCTGTTAAGATTCAAGAAGCAGTTAAGTAGGAAAACAAAAATTCACACAGCTAAGATGTACCTCTTTATCCCTGGTACATGTACAAACATTTACATTAATCTGGTTAACAGGTGGAAAGACTTCCCCACAGCCACCTTTCCAGGACCTGAGTAAACACCAGGCTTTACGCCATGCCAAGCAGCAGAAGGAAGCTCATGGATCCTTACAAGCAGTGAAACCCAGACTTCTGTGCCCTTCACCCTGAGCACACACCCCTCCTGATGCAGACACAAGCCACTGTGCCCTGGCTGATCTTAAGTGTCATAGAGGCAGATAAAGAAGAGATAATTTATTGCCTGGGTCTCAAAGCATATAGGGTTTTATAGATCAATAAGAACATCCTGAGTTATGCCCAGAGGCAAAAAGGAAGCCAGTACAGACTTCAAAGTCCTTGTGTAATATATTCCTCATGGCCAATATTACAGATTAAGCACACAGCAATGTTCTACACAAGCCATTTGAATCTGACTGAAATAAGGACAGACTATTCATTGTATTAATCTTTTTCTTTCTTTCTTTTTTTTTTTTTTTTTAGGCTAGAAAGGCATAGGTAATTATGTAAATAAAGATAATAAAAATTTAAGTCTAAAGACCATTCCTCAGCAGAGCATTAAGAAACACCTTTTGACTGGGGGGTTTTGCTAAGGAAGAACATTTCCATTTGACTGGCCAGCATTCCTTCCCTTCGTGTGACTTCTCATCTCTTTCAGGAGAACAAAGTGAAGGACTTCAAACTTTAGGTTTGGCAACACAATGTATAAAGTCAGTGAACTGACAAACTCTTCAGTGGCCTGCTCACCTCTCAGAGAGGGGGCTGACAGTACTGATGTGGGTAGTGAAATCATGAGATTTTGTACAATATTCGCAGTGAGTGGAAAATACAGAAGAAATTCAAATACCTGCAGCCAGCTTGTGCGTAGAAAAATGTCATTTACAGAGGCTACCTTGGGGTTTTCCTTCTCTAAATAGTAAGAGCAAGAGAAGCAGGTGACAAAATTTATGCTTTCATGTAGCCTAAATCTGAAAGGATGAATTTTAGCATTCACCGAATGCTGAAAGTGCTAATGCTTAGTAAGCTCCTTGTAGATGCATTCCTACAGGCAATCCAAGTTCCCATACTTTTTTTCCTGGAAGAAGATTATATGCTTTATTTCAAAGAACACATCTCTCAAGGAAACTTCTGACTTTCCCAAGTCCTGTGTAACGTGGGAAAATCTTTCTAACTAGGAAGAGGTCCCCTGGCTGGTATCCACAGGTACTGCAAAAACGGGAAAATAGGTTCCACGTTTTAGTTATATTGGGTCAGTTCAGCACAGAGACTCCTGCAGAGAAGGTGAGGTATGTGAACATGAGAGAAAATGAAGTAGGATGTGAACATACACATAGCATATCTCTGGTTAGCTGCTGCTGAAGATAAATAATGATCAAATATGAATGGTTCTGTAATGCAATTCTTCGACAATTTGTTTAAGGAGTCTTTCATTTTCTACCTAATTTAGAGGGAAGGTAACATTTATACCTTCACTTTTGTGGATAAATAAGATGTTCCATGAGACTGGAGCTTTGTTGGGGGTTAGCACTGATCCCACTCCTCCACACACTGCCCTGCTGAAGGATCTCTGCCTTGCAACATTCTTGTTATTCCAGAACTGGGTTGGGCTAGTCATAATAGATGCAGGCAGTCAACTCACTTCCCCCCACACAGCTCCACCAGTAAAACTCACTTCACCATGCAACACTCCTGCTTTTCCTGTGTCTTTTAAGCAAAGGATACCAATTTGGTACTGACTAGATCTGTCCTTACTCCTGATGAAAGCCATGGTAACTTTCGTAGTGATGCAAGAGGAACATGGTGCTGATACAGATGAATGTTTCCTTGTGACTAGGATGAAACAAACTTGTCTTTTCTGGGGCTCTGACCATGGCAGTAAAGGTAACTGATCTGTGTTCCAGCTCTGCTTTCATTACAGCAAACAAAATACAGGATGACTCTATAGATAGCAGTGAGATTAGAAGCTAATCTTTACTTGATGTTGACTTCTGCACAGCTGCACTTTTTGCAAAGAAAAATGTTTTCATTTATCTGGAGCACTACAGCTTTCAGTGTTGATCACAGTTTTATTTATAATGAAAATCTACAGAGCATTCACCGCCCATGCAAACAAGCAAACAAGCATTGGCCTACTGACAGCATCTCAGCTTACACTAGTGCTTGGATTTGGGCCATGTAATTTCATGGAAAATCAAATAAGTGTGTGACATAGTAAAATCATATGTCAAAATAAGGGCTATTCTTTCCTCTCTGTTTTCTGTTTTTACATGAAATAATGCATCTAAAATACAACAATGCTCTAGGCAATGTACAAAACGAAAAAAAGATGAGTTTAGTGAATGAGCATAGCATGAGGCTATGAATATGAATATGTTTGTACTAGAGCCTAGAGGAGATGCTTTTTATGCGTGGTGATACAGAACTACATACTTGCAACTATGCACACCAGGGGAAGAATATTCCCCTAAAACAAGGAGTTTCTCTAGCAGTGCTCCTTGTTGATCAAAGCTGCATAATTTAAAGCATCTAGAGGCAACTTTAAATTATTCACAATACATTTTTTGTAAGAGATCTTGGAATATCGCAGACAGCTTTTGGGTTACCAGCAGTTTCCTACAACTTCTGTAAACTTTTGCACCCTTGCAGAACTGGAGAGTTTTCTGAAAGGCACACGCGAAAAGAGGGGAAGTCACTTTGCACAACAGAAGCCGAAAGGACCCATTCTGCCACTTCGTGTTAGTCACAGCGCACAGTGCATGCAGGGCGACAGAGAACGGCGGGGCAGAGCCCCTCGGTCCCATACCCGGCGCTGCCGTGCCGTTCGCGACTGCTTCCCCATACCCTCAAAAGCTCCAAGCAGGAATCCTGCAATTAAAGCATCTAACTCCTCCTTTAGTGCAAGCTTCGCTCCCATTGGTAAAAGGTCTTCCAGGCTCATGCGGGGATCCCACCCCTTTTGTGGGTTTTCATTCTGAAGCTATCCACAACTTTACACCTGAATGAATGCCAAGCCTCTCTGAATATATAAAGGAAACCTTGAAGAGCAATTTCAGAGTTACCGAGAATAAGCAGAAGAAAAACGTTTCATCCGGCTCCGTCAGACAGAGACCGAACTAACCATGCTTCTCCCCGCCATTCACTTCTACGGCTTTCTCCTGGCTTGCATCTTCACGAGAAGCTACTCGGCTTTCAAGAACGATGCCACTGAGATACTTTATTCCCACGTCGTTAAACCTGCCCCCGCGAGCCCGAGCAGCAACAGCACGTTGAATCAAGCTAGGAACGGAGGCAGGCACTACGTCGGCACGGGCTCCGACCGTAACAGTGAGTATCCATCCCAGCGGCGGCCCCTCCACCGCGGCCTTTGGTCCCCGGAGCCCCGGGCAGCGGGGCCGAGCAAGGTGCCGCTGCCAGCGGCTCTGCTCCGGCTCGCCCCCGAGCACGCCGCCCCATGCAAGTCCTGTAGGACCGGCTCTCTCGGGCAGGTTGCTTCCTGAGGGAAGTTCAGCCAGGTTTGGTGGGTTATCCAGCAGGGAAGAGAGATAAAGGAGCGAGAGGCGCTTCCAAAGTGCTCGCTTTCCTAACTCGCCCCCCCGCTGCGGGCAGGGGAGGTGTGTGGGCCACTTTTCACATGCAATAAAAAGCTCCGCATTTTGTTCCCGCCGTTTAGTTTTGCTTCCTGCTGCAGCACTCGCTGCTTAACACCTCCAGCAAAAGTAAACAAATCAGCTCATCATTTACCTATGAGCTCTGCTTTAACTTGCCTTTTCGTATCTCGCCTTTTCCCGATGAGTTTTATGTCTGTATGTTAGATACATGGGGATCTGGAAGCATTCTGCTTTCTGAACCCTTCCCTGCCCGCCTCCTTAAAATGAAAGAAATCCAAGCACACACACACACCAACCCACCCACAACGATTCGATTTTAAAAATAGCGTCATCCCTGGAAAGTGAAGGTAAGAAGTGACACGGATACCTTTCAGCTAAGCCAGGTGTGTCAGCTTCTATGAATGCTAAGGGTTTAAGTGCACAGGAAACATCCCATCATTATGAGATTACTGGAGCAGCCTAGTAGGCATTCACTGTCAATGAGCTGTCACTAGAGAAAAGCTGAGCCAGGAAAGGCATAAAAACAGGAGACACGAACTCAAATGTGTCCGTGGCTGCTTCCAGGTACATTCCTGAGTGCAGCTGCAGGAAGGCAAGCGTGCATTTCCTCTGTGAGTCAGACGGGAGACCACTGCTGTAAACGGCCCCCACAGCTCAGCCCATAGTCTGCAGTCCCCATTGACTGCCCATCCTCAGACATGGGCCAGGGTGAAGTCAACTCATCACCTCAGCTCTGTGTCCCAGTTCAGAACCTGCTTGCAAAAATCCAGGTAGAAACAGAAGCAGCCCGTAGCAGCGATATGTAGATGTACCTTCAAAGCCTTTTATGATTCACTCTGAAATGTTTCTAGTAATTACTCCTATTTTAAAGGCGTTAGTTAATTGCATTGTGTGTAGAATCTGTGCCGTAATTGTCCTTCAGAAAGAGGGAGAGCACAGCCAGTAAAAATTGCCTATTACAATTAAGCGCGCTGTGGGCGTTTATTTCAAAGTGTAATTACTGAAATAAACAGTTGCGTTTATTGCAGGGTGCAGAGCTGCACATACAGACGGGTACAAACTTGCCTGTATTAGAAGCTCAGCATTATGCTTCTCTGTCAGTTGCCTGAGAGAATTTGCAGGATCCTCTATGTTACCTATAATAAAAAGACTACTACAAATAGAAAGATGGTGTTGCCCACAGGGCAAAGTGGTCACTCTGAATTTGCCATTCAAACTCTATGCAAAACACCACTCCCGGGTGACTTCAGTTGCTGTCACTTTTTACGGTATCTGTGTTCAGAGCAGCAGTGCTCATGGGAGACTCAGTCTGCTGAAACTGCAGAATGAGAAGAAGCACTATTTTAAATTAATTTAAAAGCATATAAACAGTTTCCAAAGCACTGTTTCCCGCTTGCTAATGATACAACATAATTGTTGTAAACATCACAGAGCAAGTTCCCTAGACTGAGAACAAGCAGGAAACATTTCTTCCCTTGGGGCATTTCTTCTCTTCCAAAAGGTATGTCCCTGAGAAGAAGAACAGAGAATAAAATTGCCTCTTCTACCACAACTGCTGAAGTGCATCTCATTACCATTTCTTTATACTGCGGTAATACCCAGAGATACCATCAGTGCTCAAGGCCCTTGTGTTGGGGGTCACAACACCAAAAAGATATCCTTGCCTACTTAAACTACAGCAAAATGTAGCTTGTCGGGGGAAAAATGTTTGCTTAAGGAAGTCTTGGTATTCTGAATCTCACTGCTTATTGTTGTTCTCATTCTGCAGGCCGCGTTCAGGTTGGCTGCCGGGAACTGCGATCCACCAAGTACATTTCAGATGGCCAGTGCACCAGCATCAATCCCCTGAAGGAGCTGGTGTGTGCTGGTGAATGTCTCCCTTTGCCACTTCTGCCCAACTGGATTGGAGGAGGTTATGGAACCAAGTACTGGAGCAGACGGAGCTCGCAAGAGTGGAGATGTGTCAATGACAAAACTCGCACCCAGAGGATCCAGCTGCAGTGCCAGGATGGAAGTATAAGAACCTACAAAATAACTGTGGTCACGGCCTGCAAGTGCAAGCGATACACCAGGCAGCACAATGAGTCCAGCCACAACTTTGAGGGAACCTCTCAAGCAAAGCCTGTCCAGCATCACAAAGAGAGGAAAAGAGCCAGTAAATCCAGCAAACACAGTACAAGTTAGAAGTCAGACATTCTCTCCTCTCCTGCTCCTCCTGCCAAAACTGAACTCACCTGTAACCATTTGCTTTACAGTTCTGACTGCTTAAAGACAAGTCTGCCATTGCTTTGTTCTCAGATGATACCGCACGCTTATTGTTTTGACCAAAATCAAAAGGGGCATTCTCAGCATATGGACCTTTTTGGGTGATTTTCCAAATGCTCAAGGTGGGGAGTAACACAAGCCTTTCTAAACCCTCACTTCAAAGTTCCACATTTCCTCCAGCCATGGAGGCAAAGAAAAGTTGCCATGAATGCTCACGGAAGTCTGTTTTGTAAAATGATGCTTTGTTGTACGTCTTCATGAGAACAGTTAATTATCATGCCTATTACCTTCTCTATCATGTTTTATGGACTTCTGACAACAGCTTACAAATGCAACACCAAGTATCCGCTTTCAGATTCATTCTAAGACAAGAATGCCTTGCATGCTGACCTTTCTCCTGTCTCAGTATACCAAAAATTGAAATATGCATGGCAGCAATCGAAAAGTAAAGCCAAGCAAACTATTTATTTGTTGTTGTAATTATTTAATGAGCTTTTGTATGTGTTATTTCCCTTCAAAATGTTCTTATGTTTATAGCTTTTCTCATGTATCCAAGTATTCTGCTATGATTTGTGGCTGGATTAGAACATACATTTTGTAGATAATGTAAAAAAATGTTCCAGCATTCCTGGTATATATATTTTCTTTTTGAACATTGATAGACTTAGGTGTTACTTTGAACTACCCATTTAAAAATTGTTTATTCATTCTCCACTTTGTATTATCTTTGTTTAAAAGTGTGCAATCAAAAGACAGATATGAATACCTTTCAAATTCATTGGTTTCTTTTTTTTTTTGTACAAAAATAAACTCTGCTATGAAAATGTATCGTCCTTCTCCATGTATAACAATATACACATTTTAATCAGTCATAACACTTCATCATAAAAAGTGGGAGAACAGTCATTATTTGGTCCAAAATATCTATCTATGTGATTTAACATAATATTTCTGCAGATTCTTTCTTGATGTAAGAATCTTACCTGATGGTTTAAAAGACAGTGTTTATTAACAGTCCAAGCTACGTTCACATGAAATAATTCTCTAGTTGTACACTGCAGAAGAAGCGTGTATTTGGGAAGTTTTACAAGCCAGTAAAACATTGCTGTTTTTATTTTTACAATAAAGATGATGATCCATTCAAAAACAAATGGTAAAAGTAACAGTCCACTCAGTCTTTTCAATATCACCAGTACAGTCTTGAGCATTATCTACAGATTATTACAGGACATATTCCAAAATGGAAACAATTTACTTCCCAGCACAAAGTCCACAAATCATGCAGTAATCTTTCAGACTATACTGAGATAATATGAATAAGATTTCAACAAGGGACAGCGCTGTTCATAAATTATTAACTTTTATACCCTTATTTGCACTTGAAGATAAGAACAGTGTAATGGAGGAGTCTTGCCTAATAAGGTGTCACACAAGCTCTCTTAAACCTTCGCTTTGTTCTCTCATCCCATCTCGCATTTTAATTTCAAGAGATTCATTGTGAAGTTCTCAGCTGAGATCCTCCTTGGTTGTGTCAACAGAAACTGTTTGAAAACCATTGCTACTGCTTGCCTTACTGAATCGTAATGTTTCTTGACAAAATTCAGTGATTTTTCCTCAAGAATTCTCTACAGGGAAGCCAGTAGAAGCCTTATCCTTAATAATCTTAAATCACCTTTGTGGTGATTTAACTTCAAAGTACCACCTGAGGTAGCTATGGTTAGGTTTGGGCAGGACTTTGGCCTTTTGCATGAGGGATTAATGGGAAATTAGAGTCAGACAGAGGTTTGTCTTGATGAATTCTCTTAAGCTATTAAGAGGTGGCACCTTGTCACTCATCTCCTACACAATCTGCCTTCTGTTTCATCCTGTTACGTGTGAATTCATATGGGTCTACCCAAGGATTCAGAAAAATGGCATGATATAAGAATATCCAACTAGTTTTTTGTATGTGCAGTGCCTCCAACACGTAAAGTTGTCAGTAGTATGTGGACCATTGCTCTTGTGTCTACAGTGGAGAGTCTTGCCAAAGCTCCTCAAAGATTCAACGAGAAAAACAGTACTGTTTAAACCAAAATGATATAGCATATGATATACTTTCTTACATTTGCACCTAGAGTTAAAAAGAAAGGACATGCTAGATTTTTCTTAGTTTTCACCTAAAATATTAAGCCAAATAGATGCAATACACATGCAAATGTTCTGAAAAAGTACAGTGTAGAGGCAAATCAGGTATTTAAAATTAAATATCTTAAAAAGAACCTAATTGTTTTATAAATTCCCATACTTGCTTTAGAAAATTAAAAGTGAATACATTAGAAATAGTCTGTTAGCCTGCCATCATTATTTCTTAACTTTCCACTTGATGAAAATTGCCCCTTGGTAAGGGGTTAATTGTTTTATAATGAATAGAAATCAATTTTTCCACAGATACTACTAGATACAAACTTGGCTGATGCTGATTGTTTTGCTAGCCTGGTAGCACACTGTGAAGAGGCAGTGGTAGATAGCAGGTGTCATTAGGGTATTATCAATAGTGGAGGTCAGAATGGCTCAGCATTTGAAATTCAGACTAGAAAAGCCCTTCGAGAAATGTATTTATTCTGTCTTTTAGCAATAGCAATTAATCCATCTCTCTCTTGTTTCCAGTAACCTTGGAATCAAAACCACCCAGTTGAGTTCAGTCAATTGCCTGGAAATAAAACAGACATTTGAATAACACCCCCTTCAAAACACCTAACAGATTTCTGCTAGTAAATCACAGTAGTCCTACTAACCTTGACCTTTATATCCTTCCTTTAGAAGTGTTGCACTTCTCAAGAAAGGACTTCTCAACATTCCACTGTGGGAGTCCTGTTGCTGTGATATTAACCTGGAGGTGTTCACTGAAAAATTATGGGGAAACCTTAGTGTTGGAAAGTGTCCTATTCTCATGATGCATTTCCTTTCCCTTAGGCCAGGTAAGGGGCTTTGATTCTAATTTTGTTGACACACTTATAAACACAGCTCTAGGCTAAAACTGAATTTTCCCTAGAGATTTATGAGTTAAACAGACATTCTATCAGTGGATTTGTTAATTTTGCCTGAACGTTCCCCCCACAATAAAAAGCCTGGCCCTGCATCTTCTGAAAGACGTCCAGACTTTTAGTTCACTTGTCATACAAGTTGTGTGAACTGACATACTAGAAAAGTGTGATGTACAGGTGATACTGCCTACCACTGAGTTAAAATGCAAACAACTACCCTTCTCACTACTTCTGTGACAAGTAAATACCTTCCTTTCTTAATAATGGTCAAGCTAGATGCCATGAAAATAATTAGTCTCTACTAATTGCTGAGAAAACTATCTACAAATATTGGATTGTAATTCTATTTTGGGGATTTGACAACATATTATAGTGCATGAAGTAATGTTGTATCACGTAGCTGGAATTCAGGCCCCTACACAGTAAAAAAGAAATACAGAGGACCTCTTAATATAAATAAAAATCAGGACCATTTCCTATGGCTGTTTGTGGAATAAGGTACACCATGAACATAAAGGAAAATTAAAAAATCAGATTCCTGGAAAATAGGCCTAAATCAGAATTTACTGTAAAAATAATTGAGTTCTGTTTAGTAAACCTCAAAGACAACGTGTGTTATTGAGAAGTGAAAGTTGTTACCATCTACTAAGTAGAAAATACAAAGATAAGAAGTCATCTAAAAATGTTATGCCGAATACTTTGTCTATTTCTTGTCCCTTGCTTTGATTATAGTAGTCAAAATTAAAAACTAAAGCTTCCAACAGGGAAGTAATTGTTCCCCTGTACTCAGCACTGGTGAGGGCGCACCTCAAGTACTGTGTTCAGTTTTGTGCCCCTCAAGAAAGACATCGAAGCCTGGAAGCATGTCCAGAGAAGGACAGTGAGGCTGCTGAAGGGTCTGGAGCACAGGCCTTATGAGGAGCGGCTGAGGAAGCTGGGATTGTTGTGTCTGGAGACAAGGAGGCTCAGGGGGGACCTTACTGCTCTCTATAACTACTTGAAGGGAGGTTGTAGTGAGCTGGGGGTTGGCCTCTTCTCTCATATAATTAGTGATAGAACGAGAAGGAATGGCTTCAAGTTGTGCCAGGGGAAATTCAGCCTGGATGTTAGGAAATACTTCTCTGAAAGAGTGTTCCGGTGCTGGAATGTGCTGCTCAGGGAGGTGGTGGAGTCACCGAGTCTGGAGGTATTCAAGGAACGTATAGACATTGTGTTGAGGAACATGGTTTAGTGAGAACTACTGGTGATGGGTGGATGGTTGGACTGGATGATCTTGTAGGTTTTTTCCAACCTTGGTGAGTCTACGATTCCAAAAACAGATTGAAAATATTTCTATATCAAAAAGCCACTGTGCTGACGTGAATACAGTTCAAATCAGCTAACAGTTTTAATTGTGAGACAATAATATGTTATTTTTGACTACTCAGTGAAAAATTAATGGTCTGACTTGTTGTAGGACTTCCACATTTGATTTGTTTGGGTAGACTTGCTGAGAAGTTACTTAGCAGGGAAATTGCAAAACAAAAAAAGCCAAACATAATAAAAGAAGACACCAGCTGGTAAAATCTGATGCTTTGGTGAAGCAAAAAAGAGCTAACCAGGCACATTCGCTGAAGTTTTTACATAAAACAGAGGAGAGTTCAGGGAGGGGGCCTAAGAAGAAGAGGAAGTACACATCCAGCCCTAACACATGAACAAACTGAGAAATGGTGGGACTATGCAAAGTTTGAAAACAGATTCTGTAGCACAAAGACTGTTATAATTGCAGCTGAAGCAAGTTTAAACATCTGCTGCCTGTTAGATTATTATTTTATTTATTTACTTACTTATTTATTCATTTATTTTTGGGATGGGTTGAAGAAAGCTCTTCTAGATTCCCTATGGCCATTAAACTGGGATGAAGAACAGAGGTCTGATTATTTCTAAAATGTAAAGCTGTACTTTTTTCCCCCCCACTGGAAAAGCCTGCTGAAACCTTTGCTTTTGTACATCGTTATTGCAGTTTTTAGGATGGTAGCCAGAACAGCTTATAGCAGAGTAAAATAGGTTGTTTTACCCCAGTGCACCTTTTGTTTTCAGATACTGAAATGTCTGAATCTGGGTATGTTTAAAAGAGGTGGAACAGGAAATGGCTCAAAAAAAAAAAAAGGAATAAAATGACATGGACAAAATGTACCACTTGTTCTTCATTTTCTTCTGATTGTCACAACTTTTCAGGAGTCCACAAAAGAAATTGCCAGGCTCAGCCCTAGCCAACGCATATTCTACCCTTGAGATTTAATAGACTGCAAGATTTAAATTCACTTGGTTGATAATTTCTGGCTGCGTGTCTTCTCCTTTCATGCCAAGGGAAGAATGTACAGCACTGTTCTAACGACTGGTGGCAGTTGTTAAGTCACAGTGACAGTGGAAAACAGTCTCTGGATTTTCTGTCCCTCAACTTCCACATCTTCACCTTTCTTAGGGTCATCATACCCGGCACTCAGGTCATCTGACACCCCAGTAAACAATCTCTGTAAGTTAGTACAAGTACAATAGTGATGTTGAAGCTGAGAATTTCAGCCTAACCAACCCTGGCATTACTAAGGATCTGACCAAAGTACCTAGAAGCCATGAAGACCATCCAGGAGCCAAGTGTTTAAGACTAAAGAGAATATTATTTCTAACAAAAAATTACATGAGGTTTCCACTTCATCCTCTACCTGCCACAGCATTCCTGAAGGCAGTAGAAGATTTTCTTGAAGTCCTTCAATAGCTCTGAATTTCACAAAAACTGTTGCAGTCAGGAACTTTAACCTTTGCGAATTACTGGATTAGATACTACAGTGTTCTCTTCTGTTTAAATTCTTTTACTTTGCATACACAATGTACTCGAGCTTAGCTCGTGAATTAACTTTCCATATCCTAAAGAAATAGCCTAAAGGATTATTCACTAGTGAAGGGATAAACACATCACTGGAAGTATAATATCTTAGGCTGAAGCTTTAAAATTTGTGTCCAACATCAAATTAAATCCCTGCCATTTTTTTTTCCTCTGGCACTTGCTCAGGACATGCTTTTATGCTTTCTCTGTGCATCAAATATGCATAGGCTCCAGAAGAAATGTATCTACCAGAATCATGCGAAACCATGACAAAAGTGTGACACAAAACACACATAATACAACATCTAAAACTCAAAATATGCTTTTCAACAGTTACTTACAATAAAGTATAAGTATGGAAACACTCTGATGTGCTCAGAAACCATATTTTCTTTACATTAATAGCACCCATATTCTCCAGAAACACCTCAGTGGTTACCTACCTAAAGATCATGGAGTACTTTTACCTCAACTAAAACTTACAGCTCAGTACAT
Organism: Odontophorus gujanensis; assembly: GCA_013399175.1. Lineage (NCBI taxonomy): Eukaryota > Metazoa > Chordata > Aves > Galliformes > Odontophoridae > Odontophorus > Odontophorus gujanensis. The sequence continues at coordinate 118,670 of VXAB01013884.1, forward strand.
CATTTTGTGAAAAATCAAACCATATATCAATAACACTTTGCAGACCCATCCATGAAGGCAACAGCACTTATAATTTCCTTTATAGATCTGATTTTATCTGTATTTCTATGTACACTGTATACTAGGCATATAAGCATTCTTTGATTTTTGATAGCCAACTATTTACATCATTCAAGTTATGTACAACTCCTTTGCCGAACAGATGTTTTGATCTCAACTCCACATAGCAATAGGAGCAAATAAATAGCACAAAGTTTATGCAAATATTCTGTACATCTATAGGAGCTTTCACCAAAGAATCTCAGAGCAAGTAATAACTCTTTGCAACAACATTTGTAAAAATACACATGTAGAAATATGCCAATATAAATAAGGTAAGAATTCCAACTTGCTAATTATGATTTACAGTGAAAACTGTTTTGCCTTTTTTAACATTTCCCTCTCTGTTGCATTGCCTCAGCACTATGCACCCTGTGACACGGTGACATGGAAAGCACTGTCACCCCAGAAAAAACACTCTGAGTCTGCTGTTAAGCAACTAAGACTGAAACAGGGAAGGAGCAAGTCAGTTCAAAAGGATAACCTTGAGGACTGACAGGCAGCAAGCAGAAGATTGTGAGGTCATAAAAGACAACTTTCACGTGATTAATTTTTATAGTGATCAGACAGAACTGAAATGAAATATCTGGAAACAAAATGCCTGCCCGGATACTACATTTTCTCTCTCTCTCTCTTTTTTTTCATATACAGATTATTCAGATAGAGAAACGATGAAACTGTAACTCTTTGAGATCTGCTGTAAAGTGCTACAGATAGCAATAGGCACACAAGATAAACCCAGAATTACTGCCATTGCTTTCTAACGTTCTAATCTCCTCAGATATGCAAACAAACTCAGTCCTTTCTTTGTGAACAGTGGCTCCAACAACTGCAGACAGTTACTACTGACTTAAAAAAGCCTAAGATTGTTATCCTACTTAAATGGAAGAGCTCTTAGAGAGAACTTGCTTGCTTACTTACAGTTTTCAATTTATATTTTATAGCAAGCCATCATAAAATTAATAATTGTTATATATCTGTATAAAATCAGTGAAATAAATACAATTGGGGGAACACAAAGTTCTGGCTAAAATCCTACACTGCTAACTGCTCAGAATGCTGCAGATACCAAATTTGCTGCAAGAACGGGTCTCAGAAATAAATAATATATATATGTACTGAAGAGTTTACTGAAGAAATATTAGACTCCATCAACTCAAAACAAGAGTAATGATACCCGATAACAAAAAAATCTAAGGTACCTCTCAGACCAGAACATCAAAGCCAATATCCAAGGCACTAACCTACTAAGCATTTCCATCTCCTGCACTGACAACATTACATCTAAGGGACATGGTCTTTGTCACAACTATTCCTGAGATGAAGCTGAGAAGAAAAGGTGGCTTTTTACTACTAGAACAGTTCACCTGTGTGAAAGTTTGAAAGGCAGAAGCACAGAGATTTCATACTTAACAAGCTACCTAGAGAAGTTAATTAAAAAAACACATTAGAAAATGTACATATAAAATTTTGCCCTGCATGAGAAGTAATTTCTTCAGGACACATCAAGCCTCTTCCACCTAACATAATAAGGAAAATGGGCTTCAGAAAAAGAACAGAACCAACTTTTCCTTGTGGTCTTCTATCCTGAATTTCTATTGGCTCTTTAACTTTCACAGAAGAAATTAATCTACATGGGAGAAACAAAATGGGGAAGAACTACCTGGGCAAGACAAGGTAAAACAGACTCTGGAGTAGAGAGGAAGAAGTGCAAAAATCAAATGTCAAGAAGGGGAAAGGATTTTGTGTTAGGGAAGAGTCCTACTTGCTTACTTACTCCAAAGAAGTAATGTGCAGTGGAAGGAGTCATGGGAACAAAAAGACCCTAACAGTTTACTTTGCTGATTACAGCAATACAAACGATCAAAAAATCTCCCAGACAAGCTACACTTGTCTAGGGTAATGACTGTGCTCTTCGTGAACTGAAGTATGAAGATTTGGGTCAGGAATTCAGAGTGTCTGCAATAAAGAAAAAAAAAAAAGTGGGGATGTTGCATAAAAACCTGCCATAAATGTGTTTGCATAAAATGTCTGCAAGAATGGAATTAATAATAATAATGTAATCTATGTGACGAACGTAAATACTGGAGAAGCCTACCTGAAGAAGAAAATTTCAGCTTTGCTATCTGATAACAAAGAAGTGATGGGGATCTGTACAGAGGAGAAGAGTTAAAACAAATTCCAAAGTTCTGAAAAGAGAAAACATACAAACGGATATAATCACTTCGGAATCAGCTGTAGGGAAAGATAATTTCCAAGACGAGAAAGTTTAAAACCCACCAAAAATAAAAAGCAACAGATGACCAGAGTTCCCTAAAACAGTCCTGAAGATAACAGCACCACAAGTTGTCATTTCAGCCTTCGCACACTTTTTTTCTTTCCCCGCCCGGCCGCGCATGCGCTGTGGGGAACTACCCTCTCGCTGCGCATTTAAAGGGGCAACGTCCACACTCCCTGCTCGGTGCGGGCGGGCGCCTTCCCTGGTGCGCCGAGCACGGCGAGGCTGCCCGAGGAAGCTCGCGTAGCGGGCGAGGAGCAGGGCCTTGTCGCTGCTGGGGGCGGGCGAGCGGGCGGGCGCGCGCGCGCTAGATTCTTTGGATCGCGGGCGTCGCGGACAAATAAACGACACGGGCGGTTGCGCCGTGCCGGCCGAGCTCTGGCTGCTGGGGGGCGGGCGGAGGGGAGAGGACCGGCGATGGAGCCCGGCAGCTGCGAGGCCGGGCCCGCGCTGAAGGCGGTGGCGGCGGTGCTGCCGGCGGGCGGGAGCGGTGAGCGCCTGGGCGGTGCCACCCCTAAGCAGTTCTGCACCGTGCAGGGGAGGCCGCTCGTCAGCTACACGGTGCGGGCCATGGAGAGGTAATGCAGGCGCAGCGCCGTCCCCTCCCGCCCCGCGGGGCCTTCTCTTGCTTCCTTCCCCCAACCCCGTCCCTTGGGGTCCGGTCCTTCCCGGCCTTCAGCCTGCGGCCGTGGGCAGGCTCGCACCCCGAGCTCCCTGTGGGCTGCCCCTCGGAGGCTTTAATTTTGCATTCCCGTAGTATCTATTCCGCCCTCCCCAGTAAATTGTGCTGGAAGCACCGAGGCCCAGCAGAGGCCGGTGTGTATGTGGCTGTGAGCTGACAGCATTCACGCCCGCCTCAGGAGGGCCACATGCTTTCCCAGGCACTGTGGGATTCCTGCACTGCGATCCAGTGGGGTTTTATCCTCCTCTGCATCATCACCTGCTTGAAGCTGCGCAGCCTTCAGCTGCTGAAGGATCTGTTTAAGGCACTCAGCCTTGAAGGTTTGGATCTGCAAGTGTATCAGCTGCTTTGATGGGCTGTAAACTCTGCTGCAGCACTTCAGGATAGTCTCAGTGCTTTCCGGAGGGTCACAGAAGGTCTCACCTGCTTCCACCATTGGAGGTGGAATTGATATAACCCAAAGACTTTTAAACAAAATCAGTCTTTCACAGTGGGACAGACTGACAGACCACTGCCTGTATCACCACATCACCATTACATTCCATGATGCAATCCCCTGACCAGCAGGAACTTGACTGCATGTTTGACTTTAAGTTACACTTACTATGCTGGAAGCTGGTACCTATAGAATGAGGCTCTGTGTGAGTTTTCTGTTACTGTTTAAAATCTGTCACTGGAGCAGATTTTAAACAATAGGGTATCTTAGCCTTATAAAAAAGAAAAACCTGATTCCTGAGTTTTAGGCGTGCCACTGACAGGTAATATGTTATTGTCAAATGTTAACACAGTATAGATCGTGTATCTAGAGTCATTTAAAACACTGTGGATAGTGGAGTGCTGGGATTTGTCCTACAGTAACTTGTAGGAAAACAAACCTTCCGTTTTTAGAGAGAAGAAATATGGAGGAGGGAAAGGTGGTGAAAAGAAAATGGAATTGCCAACATCTCCTGAAGTTATGAACTCATGGAAAGTCATGGAACATCGAAACTTTTTTTTTCCATTCCCACACAGGGAGGCTTCCCTTGGGTCACTCATTATTTTATGGAAGAAATATTGCTGGTTTTCTTTAATTTTCAATAGCAGTCAGTCACAAAGCACATCAGAAAGCAAAACGTCCAAAGATTTCAAGTTGTACAGTCCAACCAGGAGTGTGTTTCAAACTTGACTGTGCGAGTAACAACCTGGTGCTTTGTCCTAGGTTTTGAAGTGTAGTAACTGGTGCCAGTCCTGTTGCAGTCAGAGCTTTTTGCCATCTCTGCACTGAATTAGAGCATTGTCTGGTGTGTGAGTGTGGGGAGGGTGGAACAGATACATTCCAAAGCTTGGAATGAGTCATTTTCTGCTCAGTTGTTTCTGACTCGGAAACTGCAAAGGAGGTTGCTTTTTCTTACTCTGTGATTATGAGCACAAAAATGTAACACTGAGAAACTGCTGTTTATCACATAACCCTGAAGGGGCAGATTTTCTGTGTCTAGCTTGATACTGTCTTCTGTTGTTTATTGTTTACCTGCTGTAATTTAATAAATCATTCACTCATTTACATATAGTAACTTTTACTGACCTTCTGGTTTCCTCAGCTACTATTGCTATTTTTAAGCTTTTTTTGATTTGACAAAACCCAACAAGAAAGAAATACATGGGTAAACCAAGAGTTTGCAGCTGATTTTCATGCTTTTTTTGAAAATGAGGAGAAAAAAGATTTATACAGCTAAAAGGAGAAAGCATCTTAAATACTGATGTAGAAAAACTGTCAGACAAGACAAGAGCAGACATGAATGAATAAGTAAGTATTGCTTCCTGTTGCATAGGATCATGGAATGTAAAAGGTTGACTTGCCAATAATAATCAAAGATAATGCCCTTAGGAAGAGGAGATGAGAAAAAAATCATGTAAGGAGGAAGGGTTGTTTTTTATTAACCAGTACATTGGCATTGATAGAAAGGTAAGGTCCTACCCTGAGGATAAATAATAAAGTATATTAGGGAAATGTCTATTTATCTTTTTTTTCCCCATTGAATTTGTTTCTGTTTTTGTTGAACTACATGAGACTTTTGCATCAACTCCAACAGGACTGTAGTTCTTTTTGCTTCTATATAGTTTCTTCCTTTGTTTTAATTCTCTTGTGGATATGTATGTATATATATATATATATATATATGTGGTGCAGAACATTCCCCATTCCTTTCCTGATGCAGGGAGCAATCTCAGCTCTGTGTGCACTACTGAAGAATTTTACTAAAGCTATGGAGAAGAAAAAAGGGTAAGGTAAAAGTTGATATAAAACTGTGGGACAAGTAAGATGCTGTTAATCTTACTGTGCTCATATTTCGCCAGTCACTGGAAGTACAGTGAGAAGTTGTGAAACAGGAAAGCAGATTTAACATATTTACTGGCAGAATAAAATTTTTCCATAAGGGTTTCAGACAGCTTTGTTTGTTGCAATGTAGTCTCGTAAAACAGGTGGCTTGATGTCAAAAAAACATCACCTGAGGGAAGCTTCAAAATAATCACCTCGTCGGAAGTGTCTTCTGTAGTTTGTTTGGCAAGTATTTTTTTTTTTTTCTGCTTGGCTGGTGTATGATCCCTGTCTCTCCAGGTCACACAGCTACAATTTTTGTTAAGTATATCTAGCTTGATAACTCTGTTTAAGTTACTCTTGAAATTGCTTATGACCAAAACAGAATGTTAGCAAATAGAATGTTATTTAAACTCTAGGAACATATTTTTGTCTTTCCTGATCAATAAGGAATGCCAGTTTAGTCCTTCAGGAAAAAATGGATATTGATTTATGCTAGATACTCAAGAATTTTTTTCACGTATCCATGGAACTTCTCATGCATGAAGGTTCCTCCTGCTTGAATGGTATAAATACATATATTTTTCCTTTACGAGTAAAGTTACAATAAAACTTACGGAGATTTGGGGAAAAAAGGGAGAGAAAAAAAATGACCTTGTTTCTCTGACACAACTGCTGATTTCAGGTTAAGTGTGAAGTGAGTTGCTATTGTCTAGAGTTGCAGTAACATTGAGGATTTAAGGCTCTCAGCATTGGTTTATGTCTGAGTAAATTAATAGAGGCTTTTTTCCTTCTAGTAAGGTTGAAGTCTCAAGACAGTTGTTAAGTGGTTGTAATGGAAGTTGTTGCTTTTGTTTCATTTGATGAGGTGCAGTTTTCCATTTTTGAAGTACAGCCGATGCTGTATGGAAGCATTTCACTCTTGTATTTATTATTTGTTAATGGGTACATTATTCTGATGTCTTCCATGCCTTGTTCTGTTTGTCTTTAAAGCTTGTGTTATCAGGCTGCACATTTTTTCATACTTTTATATTACAGTTGTAAGGCAGAAAATGTATTTACTATTTATAACTTTTTCAGCAGGTTTTGAGCTTGTTATTTTAGTATGAAATCTTTCTAAAGAAAATGGCATGACATTAATGGGAAGAAAGATAGCTTGCTGTCAGATTGGCTCTGTGCTGATGTCTTTAGATCACTTTACAACATTTCCATAAGCATTTCTTGAAAAATGTAAACATAATTTGATATGCAATAATCATTCATGTGAAATTTGTAACATATCTTACGGTATTAGTATGATGCATGAATTTTGTAAGTCAGTTTTGATGGGACATTTTAGGCTTCAAAGCACAAACTGTTCTTCTGCCTAATCAATCCAGAGGATTCCTGTATACCTCTAGAGGAATATGTTGCATCTCTGAATCCTAGCTCTAATTATAGGACTTTAGTCCAGACTGAATTTGAGGACAGGCTTGGGTGTATAAATGTGTTTATCCAGACACAGGGTGGAGCTCTGACCGCATCCTGTCACTTCCCAGTGTACAGAAGAAGAAGAGGCCTTGAGCCATTCTGGCCCGTCTGTGCACAGATACATCTATCACAGGCTGGCCAGTGCTTCGTAGTTCTTGGAGATGCTGTGTACTACTCAACTGCATTGTGATCTGTTTTATTTCAGTCCAGAATGGAGATGTAAGCATTCTTCCATAGTCACTAGTGAATGTGCAGAATACCTACTCTACTCTGCTGTTCTATGAGTGTTCTGCAAAGAGGAGTGCAGAACTCTGTTTTTTGGTTAGTGCAAAATAGCTCTTCTTGAGTTTACTATATTTAAATTCCTGATTCTCAATATTCAAAAGAAGAACTGCAATGAATCCAATTAGCTTGTCCTGGTTCTGAGTTGAAGGCATGCAGAAGTGTTAAATTTTGTGGCTAAGTGTAGGACTATGCCACTATTCATTTCAGAGAGTTGCAAACCTTTTGATGAACCTATGGTGAGTGACAAGCTGAAATGAAACTTGAAACCATATGACTTTGTGTTCTACATTTACACAACTTCAATACTTAAGAAATACTGAGAATATGTTGGTTTGGCTGTATTTTCTGCCTTTGTTATAACAAAATGAACATAAGGACAAATACTTTTTACTTTAAAAAAAGCCTAACAAGGCTGCAATTTATTTATTTTTAGTAGTTATTTTAAAATTCATTAAAATAATTTTTCGTGAAATTCTATCAGTCACAAAATATACAAGAGCTTAAAGATACTGTGTTGTTTCACTGGTTCAAGGGAAGTGGTTTGTGTCACAATTGACTTTGCTTTTGGAGTAAGGGTAGTTCCTAACTATTGCTTTCTTATGCTTTACTGCAGAAAACAATAGATTGAGCATTTGTATTCCCAAAGAACAGTACATTTTTCACTGTTGTGAAATACTGCAAGTATTTAGTGCATCTTGTGTCTGCAAAATTAATTTCTATAGCTTTACTAGTTTTACCTGTAAGAATATACCATAACTGTTTCTTCAGAGCGGAATGTGTAGGCTCACCGTAAGTGTTGCACATAGTAAATTGTTTTTGAAATCATTGTTCACCTGATGAATTTCATGCCAGTCACAATAAAAACAAAAAAAACCAAAACAACAAAAACATACCCTGTTCTCTGTGGAGAAACAGAAATAATTTGAAATCCTTTTTTGATGCCTTCTACATAGTATTTAGTATATAAAGCAGTCAAATAGCTGCATTTGAATAGTGATATTTGCATTATTTTGATGTACAGTATTGTGTATGGAACTTGACTTTATTTTCTTAGGTACTCTGACACAAGTGTGATTTCAGCCTAACTTTAGTTATGATAGGTTTTATTCTTGTGGATTCTTCACTCCCCATGCCTGTTTTAACACTAGGCTGATGCTATCATTAGAGGCTTGAATTTAAAAAGATGCTTTTATATTATGGTAGTGCTATCTAACAAAACTGTTTTCAAATTTTGTAGCTCTGTAGAGTGGAAACCTTTGCACACATACATGTTCTCAAACAATCAGCATGTTTTGAGTCAACGCTCAAGTGTTATAATTTTGATGATCTGCAATCTGTCTATTCTTTATAATGATTTTTCCTTCAGAGTTTTTCTTCAACCTCTTGTTTCCTTCCTCTTATCCAATTGCACACAGTATACTCAACATTAGAACTCAGAGTATTCCAAATTCCAGGATGTACCAATTGATTGGCAGCTGTATTTTAGAGGGAACTAAAGTAATAGATTGTTGGTGATTGATTTTGAAGTAAAACTTGGAAGATGGGAGTGAGGATTGAATAAGAACTGTTTTGAAGTCTTTTCAAAGAGTTAAGTTTTTATTTCTGCAAACTGCTTGTTGAAAGGGAATCCCTCCCCAGAATTACACTTACTTTGGTTGACATCCATGTATCAGTAGAGATCCTATCATGTAGCTCTGCTCTCTCTTTAGGGGTAGTATGATAATACATGAATAAACATGTACTTGAGAATAACAAGAGATTATTTAGCCAGCTTCAGTTTCATTCAGTATGAATTTCTTTGTCATGGAGATGTCTTTAGTCATTAATTCTGTCTGTTTTTATACTGTTTCTTCTAGGGTGAGCTGGATATCTGACATTATTGTGGTAGTTTCTCCTGAAAATATTGAAACGATGAAGTCTATCGTTGAAAAATATGGCCACAAAAGAGTTACGGTAGCAGAAGGTGGAATAACTCGTCACCGATCCATTTTCAATGGACTGAAATTATTTTCAGAGAATGGGTTTTCCAAGCATCTGCTCCAGAAACCAGAAGTAGTGATTATCCACGATGCGGTGAGACCGTTTGTTGAAGAAGATATCCTTCTAAAAGTGGTGATGGCTGCTAAAGAGTGTGGGGTATGTACTATACAGCAAAGCAACTCTGCAGAACTCTTATGCAATATACAGCGTAATCTTACAGTAGAAAAATAAGGATGTCTCTTGGAATTGCATTAATGTATTGTGTTGATTTCAAGATTCAGAACCCTTGTTATGCAGAGAGATAGGATGAGGAGGAGGTGACATTTTTTAAATGCCTCAGAGATTACCTGACATGAAAGAGTGTCTCTATAGAGAGTATCAGTAAGGTACTGAATTTATCAGCAATTTGTAGAAGTTGCTATGCAAGTAGAATGGTAAATTTGTTAAAGGCACTACCAGCAAGAGGACCTAGCAAATGAACTGACTGGTGAGAATAGATTGATATAATTTATGACTTAACCACAGCATTATTTGTACTGTTTGTTATTGGCTATCTGCAGGATTGAGTCCAGAGAGTGGTGGTCAATGGTTTAATGTCTGGATGGAGATCGGTGATGAGTCGTGTTCCCCCGGGGTTGATATGGGGTCTGATACCCTTGAATGTCTTCATCAGTGACATTGGCAGTGGGGTTGAGTGCACTCTTCAGCAAGTTTGCTGATGACACCAAGCTGTGGAGTGCGGATGACACACCATAGGGGCCTGGACGGGCTTGAGCAGTAGGCCTAGGTAAACCTCGTGAGATTCAACAAATGCAAATGCAAGATATTGCAGCTGGGTTATACTCAGAGAGTGAATGGTCAATGCCTCAATGTTTGGATAGAGAGCAGTGACGAAGGATCAGTACTGGGTCTCGTGCTCTTTAATACTTCTATCAGTGACATTGATAGTGAGATTGAGTGAGACAGCTTTTTTCCTTTATTTCTGTGCCTATGGCTGTTGTATTTGAGCAAAGCCTCACCTGTTGCAGCCAATGACCTTGCTCCTCTGCTGTCGTTGCAGTGCTTCCCTTCATGTTACAACAGGCTAGAGCAGAGAGCCTCGTGAAGTTCAGCAAAACCTAGGTCTCGCACCTGGGTTGTGGCAATACCTACTATCAGTGCAAGCTGGGGAGTCTTAGGGGTGTACTGGTGAATGGTAAGCTGGACATGAGCCAGCAGTGTGCCCTCACAGACGAGAAAGCAGATCATGTTCCGAGATGTATCAAAAGGTGCACAGCCAGCACATCGAGGAAGATGATCCTATACCTCTATTCTGCACTAGTGAGACCTCACCTGGAGTATTGTGTCCAACTGTAGAGTCCTCAGTACAGGAGAGATATGGACCTGTCAGAGTGTTCCAGAGGAGGGCTGCAAAAATGATGTAGTACAGCTCTACTGCAGATAAAGAGAGCTGGGGCTGTTCAGCTTGGAGAAGTCTCTGAGAGACTTGATAGTGGCCTTTCATTATCTAAAGAGGAACTATGAGAAAGAAGGGAGCAGACTCTTTTGCAGTGTCTGTTGTGGTAGGACAGAGGGAAATGGTTTCAAACTGAAATGGGAGATCTAGTTTGGATAGAAAGTAGTAGGTTTTTTTACAGTAAGGGTGGTGAGGCGCTGGAACAGATTGCCCTGAGAGGAGGTGGAAGCCCCATTCCTGGAGCCGTTCAAGGTCGGGCTCATGAGGCTCTAAGCAACTAATGTAGCTGCAGGTGTCCCTGTACATTGCAGAGGAGTTGGACTAGATGACCTTTAAATGTCCCTTCCAACTGAAATGATTTAAAATAAATAAATGAGGTAAAAGTTTTTGGGTATTGGAAAGGTATGGAAATCTACCGCTGCTGGTCTCTTTCAGGAAATGAGGTAAAAGATAAATTGATAGATTATCTGCAGCATTGGCACTAAAGCTTTTTTTTTTTTTGAAAACTTGTGATGTAAAAGGGAAACATGCCACTTGTTAAAAGATCTATTATGAAAATTAAATTATGTATGGTCTCACAGAAAATTGTTAGAAATCTAAATATATTAAGTTTGCTGGCAGTTGGTTTGTACTTTTTGAAGTTGGTTTCATTAGAAATGTAAACTCTACTTTACAGTTTTCAATGATGTAGAATGTAAGTTTCCAGTCATTAAAATTTTAATTCTGTTACAATCTTTTTCGGTTAGAGAGGTTTTTGACCTTCCTCATTTAGCCCCGAATAGCTTTCCAGAATTATCTGCCAAAGGCTATATAATACATAGATTCTTTTTGTAAATCTGTTTTAAATGAGATTCTTGAGGAGTAGAGGAACTAGGTTAATTTTATTGATGATGAGTTGAAATGAGAATTAACTGTTTTCTGAGTGTGCGCGTAATATTTTTTCCTGTTTTTCTTTTTAATTGGGTATAAGACTTTTTAGTAAAAAAAAAATAGGGGACAGAGGTAATTTCAATTGACATTCTCAAGATGATATATTCTAGTACATTTGAACTTCTGACTAATAAGTATTTCCGCACCTAGATCACTGGAGTATCACTTGTCTTATGAAGGTGGTATTATACATTTTACATAGTATTTTCCATTGTACAGTGTTAGAAATGTGTGTAGTCTTTATTGGCTCTGCCATGGCTTTCTGTGCTGACTTAAAGCCACTGAATTCTGTGAAGCTAGTCCTCAGTGAACTGGACTCCGTAATCCATTAGCTGCTGATGTTACCCAATAGAGTAATTGAACAGGGGAGCATGAGGAGAGCTTCATATTATGTTAACAAAAAAAAAACCAACCAAACAAAGGCAAAGCTTCCCATCAGATTAAGTGAGGTGGTTATCTTTGCTTGACAGCTATAGGATTTTGAAGACTGGAAAGCTAAGATTCTTTCTCCAAACTTCCATGCATCGTTCTGAATATCAGAAAGATTTTGATGAAGGGAAGCTATTATCTTTCGTTCTTTCTGTAATCCTTTGCATGTCTAGAAGAGAATAAATTCCACAATCTTTCAGTACAAAAAGTAATTATTTCCTTTGCTTTATGTAGAAAGGTACAAAATCTGTCAGAAGCATCATATTAGATCACTAATGTAATAGGGATAATGCTGTATTGTTCATCTGCATACCATACAGATAACATAATTACGAGAAGCTTTAATGTTCTTGAAAATGGCAATTGATCAAGTAAATTATTGCACTTCTAGCTGCCAGTTGTCAGACAAATAAATTGCTTTATTACGCTTACTAATCAGTTTGTTATTTGCCTGTAGGAATTCAAATGTGCAACCTATCCAGAATTAATAAATTATCCCTTAAATACCCCCCAAAACTCCTTGATTATTTGCGTATATTACTTTGTAACCAATTAAATTCCATTTATGTTTTTGGGTAATTTTGTAATTAAAATTAAATGTTTCTAGAAAAAAAAATCTTTATTGCTAGTAAAAGTTGAGAAAAGTGGAAGCTTCAGAAGGCATCAGTCCAAAGCCTCTAGCAATATCTCATTGCCAACATTGCATTTGAAACAACAGAACTAAAAAAAACTGCTTATAAGAATAAAAATCAGGAAAGTGAAGATTGACAGGAACCTGTCAGTTCTGCTATTGAGAGCTTAAAAAAGAAAAAATCTTTGTTAAATACAGTCTTTGACTATGTTTGAAAGTATAGAAGTGTAGTTCACTTATTTGAGTGAAAGAACTGAATCAGAATGACATTCTTAATATGCGAATTCTGGAAATTGTTGAATGCAATTATTCTCAGGTTTAGCAAGGATCTGAACAAAGCATAAATTCCAATACAAATGTACAGTGCTACTTTGTCTCACAGACTCTGGTTCGCATACACAATCAGATAATACAAGTTCGCTGTCTGGAGAACACCACTTATGTGCTCATTGTCTTCTTGCATCTGAGTTTACTAGCAATGAGTGGTGTGATTATCAGTCTTGATGTACTGGAAGACCAGAGTAGAAAATACAGGTGCTTGCCTTTCACCCACTTAGACAACAATATAAAATTTGCATTAGTAAAGTATGATGAGTGGCAAACCAAAGAACACAGCTTTTTATCCTACCAAAAATAAAAGAGCATGTGAATAAGTAGTGAGGCTGATTTAGTCTAGCATACTCACATCAGGAATGCACTGTTGGAGTAGTCCTACTCTGTTCTTTCTTTATTCTTTTAAAGGGAATAATCTTTTTGTTTCCTTGTTATCTACTCAGTTTTCCTCACATATGGAATATTTTACACAAGATTTGTCCTTTTTTTTGCAATCAAAGACTAGTTTTAGCCACCTATAAAGGCTATATCAGTATTCGATGCGCTGTATTTGAATCATATTTATGTACTAGGGTATCTGCAGTCATTGTCTGTCTGTTTTTCCCAGGTTTCTACTTTCATTGTTCTTTGTACTTTGGAGTCTCTTTCTGTCCTGTCAGGTAATTGTGCAAAAGGAGAATCAAGAACTGGTGACATCACATTAACATTTTGATGTCACTTATATTCCATTGGTGGAGTTCTGAAGTTTAGGAACCTCTGACTTATGCCAGTGCAAAAATGTGTAGTAATGAATGTTAGGTATGTGATACAGAAATTTTAGAATTGCAGAATCACAGAATTGTAGGGCTTGAAGGAACCTCTAGAGATCATCGAGTCCAACCCCCCCCCCCATCAAAGCAGCTCCCTAGCCCAGGTTGCACAGGTAGGCGTCCAGGTGGGTCTTGAACGTCTCCAGAGAGGGAGACTCCACCACCTCTCTGTGCAGCCTGTGCCAGTGCTCCGTTACTGTAACTGCGAAGTTCCTATGCACATTTGTGTGGAACTTCCTATACCTCAGTTTGTGGCCCTTTTCCTTTGTCCTGTCACCACACACTGCTGAAAAGAATCTAGCCTCGTCCCTTTGCCTCCTACACCTTAAATATTTATAGACATGGATCATATCCTCTTCTCAAACTGCACAGACCCAGGTCTCTCAGCCTTTCCTTATAAAAGCAGTGCTCCAGGCCCTTTATCATCTTTGTGGCCCTCCGTTGGACTCTTTCCAGGAGATCCCCGTATTTTTTTGCACTGGGGAGCCCAGAACTGGATACAGTATTCCAGGAGAGGCCTCACTAGGACAGAGCAGAGGAAACAACTTTTGAAGGGCTTGGTTATTTTGAAGACCAAAATATGTTCAGTAGCCCTGAAACTTTTCTGAATTTGTGAAAAAATCAAGGCATAGTCTGCTGGCACTTGTAAAGTTATTAGTTCTGACAGATTCAGTTGTCTTTATTTCCTTCAAGTCTGTGAGCTTTGGAAACCCCTTAAAAAGAAATCACAATACCCTGTATTATTTCATATTTGAGAGTAATGAATTAACTGTCTATGTATACATAGAACAAGAGAAGACTTGCATGCAGACCAGATGACCACCTTTCAACCTCTGGCATTCTATGAGTCTGTGTTTTTGCTGGACATAGTTATACATTCTGATGTCCAGAAACTAGCATTGGAATCTAATCCCTATTCTGTGGTGGAAAAAAGTAACAAGCATATTCTTTAACTGTCTAAATCTTTTAAGAAAGTGAGAGGGTTTGATGAGACAAATGCTGATGATGAAGATGTAATTTTCTGCCATGTAATTTCTGTAAGTTATCATAAGCTACAGTTTATTATTTGAGAAGTTACTTATTTGGATATACTTTTTTTATTGGTAGTATGTGTTTACAATATCAATTCAGAATGCCCTCTATGTGTGAAGACTGGAAATGGTTCTTTAGGCTAAATCAAATATGTAACAGCTTTCTTTAATCTGTCCAGGTCTCTTTATTCAAGGAGAACTTTCCTGTTGAAATATGTATATTTGGATGGTTATAATAAATATAATTAAAATAAATGCATTCTTAGCAATCGAAGAATTAGGATTTGATGATAGAATTATTTCCAAATGTGAGACTCTTAGGTATGAACTTGATACAGAATCTGTGTGCATGAATTCTCATTTATTGTACGATAATAATAATTTTTTGAGATACAACTGTGGAATATAAAGGAAACCCTTCAGAGTGTATATATCTAATTATTTTATAAAAAGGAAAATAGATTTGAAAAACTGTCTGTTCTGTAGGAACTAATGGAAATTGAGAATGAAATATTTCTCACCATTTAAAGGGATGAGTACTAGTAGTCAGAATTGTTTCTGAGAGAAGGTGGCATATTTTTAGGTTAGGGTTTTCACATGTTGAACATATAATTATTTTTTATATTATTGAGTTATTGAGGATCTTTAAGGAGGAAGAACTCCACAACCTTTCTGAGCAACCTGTGCCAGTGCTGGGGCACCTGCACAGTACATTTGTGCTTCCTAATGTTCAGAGAGAACCTCTTGTGTTCCAGTATGTGCCTTACGCCTCTTGTCCTGTCGCTGGGCACCACTGAAGAAATCCTGGCTTTATCTTTTGTACGTCCTTTGTTCATGTATTTATATAAATTGATGAGATCATCCTTGAGCCTTCTCTTCCTTAGGCAGACCCATCTTTTCTGTATAGGATAGATGCTTCAGAACCTTAATAATCTCTGTGGCCCTTCTCTGACCTCATCCAGTATGTCCATTTTTCTCTTGCTCTGGGGAACCCAGAGCTAACACAGCACTCCAGGTGTGGACTTATCAGCCCTGAGTAGAGGGGAAGAATCACCTCTCTTGACCTACTGGCAGTGCTCTTAATACAACCCAAGATACTGTTAGTTGTCTTTGCTGCCAGGACGCATTCATGACTCGTATCCAACTCTGAAACCAACTTGGTTCTCTTCTCCAAAGCTGCTTTCCAACTGGGTGGCCCCAGCATGCCCTGGTTTGTGAGCTTGTTCCTTGTGGCAGGGCTTTTCACTTCACCTTGGAGTTGACTGTGCCCTCAGCATAGGTGCATATGATATAAATTTAATTTGTTAAAAGAGAGAATATGTGAATCCCAGCTTCCTACATGTAAATTACACAACGATCTGGAGCCATGAGTATACAGCTAGTCTTTATGAAGTCACAACAGCCTCATAAAGTGAATGTTTTCATTTTTGGCTTCAAATGATGATACAGTATTTATGCTTAAGCTATTAGGATTTCTTTTCCTAGCTGTTCTTAGTGTGATTTTGCTGCTTTATGGAAAATTGTTCTACAATGTATTCTTCTTTTTTTTCAAGTCTGTAGAGGATAACTATCAGAAACATACTAATGTTTCCATTGCTTTTGGCATTATTGGCCCCATAGAAAGTTAGAACCTTCTCAGTAAAGCCTTTGTTTTCTCTGTTGAATGGAGACTAATGAGTCATTGCATTCATTAGGAAGAGTGCAACTCAACCAACTGAAATACACGAATCATAGGAACATAAATTGCAACCCCCCCTTGCTTTATTACACTTTTGAATTGTACTATTAGAGCCTGAATAACTGTGCCTACTACAGCTAATATTTACTCCTTTTAAAAAAGAGGAATCTCATCTGGTCTGATACGCATGAGAAGCTGCATTAAGACCTCCTCTGAATTTCCCTTCCTTAGCAGGGTGTATGCTAAGAGCTTAGCACAATAGGAAGCTTGGAAGTTTGGTTGGTGAGCTGGTATTTGTGAAGGGAGTATGGATGTTTTGTGGCTGCTGGAAAAATGAAGACTGGAGCATATGGCATGAACTGTTTGCTTTTTACAGTAGCTTTTATAATTCTGTTCAATTGACTTCAATGTTTAAAAAAAAAATTGCTAGTGGTGAATTACAGTTACAACTTAGAAACCTTCCAGGGCTCGCTTCAAAATAACATGCAAAATGAAGTTCTGTAAAATTGAAAGGAGTAGAAGGTTGAATATACAGTTTATTTGCTTTAAAAGGAACACACTTAGTCTCTGCGTAGTGTTTGTGGAAGATATATAAAAGAGTAAATGAAGGAAGAGAAAGTGGAAAAAGTAGTAATCATTGCTCTGTATTCTTGCCTATCATTGTGATCGGTTGAATTGATTGTGTATTACCTTATTTCTTGAGGAGATTGGAGGCTTAATATAGATGGAATAATCCGTTGTCTAGAGGCTTGTATAGTGGAATCTTCTACTAGGAGTAGTTGGTTTGCTGTTCAGATACAAGGTGCAAATTACAGCTTCTTTATCTATTAGTGTAATTTTCAGTAAGAAAAATGTCAGCTTGTTCACTTCCACAACTATTTCACTGAAGATTAAGAAATTCATGTAAAATTAAAAATGCAATAAAACAACCAACAATAGTTAGTAAATAGAAAGCTGATCTAATCCTTTCATATAGAAGTTGTTCTCTTCATATCATAAAAATAAGCACTTGAAATGAGATAATTCTGGCCACTTGTATGCGGCAGAATCTGAAAGAGACTCTCAGCCATGGTTCCCTTCATAAAGATTGGGCATACACACCTCTCCAGATTTTTCTGTTTTTCACCAAATACTGAGTTTTTTTATCCAAAAGTGTCTCCAGCTGCATTTTTGGCCATTTCATTATCTGGATGGTTGATGGAGGGGAAAACCTGCCTTGCATATTACATGAAGTTTCTGAAAGTCAGGATGACCTGTTTCATGTTCTATAGAAGTTTCATGGACTAATTCTGTGGTCATCCTTCTGCTTCCAAGAAATCATGTAATTTCAGTAGGATATTCCCCTTGTTCTGTCTTTGTACGGAATTTATTTGATTTTCTTTGAGAAATCTTACTTTTCCTATGGAATAATATTTAGAACCTAGCAAGTTGTTGATTATAAAAGCAATATTTTCTGACATTTGTAAAGGTAAATGCTTTAAATATGAAAGAATGGAAATTCACATGTGCAATCTTAATTTCTGAGCAATAGTTTCAGCTATCAGTAATCTTCAGTTTTTTTATAGCTAATTGCAGCTCTGACATGTCCTGATATACATGTACTATCCCCAGTTACTCAGATAATATGTACTGATAAAGGTGACCTCATTAGGAGAAATGTTTTCTTTTTCTTAAGGAGTGTCATAAATATACATTACATTTGTTTAAGGAATCCTGTCTCTTTGAAGTAAGTTCAATGTACATGATAGTGTCAGCTCATTAACGTTGGTTCAAAGTATATATTAAATTTCCGATTAAACATCCCGTCTTTTGCAGCTAGGAATAAACACAATTATAACTTCTTCCTTCCTGGTGTTGGTTTAAGATTAACGTGTCCAAATTTAGTGAATTCTGCTGTTATTCCTACCCAGCTGAGTAAACAGACTTTAAGGAAATTAAGTGAAGTTTAGCTTACAAGCTCTTTTCATAGTGTTCAACACACATGTTCAAATTAGTTTTCTTTTTGTCTGACTGATGATTAAGTTTAGTATCTGTGTTACACCAGGCTTGTTTAACATTTCAACCAGTTCTGTCCTTAGGCAATTAAAATCTGCCAGTATAAACATATGGAGGCAACTAGAATTGGTACGTTTGATACTATCTGCTCTGAAGGAACTTCAGTGTATCTCTCCTCAAGAAGAATCAAAGAGATGGTGTGTTCACTGTAACTTCAATTCTATTTTTTTTTTTCAATAAAATTCTAAATAAGTAATTCAGATTTACTCTTGCTCTTTAATAATCCAACAGTTCT
Source organism: Odontophorus gujanensis (assembly GCA_013399175.1). Classification (NCBI taxonomy): domain Eukaryota; kingdom Metazoa; phylum Chordata; class Aves; order Galliformes; family Odontophoridae; genus Odontophorus; species Odontophorus gujanensis. The sequence goes on from VXAB01013884.1 coordinate 137,347, forward strand.
TAGTCTCTAATGAGTGTGCAACCCAGACTGTGTATTGCACTTGTTGGTAGAACTCCTGTCCCAACTGCAGAGCTGCCACACAATTTATGTTCGTGCTACAGAGTGAAGTGTGAGCATGTATGTGTGATAGACCCTGAACTTGAATTTGTGTTAATGACAATGAGAGTACTTCTGTGTTTACTGTGGCCTCCTTTTCTTTACTCAGTCATAGATTCATAGATTCACAGATACATTAGGTTGGAAAGGACCTACAAGACCACCTAGTCCAACCATCCTCCTATCCCCATCCCTACCCACTAAGCTACTAAACTAAATCCCTTAGCACCTCATCTAAATGCTTCTTGAACAGCGCTAGGGATGGTGCCTCAACCACCTCCCTAGGCAGGCCATTCCAGTGCCTGACCACTCTTTCAGAGAAAAAATGTTTCCTCAAATCTAATCTAAATCTTCCCCGGTGCAACTTGTGGCCATTCCCTTTTGTCCTGTCATTAGTTATCTGGGAGAAGAGGCCGACCCCCTCCTCACCACAGCCCCCCTTCAGGAAGTGGTAGAGTGCAATAAGGTCTCCTCCTCATCCAGTCATCCTGGATGTACTGTAGTCCTGTCTTCATGCCACATCTAGCACTTAAAGGGAGACCGTACAGCTGGGGTACTTTTTATGGGGATTTTTTGAATGTGATATTAACTGAAGGAGTTTGGGATTTTTTGTTGTGTGTGTGTGGTGTTTTTTTGTTTTTTTTTTTTCTTTTTAATTGAATTCACGCAACTAGACTGCTGCCTTGTCTGGCTGTACAAGTAGATGGGTTCTGGGTACAGAATGAGAGTCAGAACTTTGGCCACTGAGTGCAGAGTTGTTTGGAAGTTTGGCTGGTTTGGGCTTAAATATGTTTTAAAAAACCTGAACAAGTTTTCAAAAACTGCATAGGTATAGCTAATCCTTGTTTGCAGCTGTTCCTCCATATAGGAGTGTAGCTTATAGTTTGTGTTATTACTTTGTCCAGTTGTCATCCAAATAGGATTTTTGTGCCAGGTAGGATAAATGGAACAGATACGAAGAAGTACTCAGTCTTCCATCTCTGCCGTGGGCTCAAAAGGTTCCTTATAGGTTACAACTTTTGGTGATAGAGAAGATAAAGTGTGGCCCTAGGTGCCAGCTGGATATAAAATATAGAGATGGAAAAGAAAACCATAATGTGGTGTTTTATATTTCTGTGTACTACTTTGAATGGACATTGGAGAAACCTTTAGATAGTTCTGACTTTGTTTTATGAAATATTCCCCACTTCAGATTTACTATATAAAAAATGTGAAAAGGTGTCCACTTAAACATGTGAAATACTTAATCTTATCGCTGAGTTTTTGTTTTACTTTTCTTTGAAGGTTTTGTTTGATAAATTTGAAATGGGAAATTTTTCACAAAAGACAGTTCTGCTAATTTAAGTGGCAGTTACTGAAGATGGCTGAAGCATGTTCATTATGATAGATGCAATTAGCTTGAGTGCAGATGTCTGAATAGAAGTGCATGTTTCTACTTGTTTCACGCATTGCAGATATTGTGTTTATTTCTGGTGTTTTTTTTTTTTTTTTCATACTGTATGTAGATGACTGTGAATGCCCTTCATGGCAACTAATTAGATTTGTGTATAAGAATACTTACTCTGTAGTAACATGTGGAAATGGTTTGATGGAAGAAAGTGAGAGGAAATTAATCATAGTTGTTCTGAGCTTCTTTTGCTGGTTCATAGCCAGACCTAATTTAGACTGTAATTCATGAGGAGATGGTCATGTTTGGTAACACATAAATAATCTTTCACTTAATAAAGAACATTCCAGGGCATATTTTCAAACTATTGGATGCCTAGCTGGTCTAAGTTAGCATAGATTGTGATTTGTTGTTGTTTTTATGTAGGTGAACAGTGTTTTAATCCTAACCTTGTCTCTGTGGAAGAGCAAGATAAAACTGTGTGTCTGATCATTTTGGACTAACTTCTGAAGGTTTAAGGCTGTGATTCCTTCTCACTTGAAGTTCCGGGTTGTGAATTGGCCATGTAAGTGAGTTCTATGTGTCTGTATTAATATTTGGGGTCAGCCGGGGGAAGGGGTGTGCAGAGGCATAGCATTCTTCCTTTTGTTATGTCAGCCTGCAGTACCTGTGGTGACCTTGTTACCTCACTGCTGTAAAATAAAGTTGATTGCTGGTGTGCATGTGTGCTGAGGAAGAGGAAGGACCTGCAAGTAGGTGAGTCAGTACTGAGGAAAACAAAGTTAGTCATGAATCTTATTCTTTGTATTAAACTTCATGTTTTCAGTCAGTGTCAGGGTTAGCCTGGGAGGACCTGATGCAGAAAACAAAAGGCAGCTGGGAAACCTTCCTGCTGACATATCAGACTCAGATCTGGGATGACATAAAGCAAAATTGTAATTGTTAAAAAATTCCATTTCTTAAGAAGTGCTGTAAAACATCTCAAGTACTTGAGAGTTAATTGGGGGCTTTGAAAAATGACGTTTGGATTTATTAGAAAAGAGATCTTCCTGAATCTTCTGGATGAACTAGGCCTAAGCAAAGCAGGAGATGTGGTTCACTGTTGTCACAAAGATAGAGGCATGGATGAATTTTTATTGTGCAATAAACCAGATGTCAAGAAAACAATACATTTCAGAGCTCTTTTAAGAATATCATTTTGAGTATTTCAATTTTATTTAGAATTGCCGTTTGTTTTTTTGTTCCTCAGAGTCCATGTTTCACTTGTGAGATTTAGTTACGCAAGTCACATTGTATTCTCTTGGCCTGTTTTATGCTTAAAATGCAACATGACATGATTGTTAAAAACTGTAATAAAATACTGGAGCAGCCTAAAATCCTTTTTCTAACTGGTTTTCTGGAATGGTAAATGTTTCAGGAAAAAAAAAGACAACTAATTACAGAAAAGCTGTAGCTAGCATGCTACTCTGTCTGTTTTCCCATGACCTTCTAATTTTATAACTTTTTATGTGTGTGACCAATTAAAACATGATGGCAGAGCAAAATAACTTAATCCAAATGCCCAGCAGCTGAGATGGGGAGGTAATAACCCATGTCCTGGAATCATAGAGAAATAGAGAGGGGGCAGGTTTCAGATAAGTTAGTTCTTCTTCTCCTGCTTGCACACAGACTTTACTCAAAGTACATGTGTCAAGTTTTACTTTTCATTTAAATCATTGTTTATTACTAAAATTACAGTAGTATTTAGTTTTGTCAGTTTGTCTCTTCTGTGACAGAAATAAAAGGGATCCTGCTTAGATGTAAGCTTAAAATCCTTTCCAGACATTTTTTCTGTGATTTTTGGGTTTTATGTTTTGCCTTTGGATGACACAAGATACTGTCATTTCCTCCATGCAGTTCTAATATATATATCTTTTCACTTTTATTAGAATGAAAGAGTACTTTGAAGATTTTGAGGAAGTGGTTCAGGTATTTCTGTCATATGAATCTTTTCTTCCTTTTCCCTGCCCTGTGCCCCGGGTAGCTCATGTATATCACAGTGTTTAGGGCATGGGAAGTTGATTAACATCTCTGTTCTCATTATGCAAAACAATGAACTCAGAAGCTGCATTCTAGAACTCGTAAACTGCTCAACACACTGACTGCAGTCCTCTGTTTTATTGTTAAATAGTGTGAAAAGAGGAGGGAAGACAATGCTAGCTCTTACTCTCAGAAGAGAAAGAAAACTTAGGTTCTCTTTATGCGACTGTATGCTTATTTGTGGTTGGAAATGCTGTGAAAAATGACAAGACTCACCTGTGAAAGGACAGGAGTTGAAAAAATACAGATAGATAGATAAGTGGTTTTTTTGGTTGTAGGATATCTAGTTCCTTTTATGACAAAGCTCACCAGGCCTCTGAAGTTTGTGGCTGCAGTGACATGCCAGAATTCAACCTTGGATGTGATTTTCTATGTGTACTGATTGAAGATGCTTGGTAATTTGAAGTATTTTGGTATGACATCATTTATTTTTGAAGTTACTCTTCAAAATAGATAACAAACACAGCACTGTCAGTGCTTGGCATTGTTGGAAAGCATCCTTTTCTCCCAGTGTCTTACTCTGCCCATGCATCCTTGTCTTCTTGAACAAATTGTATGGATGTCTCTTCTTCCAGTTGCTTAAGTGACTGATGAAGTTTAGATAATTTTTTTTGTTTCAAAATCATCCAAAACTGCCACAAGAGCTCTGTTTCAGAAATATCAGAGATCTTTAATATTACCTCTTGATAAAAAACATTGATGGAGTATGTTTAATTGGTTTCAAATCTAAGCAAGTCCAACACTGAAACACAAACCTTTCAATATCTATTCTGAGGCACAGTGCTGCTGGATATTGAATATTTCCTGGTTATGCCATGTTCTCAGTGATTTCGCTGTTAAGTGTGGATACTCAGTACTTCACACAGTGAATTCAATGTGGAGGAATGAGCTCAACCTTCTGAATTTTTTTCTTATTGCTTATTTCTGGGCAATTTAGCCAGATTGAAATCTCTAAAGTTATTGTGGATTGTTAAGGTCTTCCACCTGTGTCTCCCACTGTTTTAAATTTGAATCAGATTAGGTCCGTGCTCACAGAAACCACCTGATATGTATGTAGAATTAGGTCTCAAAAAAGGACATCTCAGATCTGCATGTGTTTGCAATGGATGTTTATGAAGGATGCATAATTTTATTTTGTATGCAGGTTTCTACACTGGCTCTCTTATGTACTGAATACAGTCCTCCATGACTGTACTGATGTGAAAAGTCTATTACAGAATACGCAGTATGACTTCAATTATATGAGAAATATAAATAAGTACAAAACATCCTTTAAAACTGTGATTTATATTTTTTTCTTTTGATGCAGTTGTCTGATATACATTAGCACTAGCAGTTCGGTTTCTTTGTGTTTTGTTCCATAGGCAGCAGGAGCAATTCGTCCTCTGGTTTCTACTGTTATTGCCTCTGCTGCAGATGGATATTTAGACCACTCATTGGAACGTGCCAGGTACAGAGCAAGTGAAATGCCTCAGGCTTTCTTATTTGACGTTATCTATCAAGCATATCAACAGGTAAGACTTTGGGTTTTCTTATTAGTCTGTTTTACTTTTATTTTAGTGTTTAAAAACAGAACAATAAAAAATAGTGATTCAGCATCTGTTTTGGATCACGTGTATTTGTATTGTTTTGCTGTGGTATTTTGATGACAGTGCTTTATCATTCTCATATATTTGTTTTGCAGTATCAAACTGACAAATACAAGGTGGTAGGTGAGGGGTCTTAACTACTGGAAAGACTGATTACATTTTTATTGCACATTTGATCGATTACTTAAGTGAGGAGGTTAATGTGCTTAAAGCTGGGTATTAGGTATATTTAGCTGAAAGAGATTCAGATAGATTTCTGCTTACATAGTGTAGCAATGACATTATGTAAGAATATAAGATCTAAGCTATTTTTAAATATTTGGATAGTATTACCTTTATATATCCAGATAAATATTTTAAATGCTTTGTGCATAAATGATTGTATTGTACAGACATATTGTACATACTTAGATGAGTGAAAATAATATTTTGTCATCTTGTAATCATTCATTGTTTTTCAAATGCAGTGTGTTAATTTCATCTTCATTTAAGAAAAAAAGTGGGTAATATAATAAACCCTGACTTTTTTGCCTTTATCCCTCCTGAAGACTGCTTTCATTTGCCACACCCTGCATTCATAGTTTACTGGAATCACTCCAGGCTTTTGCCTCAGCATTCTACTTCCTTTCCATTCATCACCTTGTGGAAATTGCCTGTCCTCCAGGTATTATCCAGCCTGACTGGAAGTAGAGCATTTCTTCATTTGTCTCTTGGAAGGAATTATTTTTTACTCCACTGATGCTGACAGTTATGCTTCCCATCAGTCTTTCATTTTTAGAGTAAACATGACCAAATTATTGAAAGTCACCTTCACAGCATACACAGCTTTGAAGTCACCACGAACAGAACAAAATGCATGGACAAACAATGTAGAATACTTTTGAAATGTTGGCAGAAATTCCATGTCATATGCTTTTTGTGTGACACCTGAAGCTATTCTTAGATGCTGAAGATGGACTGTTGTCCAAGCAGAAGAACTGATCAAATGATTGCACTACTTCCCTCTGTTTTACTTCTAATGTAAGCCAGGGAGATGTTTTTAGTATACATGGCTTCTAAATGAAAGTTCTCTAGCTTAACTGTAGTGAGCATAGCTGTGATAAAGCAGTGAGCATAGTGAACATACATCAAGAGACAACAGTGAATTTTGGTTATGCAACCATTTCTTTCTTGTTCATGTTTTCTACAAAAAAAAAAAGAAGCCCCTCTATTTTTTCCTACTGTTTGCTCTTAGTTTGCAGATACAGTAGAGCTGGCAAATGCAGAACCTTTTGCTTCTCAATGCCTTGCTCAAAAGGCAGCTGTAATTGCAACCCCTATGCTCCTCTGAATAGTGCTGTCTTCTCACATACTCATTCCATCAGTTGTCTTTTTTGTATCCCTGCTCTTTCAAGGACAAGCCACCAAAGTTGTTAGCAAGCAACCAAGTCTGTGATTCCTTGTCCCCAGTTCCCTCTGCATTGGTTGAATTCTGGTCATTAAAATGCTCTGTGCCTTGGAGCTCTGGGAAGGATAACACTTTGCTAAACCTCTCAACTCATATTGTTTGCTAATTATTTATGTTTCAATGGTGCCTAGCTGTCCAAGTCAAGGATTAAAACCCTATTGTTCTGCTACAAACAAATATTAAAAAAAAAGAAAAAAGATAATCACTGTTCTTAAGAACTTAGCAAAGCTTCTATAGGACAGATTTTTATAGGAATTGGTGCAGTTTACAGTGCTTCTTAGATATGAGTATGCCCATGATTAGCTCCTATGATGACATAGCAAAGTAGATAAGTGTTATTGTGTACATGAATGAAAAATGTAATGTTGTTACCTTTATTGTAAGTCCCTCACAAAGCTGACAGTGGAATAATTCAGTTTGGCTCATTTAATTTGTGACTATGATCCTATGAATTTAATACAAATTTGACCATTATGCAACAACAGTGGGGGGAAAAACAGCAGTCAGACATGCATTTCTTAGAAAGTTAACCATTTGAATTTTTACTTCTAATAACATTGCATTGAGGATGACATGGAATACTACTTTAAAATTCTTTCTATTTAAATACATCATCTGGTATGAGTATGTAGATTTAGAGAATTTGCTTCCAGATTTGTCTGATGGATTGCATATGCCTCTGATGTTATTTGTCGTATATACGCTTCCTCAGCTCGTATATACTGCACTACTTATGTTCTCTTAAGATTATATAAATTTTTATTTGGCATAATGTGTGCTTGGCAAAAGTTGGACAAGTGTCAGATGCAAAGAACTGCAAGAGGAGTAAGAACTGTACTCATTATGTGTGTGACATCACACAGACAGTAACATGATGCTTTACCTTAATCAGGGTTTTTCACTATGATGTTGGGTAAAAGGTCATATACATGTGTTAAGCAGGTACACTTAACATATTATGTGGTCTTAGTTCTGGTGTGCCTTAGTTTTTGTGACTTCTTCTTTCCTGTAAAATGACATGAACTGCATCATTAACATTCAGCAAATGTTAGTGGAGAATTGGTTAAAGTATTCTAAGTAAAAAAATGCAAATCTCAAATAATGGGTGAAACTTGGAAAGGAGGTAAAATCACACCTAGCTACCCAGTACAAAAAACAGCCAGTTGTTTTTCTGTCTTATGTATATTTACTATCAAGAATTAAATTCCTGGTCTGTTTGTTTTTTGAAACATTCTTTTCCTACTCTTATCAACCCCTGGGAATATCAGTAAATTTGAAGTCCTAGTTGAAAATCCACCCTTTCCAAACAGAACAAATAAAGAATGAATTCCTGACAGCAGACTTTTCTTTTTTTTTTTTTTNCCCGACAGCAAACTTTTTTTTTTTTTTTTTTTTTTTCTAAATGTAGTTTCATGTTTCTGTTCATCTTTTTATATTAAATATAAGCAAATACGAAGTCGAATCTTGTAAGGCAGAGAAGAGGAGGAGGGTGGGGGGAAAACTTACTATAAATCAACTGTTCTCCTGGAGCAGTATCTTATGAGGAATTAGAGTATCAGGAAGTCAGGTAGACTACCTTTTGTGTAATTTTTTTTCTGTAGTCAGTGTGGGCCAAGACTGATTTCTCTAATTCCTACTTACGACATGTTGTGAAATGCACAGGTATCTCTTGTCTTCAATACAAAAACATCTTGTTATATCATGTCCATTAGTGTACGCAGTAAGGCAACCAAGATATAGAATAGCTGAAGTTTTCAAGAAATCACAATGTGTTTCAAATGTATCTGCCAGTGTAAGGAAGGTAGCAGGAGTGATTTCCTGATCTGGCAGAGGAACAATTGAAAGTGGAAGCAGAAGAGAGGTATGTAGAGAACTCTGAATAACTTCTGTGTTGGAGATGTAACGTAAAGCCTAGGGAGGATGATATATTATTAGATAATTGTCAGTATCAGAGATGGGCGTATGTAGTTAGTTAATTAATCTGTTGATAGTAGACCTCCTGTAGATTATAAAAGTTTATATTCAAGGCGATGAAGCAGGAATAATAACAATAAAAAAGAACAGAAAGCAGGAATATTCGTTAAAGGAGTCTAAACTTCAGGGTATTTAGAGATTTTTCTTTACTTATCTAAGGTACCTTACAAATACCCACAAGAAAGATGCAAACCTTAGGGTTTCTATTTAAATTCTGCAGAGACGAGATGGAGTAGAGTACTTTTTGGGTTGATGCTGCATTAAAACAACCTTTTGTAGCCAATTTTACCCACTTCTTGGAGAATAAGCAGTCACGTATACTTATTGAGGGTTATAGCATCTGCCTGCACAGGAGAGAGCTGCTATGTATAAGCATAGTAATGACAAGATACAAAGTAATAGAGTGTCAGGGAGAATCATGAAAATACTTTGATGCAAAATTCTGGGAGGCAGATGTTCTTCCACTCCCAAAAAATCATTTCAAGATGGGACTGAGATGGTAAGAGATATTCTGCAAACTGTCCAAACAGATACTCAGGAGAAGAAAGAGACTTCATTTTTTCAAAAGTCATGAAATCCCCAAATTTTTCTTGTCTAATAAACCTCTGAGAATGTTCAAGGAGCATTTTGACAGAATAAGAAAGGAAGTTGGATAATATTGTTAGGCCCATTGTAGAAGTATTTGCTCAAAGCATTGTTTTTTCTGTATGTAAATAACAGGGAGTGTATTCCATGTGGATTTTGTAAACTTCTCAAGTGCTTTTTGAAAGAGTACAAGATTACTGGGATTCTTCTTCAAACATGTGTGAAACATTTCGGTATCCTCTGTAGCAGGGAAGTGGAGTCAGCTGTAGCAGTTGAGTAATATTTTGGCATAGGTCAGATGAGTCCTTCGAGGCAAAATGTCTAGACTGATTTGGGGATTTTCCTGTGGGTTCATTCTTTGTTAAAGAAATCAGTGTCATTCAAATTAACACTGCCAGAAGCTGCATGCGATTAAATGAACAGTAGCGGACAAACTGTTAACTAAAGCCTTGGTAACTTTGGGAGGAAGGGTCAGACTCAGAAGAACTGAGAGGTCAAAATGCAAGTGAGGCAGGATTTGGGCCATTTCAGTCTAACGCTGAAATCCTTAAAAAACAAACAAGCAAACAAAAAAACACAGAAAAACAAATAACATTTCTCTCATAAGACTAAAGATACCTGAATCTTCAGGGCATCAGAACTTTCTTAACATTGAGCAGATATTAAACTTTGTGTATACCAGGGCATCGAGGTTGTTGCCCACTCAGAGGAAAAAAGGTATATAAATCTTTAGCAGTAAATGATGAATTGGTGACATGGGTTAGAAGTGTTTTGCTTTTGTTGTACAAAGACACTGAAGAATATATCATGATTTTTTTTTTAACATATAGCAGAAAGTAGCTAAGATATGTAGATTCTATCGTAACCTCAAATGAATTGTGTCTTGGCCTTTGACTTTTATTAAGTGTGTTTTGTTGTGCAGATAAATTCACCTCATCCTTCAGCTTTGCTCACCCATGTTGCTCAACTACATTTTATGTTCAGGTCTTCTTAATATACGCCATGTACCATTATACTGTTCTAGTCTTTCTAGTTCTGTTTCATTTGCTGTCTAAAGGTTTTTTTCTCATCAACTGTATTCTGAAATACTGAAGCAAAATGTGAAATGTGATTTAGATGAACTAGCTAAAACAAAGAAGGGTAATCTGCTACCTTTGTAAATTGTATGGAACAGTACTACAAGCCAGATCCTTTCTTCATATGGAGTCCTAAAGACAGCGTGTATCCATCTACCTATAAAATGCAATAGATAATTATATTTTTAATGTTGTCACCTACTTGGTTGGTCCTAGGCAGTGTACTTGGCTGAAATAGTGTGGATTATTTCAGATTGTTAAAATTCTAACCCTTGATAGTACAATAATATAGATTATAATTAGCTGTATAATAGTATCAAGGTGGAGCTTAAGATTATAAAATAACAGAGGAAGCCTTTCTACTGATTTGCCTGTAGATTGTTAGGATTTTATATTCAGTTGTTTGACAAGGAAGTCTGTGTGTCCCCTTAATGATGGAAGATAATGTCATTTCTCCTCATGTAAGAAATTTTTAGTTTAACAACATCCTTTTTTCATTGCTGTGGTCCATTTTTGCTTGGACTTAATGTCTGGTTTTGTCCCATTTAAAAAACCAAGCAAACAAAAACCAACAAAGACCTCTTGAACTTCCATAGTATCTTAGTTCTGTACCGTTTAAATCCTGATGAAAATCAGTAATTTTTTAGTTTTAATGCAGAATTGTAGTGGAACTAATTTGTAATGAAACTTAGCAAAAAAGTTTGATTTGCTTTTCTCCATTCAACTTCAGGCTGACACTCTCATGCTCTTGCCTAAATGCAAAGTTGTCAACTTCACATACATGGTTTTACAAATTCATGCAGTCTTCAGATTAGATTATATTTTTAAGATGTTTTCCATGGAGATTTTACAGTTACTTTATCTGGCATCTTCTTATCCCAACAGCCTGATCGTGAGATTTAGAGGAAGTATTTTCTTTTTTTCCTTGCTTTCCTATCCTCTCAGTTATTTTCAGGTTAAATGTACTTAATGAATTTTATTCAAAACCTGCAGCTAGATTGGTGGTCTGTTGAGAAAGCTATGCTAGCTTAGATAGCTCTGTACTTGATTAGTTCTTTGGCATAATGGTAGAGCCAGGATATTGTATGAATCCCCACCTTGCCCTAATTAATTTATGCCACAGGAATGTTTGGAGAAATTCTAATGCCTTGAATTAAAAAAAAAAAAAAATTGCTAATGGGATAATTGCTTCCATTTTACAGCACTCCTCATCCTTTAGAATCTCAAAGTATTTCAAACTCACATGTAAGCTCTCAAGACTTTGATGCAGCAGAGCAAAGCTGCTGCAGCCTGGGTGAAATCTGGCATCTTAGAAGTAGTGAAAGATATAACTTGGCAGAGTATGTTAAGGAGACATACAGCCATTATTAATCGTGGAAATGAAACTGGATTATGAGTGGGGTTTCAAATATTACTGTATTTACCCTGATAGATATACTGTGTCCATAAGAATCATCTGTTTGGCACAGATGCAGAAAACGCTAAGAACTGGTTGAGAATCACTGTATGCAGCAGACAGAAGACCACCCATCTGAATTGTGATCTACTCTTCAGAGAGCTAAGAAGAATACAATGTAGTGATTTTAGACCTTTTCATCTCAGCTACTGACAATTTAGTGTATCCAAAGGCAAGGAGGACTGTTTATGACCATGCATAACTTCAAGATGTGATTCTCAAACTAAATTGTTTTAAGAGTGAATAATCTTCTCTGTTCCTATTATTTAATAATAAAGCATGCACTTTACCTTAGTTGGAGTTTGACTCACTTTGGTTTTTAAACCTGATCAAATTCTGTGTTTGATTGCTTAATTTTAGAATTTGGTATCAATTTAAAAATTTCCTTAATTGAGAGGCTGTGAATCATCACTTCTTTACATTTCCTTAGCGTTATCTAAATAATCTATAACTTTTGACATTGAGATTGTTTCATTTTGTTTTGATCACGTAACTCTTCCAAGTATTTTTACAATTTACAAGAATTTCATTTTTATTTTTTTAAATCCTAACCCACTGTTTTGACTACTATGTTACCACACAGGAAAAAAAAATAAATAAAAGAGTTAGTATTCTTTTTTCTTGGCAATATGACCTTTTTAAAAAGCTGAAATGGCATATGTGATCTGATCTGAAATTCTCTGTTTTGTTGGGTGCTTAAAGCAACTCCTGAGTCCTTTTCTTACATCAGGAAAGTCAGTACTGTCTCATGGAGATTCTAGACCTTGTTTAATGAAGTCAGTCTGATTAATAACTAGCTGTTAGTTGTATAAGGAATTTCATCCTCATAGCAGTATCCACTGTGCATTCTCACCAACTTTGTATTCTCGTTTTCATTCTGGTAGCTTGTGTGGGCTTTGTTGCAATGACATCAGGATTTTATCTACTGTTGGGGCACAAAAAGAAAGACAGGTTTGTTTTTTGGTGATTTGTCATGATTGTGTGTTGGAACTGGGACAATAAAAACAGTGGAATTCATCCCTGTAGCCAGTCATATGGACTCAATCATACAATTGTAGGGGTTGGAAGGGACCTCCAGAGATCACTGAGTCCAACCCCCTGCCAAAGCAGCTCCCTAGCCCAGGTTGCACAGGTAGGCGTCCAGGCGGATCTGGAACGTCTCCAGAGAAGGAGACTCCACCACCTCTCTGTGCAGCCTGTGCCAGTGCTCCGTCACTGCACTGTGAAGAAGTTCTTATGCATGCTTGTGTGGAACTTTCTATGCATCAGTTTGTGGCTGCGGAACCACACACTGCTGAAGAGTCTGACCTCTTCCATTTCCCTCCTGCACCTTAGATATTTGTGAACATAGACTGGGTTCCCCTCTGAGTCTTCTTTGTTCAAGGCTGAACAGACCCAGCTCTCTCAGCCTTTCCTCATAAGAGCAGTGCTCTGCACCCTTTATCATCTTTGTAGCCCTCTGCTGGATTATTTCCAGGAGATCCCTGTCTTTTTTGTACTGGGGAGCCCAGAACTGGACACAATACTCCAGGTGAGGCCTCACCAGTGCAAAGTAGTGGTGGTGGATTACTTCCCTTGACCTGCTGCAACACTCTTTTTAATGAGTCTCAGGATGCCATTGACCTTTGGTCACCAGGGCACACTGCTGGCTCATAGTCAGCCTGACATCCACCAGGACACCCTGTTCCCTCTCCTCAGAGCTCCTCCCCAGCTGATCATCTCCCAGCCTGTACTGGTGCATGTGGTTATTCCTTCCTAGGTGCAAAACTCTACACTGGCTCTTGTTAAACCTCATCAGGTTCCTTTCTGCCCCACATTTCAGCCTGTCCAGGTCTCAGTGAGTAGCAGCACAGACTTCTGGCATGTCAGCCATTCCTCCCTGCTTTGTATCATCAGCAAACTTGCTGAGGGTGGACACTGTCCCCTCCTCACTGTAGCTGATGAAACTGTTGAGTGAGACTGGGCCCAACACTGATCCCTGGGGAATACTGCTAGATACAGGCTACTAGCGCATGCTTAGAGTCCTGACCAATCACTGCATATGTACTTTAGTTAGTGTGCTTGTACATAATTTCACTTTGGAAATCATGATGTGTTTCGAGGGGGTGCTTGCAGTTACTACAGTGAGTAGCACTGGGATGTAGGTTACAGATCTGTACTAAAACAGGCTTGCATAATTTTGTATTAGAACGTATTACTCTATCGTTTTTCTTGTCATTGTGAACCACTGCTGCTTCTGGTTATGTGGAACAGCAATTCTAATAATCAACTTCAGAAGAAAATGTTTCAGGGATGAAGTAATTTCAACTCAATTTTATTGCACTTTTTTTCTTTTTCATGCATTTCCTCCTTTTGTTTGCTGCTTCCACTTTTGTTTAAATTCAGTAATTTCTGGATTCCGTGGCAATGAAAACGTGATCAAAAAAAGAAACAGAAGTTTAGATTCAGCAAATCTGTAAACTTAGTAAAATGTGCTGGATGCTGAATTGCAGTAATTTATGATGTAGTGGAGGGACATTAACTGCTGCTGAAAAGGGAAGAAGCACCAAAGATGATATAGCCAGTATTTATAGAAGTAGGTCACTTTTATACACACTCTAAAGGCACAGATGTAAAGGAGAAAGTCTGAAGATTTTCTTTCAGTTAATACTTGACGATTAGTAATTTTGTTCCCTTATTTTCTAAGCATTTTACAACTCAAGATTTGTGAAATGGTAAGAAAATGACAAGGCTGTAATGAAAGATTCGACTGCATCTGTTTTTAGTTCTTCTTTTATGGTTATCAGATTTCATGTATCCAAAGTCTTTTGTCAATTAAATACTTAGTAAAATAATCTAAATTTAAACAGTTAAGTACATTTTTATTGTAAATACTGCTGCTTTATGATTTTAACTGTTCAAACTCTTATACTGGAAACAAGTTAGCTTGTGGACTTTCAGTGTGTCCCAGGGAGGTACTGTCTATGTTGCTGCTCTTTTCTGTATGGTCATGTTCTGTGTTTTATGATCACCAACCACAGTGTGGCTTCTTTCTTAGGAAGTAATATTTATCAAAATATTTCAGAACTAATCTAGGGAGTGGAGGTAAGAAAAATGGATGCACTGTGAAAATCTATATTGCAGTCCCTGCATAGCACTTTATTCAAACATCCACCTATGGAAAACAAGCAAAAAAAGCTCCCACATAAAAATCTGTCCCCTAAACTGCCTATTAGAATACCTTTGAATATTCAACAGATCAGAAGCTTTTTTAAATAACATATTTCCTTCTGTGCCATTTACAGAGCTAAGTGAATCTCTTTTTTCCTTTGTGTATATATTTTGTGCCAATATTTCCAGCTGTTTCCACCATTTCAAATTCGTGGTCTGAAGCTTAAACTGTGTCCATTGTTTCACAAAGCTATGTACATGACAAGTATGGTTAACTGCACTGTGTCAAACTTCATCAAAAAATGTTTCAGTCAAAATGAGAGTTTAGGAATTAATATTTTCAAAGAGGTGTTTGCAACTAAATTAGCTCTGGATGAACAATGAAATATATACTGAAGATTTAGGTTGCTAATTTTTGCATGCCTGAGTCAGTAAAAATTTTTGTCTTAGAGAGT
Organism: Odontophorus gujanensis; assembly: GCA_013399175.1. NCBI lineage: Eukaryota > Metazoa > Chordata > Aves > Galliformes > Odontophoridae > Odontophorus > Odontophorus gujanensis. The sequence continues at coordinate 152,641 of VXAB01013884.1, forward strand.
TGGCCATTCTTTAGTGTAGGTGCTCCCTGACAAGCTGAATTTCATAGAGCAATACAGAAGCTTTCAAGTTGTGCATCTTAAATATGGATTTAAGTTTCATGGGTGGAGATGTAATGTATGGATAAAATATAAATTAAGCTGGTCTTGAGTTGATCATTCTACTTCATTGTTCTCCTCTGACATCAGTATATTAGCTTGTGGGAGAGTATGCTGTAGCAATATTGTTTAAGTTTAAACAATTACCGATAATTAGAGTGGTAAATGTCACGATGTGCAAGTGTTAGTGAAATATGTTTTTAATTACTACTTTGCTTTGTGTAATATTTCTTAAGGTCAGCAATACTCTCACAATGCTTAACCTCATTTATGGAGATTTTCCCCTCCCAACTAATTAAGTGTAATTAATACTTTGCTAATAAGTTGGAATTGCTTTTAAAAATATAACTTAATTTTAATTAACACTAATTTATTTCAGAGAGAAACAGCTTTTCCGAAACTTTCTTCAGTTATAAGGCAAGAGAAAAATGCCTTTTAATCTCTGCTATTCACTTTAGTAGAAAATATTTTGCATTTGACTTCAACATTTTCCTTGTAAGGAAAAGCTTCTGTAACACTTTGCTGAGTATTTAGAATTAGACTTTTGATATTTTCTGTTTTACTTTTGATATGTTCTGAACCTATAGCACACGTTATTGTGGACTAAACTGCTGAGAAAAATGTTTTATTAATTTAATACTAATAAAATGTTCTTTCTGGTTATAACAGTGTACAGACTATGATCTGGATTATGGAACAGAATGTTTGCATCTGGCTCTGAAATACTGTAAAACAAGTGCTAAACTTGTTGAAGGAACAGCTGACCTCTGGAAGGTAAAGTGTGTAAACATTTCTGTTTTCTTATACATTTGTTGAAATTAATGAAGTAAAAATTGCAGATAGATTTCATATAACCATGAAAATGCAAATGTGTATAAAATGTAATAGTTATGCTTTTTTCTACCAAATTTCAGAATTTTGAAAATAAAAGAGTGTTCTCTAACAATTAAGAGGTCAATTTTCTTTATTTGTAAACACTTGAAGAAATAAAACTTATGCTTTCAAGTGATGGTGAAAGTAAAGGTTCCTCATTTGTTTGCCCATTGATAAGCATTCTTCGTGCAGAATGGTAGTAGTCTTACTGTCTTGAATGTTAGAAACCAGTTTTAAAAGATCAGAGATTAAGGTCAGGTGAATGGAGATTCTCAGCCTTTGCAGCATTCAGTGCTAAGCCAGGTAATGAGCAATATAGTAGGGTCTGTGGTAATCCTTCAGAACTGGAGAAGAGAGAGTAGGTTTGTAAGATACTTTGAAGAGTTCTAGTTATAGATGAGTTATTTTGGACTGCTCCCAGTATTGTAAACTCAGAACTCTCATGTTGTAGTAACAAAAGGAGTAACAGCTACTCTTTGGAAAACTACTTCAAGTAGAAATACAAAGGTTATTCTGAAATTTAATATATTGAGACAGTGGTGGATTTTTTTAATGAATGTTTCATCCAGTAGCTGATAATGGCTGTGGAGTTAATATTCTCTGAAATCCGTCTGTGCAGTTGGAGGCCAGGTCACAAGAGTAAATTGCCAAAAGTATGGAGTAAGTTTCTGGTAACAGCTTCACATGCTTGTTTGGGTTTCGGGATGCAAAAAGAAGGTCATCTGTCCCAAACTCTAAAATTATGTTCTAGCTTCTGGAAAGAAATAAGGCCAGCATTACAAAATATAGGGTTGAAAAAACTCTGCTGCTTTACTTAGTCTTTTGACCCTGAGTTGGGCTACGTTACTGCCTCTGCTGTTACCTGTTGGGTGAATTTGATTGGGTGGTTTACCTATTTACTCTTCCATCATTTCTTTATCCATAAAATAATCACTACTCATGCTAAATTGTACTAGAATTTTATGAAAAAATGGAGTAATTTATTATCAGTTATTAATATTACTAAAAATTCTGATTATTGTCAATAGAATATGTTATTTATTCATGTTGTCTTGCCTCCCAATGTTGTTTTCATATACCATAGATTGCGCTAATAATAACTTTGAAATTCCTAATAAGTTCAATTTGGTTTTGGATTATCATGAGTTGTTTTGGGCTCATCATTGCAGACGGACTTGGACAGATGTTGTCTGAGATAATTAATGAAGATAGCATGTATCTGGAACTAGGAACTAGAAAAAAAAACCTGAGTGGTTTGAGAATCTGTAAAACTGTATATGTGTTTCTGTAAAATTAAGAATATTCTTTTACAAAATTAACTTTCCCTTGCTTCCTCTAAATCCTTCGCCTAATTTCATCTGCTTTTTCTATGAAAACATTCCTTGTTCTCTGATGTCAAATAGCTGGCTAGAAACAGTTCACTATATTCAGAAACCCTGGAGAGTTTAAGACCTCTTCAAACAAGTTTTTTTTTAATTTTTTTTATTTTTTAATATCAAGGTCTGACAATCCATGAGTTCCTAACAACTGATAAAGCAGGTGTGTATTCAGGTGTCAAAAAAATATGTAGTTTAAGTAAATCTATCATTTAATTGTTTTGGATTGTAATATATTATTCTTTGTCAGTAGCTGTTGTGTCATACAATTAGTAAGTATTCCTTTTTTTTTTTTTTTTCTCTGTGTGTGTATTTGTTACCATGTTGAGGGATCTGGAAGCAGCTCAAATCACTCCATCTGTCTCTGACAGTAAATTTCCTCCATTGGGACATGATTTCTAATAATATGAACATAGATCTTAAACAGAAAGGTAATTTCCTGAATCTGCAGTGCAAATTTCCTGTGCCATTTAGCAACAGAATTCACTTATGCATTGTTTGCCTACAGTAACTTCTTTCAGTATTTTTCTGTGGAGATAATCTTTCTGAAATGGGTTGTCTGCATTCCTTTTTGGTCTTCTAAAGAGCAGATTCTGTCATGCCGTAGTATTACCTCTTTTTGGATGGTTTCATTGATCTCGTTGTAAATCACAATCCTTATGTGAAGGGTAACAAAATAGATCCATAATGGTTAATTCATTCTTTGTAATGTTTATTTAGTTCCCTGCCCACAGCAGAGGGGTTGAAACTAGATATCTTTAAGGTCCTTTTCAACCCAGGCTATTCTATGATTACTATCTGTAGATGCTACTTGTGCCCAGTAGATAGCATGTAGTCTTTTGATCTAGAATTACAGAATAATTAAGATTAAATGAAACAACTAGGTGTCATCTAGGGCCAGGTTAGTTAGATTAATCTGGCTGTGCAGGGAGGGCTTTGTCCATATGAATTTTCAGTCTATCCAAGAATAGAAATTTCACTTAATCTCTGGAAAAACAATTCCAGTGCCTAGCTATCCTCACATACAGATTTGTATTTTCATAAGATCTGTTCAGCATTTCCTTTGCTGCCTTTTCTAGTGGGAAAGGATGAGAGGAGAAAAGGAAAAGCCTTCAATAAAAGCTTAGTTTATTCTATAAACAGTAATGTGTCCCATTTCTCCCACTTAGCCTTCTTTTCTATGGGCTGAACAACCCAAGTTCTTTGCAGTCCTCATCTGGACTTGCTCCAGTTTGCATTGGGGAGTCAAAAACTGGAAACAGGTGTATTTTCAGTAGTACCAAGTACAGGGAAATAATTACTTCATTTATGTTCTTTCTACTTTATTACAGCCCAGTTGATTGGACTCCTCAGTATATTCCACACAGAGTTTGGGCAGAAAAGTTTGTTTGCTAGTGGCATACCTGAGAATATTGTGGAGAAGGAGTTTCAGCCTTGTGAACCAGATGAAAAGAACTTCAGTGTTGACAGTAGTGCCTGACAATAACAACAGCGCCTATTTATGTGCAAATACTGTGTTGCACATGGTGAACAGCAACTAATCTGTTTTTGGTGCCATATCTTTAAAGTACCTATGCGTACTAACTTCCTATTTCTTGTCTTCATAGTGAGGAGTCAGTGACACTTGTAAAGCTTGTCAGAGCATTCAAAGTCATAAAAATGATGAGATTTGTAAAATAACAAGTTGTTTCTGCAACAAATACATGTAAATTATAGAACCTGCAGAGGAATGTAGCTCCTTCCTGCTTGAATAGCACCCTCATGTTGGTCACTCTGTACCATGCTGTTTGCTATTCTATGCCAGAGTGTTTGGCAAGTGACTTGAGGAAGTACCATTAAAGAAGGAAGCACTTCTCAGTTTGTGAGATTTGATGAAATTCAGAAGACTGCCAGTTTGCTCGATGTATTTCTGCCTATGAAACAGTTAGGAGCTGTTGCTGTTTGTTACGAACCATCTTTCAGAAGCAAGATTGTCTTTCCATAGCTGTTATAATTACATGATTTATATGTTGTTTCTTTTCTGTAAAGCTTTTTGATGCTGAGATGCATAACATTATTTATGTATATTATATTATATATGCCAAGAACTGATGTTCCAATGGCCCTAATAATTTTTTTTTTTCAGTGAGAGAAAACAGGATATTCCATCCAGATAGATGAGAACTGAAATAATAATTCCTCAAAGATCTTTTGAGGTTTCAGAGTATGTGTAACAGAAAAACTGTAGTCAATTATCATGTAGAGAAGATTTTGTGTATTTCAAGTATATAAAAATTTTCATTCTGTGTGGACCTTGAATCTTTAAAGAACACATCTGGTATTTATTAGAATTCTGTTTGTACATAGGTCACTCTGAAAGTGATGCTTCCTATTTATTTTCATGTGACCTGTCATCTCACATCTGCTATGGCAGTGTAATTGCTAGAAAAATGTTTTCTATGCAGTCCATCTTTCATTGGTCCACCAGATGGAAGTCAAAATGTTCCAAATCCAGACTAATTAGTGGATGTGATAGGATAGTCCAGCCAAGACTGTCAGTGTGCTCCACAGTCTTCATACTGGCATGGGGCCTGTTGTTGTTGTGTTGCAAGAGAAAAGTTGTCATCTTCTCTGTCCTGACTCTAGAAACCTTCATTTCAGTCACTGTTGCAGTGTAGTGTTCATATGTGGTGGTTTACCTGAGATCCAGGGAAAACAGAAGAACCACCCCTTTCCCATCCTCAAAGACAACATGCATCACTTTACTCTCTGAGGGCTGTACCTTAAGCTTTTTCATTGATTGGGAATTCACGTCACCACTCCATGGACTGCTGTTAGGACTCTGTCTCACAGTGATGACACCATGTCTCATCACTGGTAAGGTTTCAGTCCAGGAAATGGTCACTTTCAGCCCTGTATTGCTTCAGTAGGTTCTGACAAACTTGTGTATGGTCTTTCTGTTCTTTTATGAGCATTCATGGGTCCCACCTGGTACAAACTTTGTAGTATTACAACACTGCTGCCATTGTTTCCAGTACGCTGAAGCCAATATTCAGCTCCATACACGGTTCTCTGGTTGTAATCTGCTGATTTGCACAGATGAGCTGATTGAGATGCTCTTTATTTCGTGATATGACAAATGTGTATGGCTATCTGGTATATGGCTGGTCTTTCACATCTCTGTTTCCACTACTGAAACACCCACCACCTGACTGTGCTCACATCTGCTGTTTGTCTCCATAAATATTCAACAGGTACCAGATATCAGTGGGTGAATTTTTTCCTCATGGAGGAATTCAGTGACACATCTTTGCTTCATACACACATCCATGTCAGGCACCATTTTGTCAGACTGCCCCTCTGCTGCCATGTGTTGCAGAGTGACAAAATGTAATGGAATATTGGCAGGAAGGTTCAATTTCTGGTGCCTCCAGTCATAGGCCAACATAATAAAATAGGATGCATTACTTTTGGATCAGCCTTCATATATTGGGTGCACAACCTGCATAGAATTAAATAACTCAAAGCTCTTGGAGAAAGTTATTTCTTGTGTGTATTTATTATTTTCTTAAAATGACAGTACTCTGGTAGAATGAGTAGAATTAAAAAACAAACACCTGCCCAACAATTTTGAGGTTTTTCAAATATTGCAGATATTAATGGATTATATATAAGAGAATACCTTTACTAGATAGTTGCAACAGTTTGTTTACAATACAGAAAAGTAGAGAGATGTTTACTAATTAAGACTATTCTGCCTTTGGGGAGTAAGTAAACAGGTGTTGTTTCCATATTCTGTGGTAGTGAGTTATTTGTGCTAATATCTGAACAGCAATTGTCTATATTGCAACAGTTGCATTCAGAATGTCTTGAAATGCTGGATGTTTGAGTGGACTAAATGAAAATTATTGTTGTCACATGAAAATATGATATCTGAGTACTTAGAATTATGTGAATTTGATGTTGATCAACGATATTAGGAGTATATTGCTACAGGCAGAATTTGATAATCAAAGAGCTAGTGGACTAATGTAATTAATATCAGCCAACATGGAATGTATTTATTTTATGAAACTGATTCCAAGCCTGTTTTACAAGATTATGGTCTTGGCTCACAAGACGTCAGTGTTGATGTAGCACTTGTTTGGCAGAAATTTCACTTCTGCTTAATGGCATCTTAATTATAAAAAAATAATAAAAAAGCATGACTCTAATTGTTTTAGTCATTAAATAGATTAAAAATTAGATAATTGATATTTTTGAAAAGATAATTTTCACAATGTGCAGAAGCTGTTTTAGTTTCTAACATTGATCTGATACATTTTTACCAATAAAGTTTGCAAAAGACAGTTTTATAGAGTTAAAGGAAAAAGGTAATTGATCATAAGCAAACAAAGTTCAAAAAGTAAACTAAGAATTATTTGGTAAACTAATGTAAGCAAAAGGTATGCATTTCATTGCAGCTAAATAAAAAGAAGTATGTTTAGAAACACAAAATAAACCCAAAACAAAACAACAAAACCACACCTGTGGAATTATTCCAGGAAGGCAGAGCCTTTGAAAGTGCTGTAGGGATAACTGTAGCTAGTAAGCTTTTATTGTGGGCAAAAGTACATTGTGTCAGCCATGGATATGGAAACAAGAAACAAGACTCTCATTAATAGTAATAATTTTACAGTACTGAAAAAATTCACCTATGTAAGTAGCAAGAAATAACTAGGCTTCTACCCAGTTGGTTTTTGTGTCCACAAGTCCTTTCAAAATGAATCTATTTCATGATTAAATTGCAGAGTAGAAATACAGTTTTTNCCTGGTACAAACTTTGTAGTATTACAACACTGCTGCCATTGTTTCCAGTACGCTGAAGCCAATATTCAGCTCCATACACGGTTCTCTGGTTGTAATCTGCTGATTTGCACAGATGAGCTGATTGAGATGCTCTTTATTTCGTGATATGACAAATGTGTATGGCTATCTGGTATATGGCTGGTCTTTCACATCTCTGTTTCCACTACTGAAACACCCACCACCTGACTGTGCTCACATCTGCTGTTTGTCTCCATAAATATTCAACAGGTACCAGATATCAGTGGGTGAATTTTTTCCTCATGGAGGAATTCAGTGACACATCTTTGCTTCATACACACATCCATGTCAGGCACCATTTTGTCAGACTGCCCCTCTGCTGCCATGTGTTGCAGAGTGACAAAATGTAATGGAATATTGGCAGGAAGGTTCAATTTCTGGTGCCTCCAGTCATAGGCCAACATAATAAAATAGGATGCATTACTTTTGGATCAGCCTTCATATATTGGGTGCACAACCTGCATAGAATTAAATAACTCAAAGCTCTTGGAGAAAGTTATTTCTTGTGTGTATTTATTATTTTCTTAAAATGACAGTACTCTGGTAGAATGAGTAGAATTAAAAAACAAACACCTGCCCAACAATTTTGAGGTTTTTCAAATATTGCAGATATTAATGGATTATATATAAGAGAATACCTTTACTAGATAGTTGCAACAGTTTGTTTACAATACAGAAAAGTAGAGAGATGTTTACTAATTAAGACTATTCTGCCTTTGGGGAGTAAGTAAACAGGTGTTGTTTCCATATTCTGTCATAGTGAGTTATTTGTGCTAATATCTGAACAGCAATTGTCTATATTGCAACAGTTGCATTCAGAATGTCTTGAAATGCTGGATGTTTGAGTGGACTAAATGAAAATTATTGTTGTCACATGAAAATATGATATCTGAGTACTTAGAATTATGTGAATTTGATGTTGATCAACGATATTAGGAGTATATTGCTACAGGCAGAATTTGATAATCAAAGAGCTAGTGGACTAATGTAATTAATATCAGCCAACATGGAATGTATTTATTTTATGAAACTGATTCCAAGCCTGTTTTACAAGATTATGGTCTTGGCTCACAAGACGTCAGTGTTGATGTAGCACTTGTTTGGCAGAAATTTCACTTCTGCTTAATGGCATCTTAATTATAAAAAAATAATAAAAAAGCATGACTCTAATTGTTTTAGTCATTAAATAGATTAAAAATTAGATAATTGATATTTTTGAAAAGATAATTTTCACAATGTGCAGAAGCTGTTTTAGTTTCTAACATTGATCTGATACATTTTTACCAATAAAGTTTGCAAAAGACAGTTTTATAGAGTTAAAGGAAAAAGGTAATTGATCATAAGCAGACAAAGTTCAAAAAGTAAACTAAGAATTATTTGGTAAACTAATGTAAGCAAAAGGTATGCATTTCATTGCAGCTAAATAAAAAGAAGTATGTTTAGAAACACAAAATAAACCCAAAACAAAACAACAAAACCACACCTGTGGAATTATTCCAGGAAGGCAGAGCCTTTGAAAGTGCTGTAGGGATAACTGTAGCTAGTAAGCTTTTATTGTGGGCAAAAGTACATTGTGTCAGCCATGGATATGGAAACAAGAAACAAGACTCTCATTAATAGTAATAATTTTACAGTACTGAAAAAATTCACCTATGTAAGTAGCAAGAAATAACTAGGCTTCTACCCAGTTGGTTTTTGTGTCCACAAGTCCTTTCAAAATGAATCTATTTCATGATTAAATTGCAGAGTAGAAATACAGTTTTTTAAGGAATTATGAAGTAGAATGTATGAAAATTGGTGCAATATCATAATGATCCTTTAAAAGGTTAAAATTAGGTGCATTTTCAAATGAATTCTAAGGGGGTCTAAGTATTTTAAAAAATGTTCCAGGTCTGCAATAGTTTCTGCAACTACTGTTCTCATGACTTGCCAGTGATATTTTATCATAATTAAGAAACTGACAATATCATTTCTTTACATTTGTTATTTTAAATGTAAAGAATTGCCTTCAAGGCGTTGTTTTATTGGTTTTGCATTCCATACTGCTGTGTTAAATCTAATGAGGTTTGTCTGTCCTTTAGGTGACCTACAAGCGGGATCTGTATGCAGCTGAATCAATTATTAAGGGTATGTATTTGTCCTTATGGCTGCCAGTTTGCATATTCCTGAGTCTACTGTAGGTTTTTTGTGTTCTGTTGTTTTAAATATCTTTATGAAAAGTTGTATGATGAGTAAAATGTGCAACTTGTTTTACCTACTTTTCTGGGTTATTTTAAATTATGCATTTTTGACCTTTATTATTTACTACTCTTAGAATAGAGAATCTTATAAAAAGCCATGTACGTAGCAAATAGAGATTAATTTTGAAAGGCTTTATAAGGAATAAACAAATATTTTGTTTGTTTTCTAGTTTTAGTTTGATTCTGAGTATGTTCCATGTTTCTAAGTAGTAGACTGAAAAACATCTGTTAACTCTTCAGGTGTCTTCACTGTTTTCTCATAGTAATTATATGATGTTGAGATTTTCAGTAAGTAGATATATTTCTATTATATATACATAATCATATATATACATATTTCTATTGTAGATACATCATATATGAATATACTTAGAATAAATATATTTTAAAGTATGCACGTATGTACATATACAACTCAGTGTTGCTCACTGTTGAAAGCAATGAGGTCTACACTGAGCTTTCTCTTCTCTAGAATAAACAATCCCAGTTCCCTCAACTGCTCCCCATTAGACTAGTGCTTTAGACCACTCACTAGGGTCATTGCCCTTCAGCAGTAATTTTAACCTATAGGAAGCTCTGAAAATTGGAGTATAGTCTGATTTAAAATAGAAAACATTCTCAAAATATGCTGTTTCTGTAATTTGTCCATTTTTTTTCACATATCTCTGGATGGTATTGGATATTTACAAATATTATACAAACATAACTATTTCTGCCTGTAAGAGATTTTGGTAATAAAATATAGAAGTTCTTGGCTTGACCTAGTGATTATTGAAGTATGTTTTAATGTTCTGAAATCAGCGTGCTCCTGGAATAGTTTGTAATAGTTTTCACTTAAATCTGATTGATCTTTCCTTGGATAAAACGGTTCAGTTTGATAATAAATTTTAAAAGCTTGCATACTGTTACTATGTCACATAAATGAAATGACTCGCAAGAAAAAAAAAAGTTAATAGGACAAATCAATGTGGAAAACAGCGATTTTGTGGCACAGTATGACGCAGAACCAAGCAGTGATTTTTATGTCACTGATGAATAGGAATTAGAAGTAATACTTGAATTATGGTTCAGTGGAACAGAGGGAAGCTTCCAATCTTTGACAATTGCAGAAGTAATTATATTTTAAAAAAAATTTCTTTTTTTTCCAATCTATATATAGATCCCATTCCACCAGTCATCATGCTTGTTAGTTATGGACTAATGTTCTGATTTTTCCATTGACTTAACTTAAGTTAAATCATTGGTTTTTGTAGTCAGTACTAAGCTGGGACAATAGTTAAATAAATCTTCAGAGACCCTATTTTTACCAGCAGCATCCAGTTTATTTTATCCAGCAATATACTGATTTGTCTATACCTCTATGATGTTTCTCAATGAATTCCTAACTCAGATGGTTTATGCATACTTTTACAGTACAGTCTTTTAAAATGTGAGGTATTACCTATATTCTTAAAAGTTTTATCTATGTAGTAGAGACTTGAAAATAGAATTCTCTCTAATGGTGATATTAGTAAGAGAATATAGAACCTGGTACAGTTGCTTGAATTTACTTTTTTATTTCAATATTTGAAAATATTTACTGTAGTAAAAATTGTGCTTTTATTATTCAAACCTGTTGAAGCCAATCATGTCAGCATAAAATGATGCAAGTAATGAGTCAACTGAAAGCATGTAAAATGTTGATTGTATCTTGGCAAAAGTTCAGTATTCAACTTGAAATAAATCTCAGCAAACTCATATTTCTGTGTTAATTTTGATCTCATTTTCCTTTTTCCTACATATCTTTCATATTTATTTTGCTGTTGAATAGAACCATGTTCATCTGTTGTAGTTTCCATAGAAACAAATAGGAGGTGTTACTTTTGGCGGGACACATGCATTTATAAGTGGGTGAGAATGCTATAGATGACTGCTTATTTTCTTCATACCGTTCATAGATATGTACTCTACATGTGTATTTCATCATGTTATCACATTTTTTACTTTCAAAAAAGCTGGTACAATCTTTTTCAACTGTTGGTTATGATAAAAGATTTATGTAGTTTAAAGTAGAGATGAAGAGCTGCACAGTGGTAAATCAGGCAAATCTCATGCTTCATCTTTACATACATGTTTTGTTACTGTGGCACTATTTAATATATTTGCTTTAGTAAACACAGTATTCTTCTATTGTGCCTGATCTGTATGAAAAAACTATGTTCCTTAAAGTTTAGATTTGCTTTCACAGTGTTGCAGAAGTTAAGGAAGGGGAAACCTCGTGTTCTTTTTATGCAAATAATGTACTAAGAACCCTTAGATAATCAGAGCACTCTACAACAGATTTATCTTACATAATTAAATGTCTTTAATGAGGTTTTGAGTATACACTGTTAATGCCCACATCTGCCTTTTGAGAGCTGTGCCTTGTCTTTTCTGTGCCCTTGAAAATGCTTCTAATACCACATCTTCAGCTGATATAATAGGACTTCGATTTACAGCAGAGAATTGAGCCATGTAGATTAAACTTAGGTAAGCATTCTATTCACAATTCATGCAGCAGTGAAGTGAAAATATATTTAAGGGAAGATTTTAGTTTTAGACTTAGTGAGCATTACATCATGTTTTTTGCATTTTACATCATTTGGTCACATGGTTACAACAACCATGAGTTTACTGAAGAAACCTTAGTTTTACAGAAGAAATATTATTAGCTGCATTTTGCTCTGTTGTGTTACACCTGTGGGAAACCTTCAAGGAGAGTTCACTTTCCAGAATGGCAGCCACCCTGTAAGCCAAGGCAGACTGTTAGGCTTTTTCTACTAGCTGGATTGCTGGATGTATAACACTGACTGCTTTTCTCAAGACTGCAGAACCCCCTACTCAGCTTAGTACGGAGTGCTCCTAATTGTCATTACCCTTTTGTGTTTTCTCCCATGACTTAGGTAGCGTTCTACTGTGTGGAAGCTACTCACCACTGTTTATGAGTTTTTGTGTTAGGAAACTGTGAGAGTCATGGAGGTGTCATGGAGACTGATGGGAAAGTGACTGCTTCAAGAAAGGAGCAGTTGCTATGCAGTCTTTCTTCTTTCAGAAACAGTCCCTGGGGAGAGAAAGGGCCTTTTGCTTACTGCAGCCCACAAAGAGTTTATAAATTTGGCTCCTGAAAGTCACCAATATACTCAGTATACTACTGTGCTAGCAAGAGGCCCACATGGTTATGGATTTCCAGATGTTCCTTAGAGACATCCTCACAGATGGCTTTTTTGGAAACATTCCTCTTCTTTTTCCTTTTTGTTTCCTTTTCCTTTTTTGGGATGATGATAGCAACTTCCAGAAAGACTATTTACAACAGGAATGCCTATCTTCTCTTCACCGTTTTTTGCCTTGCTAAAAGCTTTTGCTTGTAATTGGCTCCTGTTTTGTCTACAACCTTGCTGAGCATAGCTGACAGAACTTTTGTGTCCTGGTAGGACTCAGAAGCACTGTACTGCTAGGAATTCTCTGTTTATATGGAGAAGAGGGTGCTGGTTCCTGGTGCTAAATATCACTCTGACTATGAATATTGTTACCTGTGGGCTGTTGATCTACATGATGGTGGATTAAGGCTCCAGGTTCAGACCATGTAGAATGCCTGAAGGGACAATTCTGTATGATGCTGTCAGGCTGGGTTGCAAAGTATTAAATCTAAACGTGCCACGTAGCATGATGTTAATCTGGAGGAGTCCCTAAAGCTAAATGGGCTGGTGGGATGGAGGGCACTAAGTGCACTGGCCTCACATTGGGGAGTCTTCACAACTCATTTTTTTTTATTGATAAGTGATCCAATTTACTTTGCTGGATGCACATTTTGTCACAGGAGGAATGTTTTACAATTTACAATCTGGTTTTAAATAGTGACTTGTTTTGAATTTTAAGCTTAAATCAACTGATCTTCAAATGCTTAAATTTTTATGCTAAAATATTGAGGTTGCACTTGTGCTTGTGGACAGTTTTGCTAAGGAACATGGTATTTGTGGTTCAGTCTGAACTACTATCTGCTATTCTGTCTCCTTTGACATACTTTCGCATTTCTTTGTCCATATATTAAATTATAATTATTTAATTAACCAAATACTGGAAAAATGATTATGGTAACAAGTACCTGGCTGTTAAATGTCTGAAAAAAAATACAATTAATCATGTGTCTATAATTATAAGACTTTTTTTTTAGTCAGCTGTTTTACAAAAAGTAGCAAGTCCCAAGTGCTTTAGAGAAGCACAGCCAGCTTTTTAACTGCTAGCCTAATTAGATGTAATAATGGACAAATTTCTGCTTGTTAAACTTGACTCAAATAGAAGTAAGAAAAATGTACATGCATACATACATTGTACTTTACAGATTTATATTTATAAGTACATATAACATTTACATTTACGGTAGTATAGTGAAATACTACAATAATGTAAGTAGACTGTTATTTATATCTTTGGAGACTGTTTTCATAGAACGTATTAGCAATTTGCTTATTTCCTCTAGTTCCTTTTAAACAACCTCATTATGAAAATCTGAGTCCTAATGTTTTTTTTGAACATTAGACTTAGTGCTCTTCTTTAGTTAAGCAGGTATGAACTTGTAGAGTATGCAGACAAGGTGGCACATGCCTAGTTTTAATGGTCTTGAAGTAAGAAAACATCATCTTACAATAAAGGTGACTCATCTAGAAATGCAGTTAAGATCAGGGTAATACAAAACATCCTAAAAATATTTCCATTATGACTACTACCCTCAGGGCAAGCATCTTTGAACTCTAGTTCCAACATGTAAACTTAAAATGTTTCTTCTCAGTAAAACAGAAAAGTAATTTAGAGTTTGCCTCTTTCCCTCTCCTCGTTTTTCTTAAGGGCCCTTATTCTGCAGTGACTTTTCAACAGATGTGCACTCCCAGATTATATACTTTGCCTTGGCTGTTTGAATATCTGCTTTCATGGATGTACACACAATTAAATTTTGCAACTGGAAAGAAAAATAGGTCACTCTGGAAGTAATGCTTCTTATTTATTTCCGTGGAAAATACAAGATATAAAATCACAATCTCACCATTTCACAGAGCAAATTTTCAGCTACAAAACATTATTTTTAACAGTCACCATCTTTAACTATGTGTTTCCATCAGCAATGAACAAGAGCCTGCATACTGTGCTTGTAAATATCCACACCAGAGGAAGTGACTCACTGCTTCACAGCTGCTGTGATGGCATTATTGCTAGGAAAATGTTGCCCACACAGGCCAAAATTTCACTGTGCTCACATCCGCCGTTTCATCTCCATATTCGTCCAGCAAGCTTCAATGAATGTTAGTGGCTGCCATTTTTCCTACACGGAGGAATTCAGTGACACACGTTTCCTTCATCCACACTTCCATGTCACGTGCAGTTTTGTCAGACTGCCCCACTGCTACCATCTGTTGCACAGCAACACAATGTAAAGGAATACTGGTAGGAAGGTTCAACCTCTGCTGTCATACCACCACCATCTGCCTCTGATATCGTGAACCAGCATAATAAAATAGGAGGCATTACTTGCAAAGCAGCCCTCATACATTTGAATGTTTTATAACTGTTACAGCTGCTTACAATGTTTTGTGTTATATGAAGAACCTACGTGAGTAAAAAAAAACCAAAAAACAAACAAACCCAATTTTTTTGTTTTTACCAAAGAAAAGATCATCCCAAGGTCTGCAGTCTTATGAGTACAATGTAGTGCCCATTAGACAGCGACTGATCTTTGGGGTGCAGCAAAGACATAGACTAACAGGTGAAGATATATTCCTCAGAATACTTATTGCTGGATGAAAACAACCCTCTTCCTCATCTTGTACCACTGAATATTCCTCTCCTTTTTGTATGTTAATATTGGTAAGTGCAGTGCCAAGTTTGCTTTTGGTTTTTGTGGCTACAAAGAAATGCAGAATGGGTAAACAAAAATTATTAGATATTTTTGCTTACTGTGTTGTACAAATAACAGTTTCAACTCATGTTAAATGTGAATGAACTAGATAATTGGCAATACTTTTTCTTGTGTTTGCAGTGGTAGATACAAATCTGTTTATGACAGTCTGGTGATGCCAGGGAGAACTTCCAGAGCAGTTAAGTCATTTTTGTGTAGAAAGTGAAAATGGAGTTCAAACAAACTGGTCTTCTATTTTGAATTCATTGCAAAATTTAAAACTCTTTGGTGATCTTTGGGTATACTTCAAAGCAGTAGAAATTACAATGACAGACCAAGAATAAGAATGATAAGTAAATATGTTTACAAAAAGAAACATATGCATATACAAATGTGTGCAATTAGAAGAAAAAAAAAATGTCTCTAGGTTGAAACTTATATGCTATTCAGATGCATTTTTATTGTTATGCTATTAAATCAGTAGGACATGATATTTATGATCAGTTTTTTAACAGTGGTATTATAATTACTCTTTGTTTGTGGCATGCTTTTTGGAGTAAACTATGTAATTTGTTAGAGCAGACTTAATACACTGTGAAACTAAGGTAATTCCATAAATGTATACACATCTTGATTTATAATTTTGAGTGAGATCCTAGGATAAAGACTGTAACAGTTGCTACTGAATAATAATGTGACCTAAAACAGTATTGTATTGTAGTATTTTCAACACACATCAGGGCATAGAATAAATTAAAATTAGGTTTCATATTTAATCTATCTTGTTTCTGGTTTAAGAAAATTTTATCTTTGAAGTTAAAATATATGTTTAAGCTAAGGTGTATTTTCTCCATTTTAATTTCCAAAAGCATTAAATGTTTACGTTTCCTAGTTGAAATTCTCATAATTACTATAGAATTCTGAAGATTTGAGAAAACACTTTTTCAAGGTATATTATTGCTTTGCTCTTAGAAAAAATAGAGGTTACACTGATCTTTTTGTGACACTTTAAAAATAAGTCTGCACTCACTGTACTGGAATAATCATAGAATGGCTTGGTTTGAAAGGAACTTCAAAGATCATCGAGCTCCAACCCCCAGCTGCAGGCAGGGCTGCCAACCACTAAATAAGGCCTTAGATCAAGCTGCCCAGGGCCCCATCCAGCCCAGCCTTTGACACCTCTAGGGATGGGAAATCCACAGCTCCTCTGAAAAATGTATTTTATAGTTTTCTACTATAGTTTTTCTTAATATTGGTGTAATTGTGGCAGAGGAGGCCTGTATTTCAGCTGAATATTTAGGTAACACTAGCAAAACTTCTATGTAATGGTGTTTTTGTTGGGCTGTTAAGAAAGGTGATTTTTTAATATATGTGCCTGTAATTTCATTATATATTAGTATATTGAGTACAAAACTTAAATATTTAATGCCACTATATAAATACAGATGTCTGTGTATGAATTCTTATTCTTGTTTTTATTTTTTATTTTTACTGTCATGAGTTTTGGCAGAATGTGGGAATTCAATGAAGAGTTGTTGCTGAGGAATAACAATGTTCCTAAAATGATGACCACCAAATTGAATCCCTTTACAAATCTGTGCAGATGAATTGTGATATTTCAGTATTATGTCAATGCATGATATTGTACTAGAATCTAATATGAGGAAGTCCTTAATTTTATCAGGAATGTTTTGTCTAATAAAAAAATTACAAGCATAAAACTGTTTATAGAAGACATTAATGTGTATTGGTAATGGGAGAGAGAATGTGTATAGGAGATGCTCACTGTAAAAGATAATGAATGGTAAAATTGGGAGGTAACTACCCAAAGTCTGCAGAAAGGAAATAATAAGTGAAGTCTGTGAAGCTGAGACTCACATAACTGAATGTACATATTTTTGACATCGAGTATTAATATCTTAAGATAGTATCTGGTATCTCCTACTATAACTGGTGGTGATCTAGTCAATGTTATCTTGGGAGCAGTTAATCTTATTTGAAAGCGAACAACTGAAATGTTCCAGATAGACTGCTTCCTAAAAGTGCCTCTTTATTGTCTGTACAAGGTGATCTGTGTGTCTGCACCAGGGCTGCCTGAAGAAGGGACAGTAAAATCCTACTGGGAAATCTTTTGTTTGTTGCCTGATGCAACATTAAGGATTCTACTGTGGAGAGAAAGTGGTTTAATGGAATACATTCTGAAATCCTATATCAGATTTATCTTCAATGAAAAATAAATAAATAAATAAAGCCTACTACTTTCCTTATAGAGAAATACAATGTTTAACTGATCAGAATTTGGCAGTGTGAAAGAGTTTAACTGTTTTCAACTTTATGCCATAATATGCTCCAAATGTATGTTAAATGTGTGGCAGTGTAGGGAGGGTTATTCCATAATTGGGTACAGCTGGGAAGAAGTTAGGGGAAAATGGGAGGCAGGTGTTGGGAAGAGAAGGTTTCCAGGGAAATAAGTTTAAGGTATTGGAGGAAGAAGAAGCCAAAGTGATAGAGATTTCGTTAGGTAATTTAATAGTGAGGGGTGAGGCTGGGCAGATGAAAAGGAAGGTAGGTCAGGAAAGAAGGGAAGTATATTGTTGTGTAGACAAGAGGGGACAGGAAAAAAGGCAGAACAAGGAGGTTTCAATTCAATAAAAGGAACATGAGAACAGTGAAGCAGTGAGCGTGCTGCTTGGAGAGGTTCTGCATGCTCCACTTTCAGAGAATTTCAAGATCACTGGGTTAGGTGACCCTCCTCGTAGGCTTTGAGCAGGAGTTTGAAATGGAGACTGACAGAGGTTCCTTCCAGTCTGATGAGCTGAGTATTAATATTATGGATGAAGTGGCTGTAACATGGCTCTCCAGAGCAAAATAATTTGGTTTACCTAGACAGACTTCAAAAATCCAGGAGTGAAATACTGCATGTAGCTAGTTCATCCTCAGCCAGCAAGCTTCTAGAAGTCAGAGGGAGCTGTAGCCAGTGCTCCCGCTGCCTTGTGCTCACTGTGGTTATGCTGTGCAATGGCTAGATGGATCAGTGTACCAGAGCTGGCACACAGGCAGTCTTGGAGAGGCTCAAGCCTTCCTCCCCATAGTACAGCAAAGGTGTTGACCATCTAAGATGTCATACAGAATTTTTCTTTGACCACTTCATAGAGTTGATATTTAAATTGAAAGTGAATTTTAAACTTAAGCTGCTTTGCTAGATTAATTTTGTACACAAAGATTTCCAAGACTTCCTTCATGTTCTTCCTGATCATTTAAAAGCATTCAGTATTTTTTAACGTGTGCATTTTCTCATACTCCAGCATTGCATTCCTCATCCAATTTAAAAATATGTTGTTATACTTCACTGAGTTTTCTTTATTAAATTCAAGCTGCAGCTCTTAATTACCCTTTTTGTGCTCCTGTCTTCCTTCAAGTGTATGTTACAGGAAGTTAGAGGTTTAGGGGGAATGGAAGTGAGGTAGGCTTTGTAGTTGCAGACCTTCAGCAGTCTCTT
>VXAB01013884.1:172002-223357 GCA_013399175.1 Odontophorus gujanensis
GATTGTTTAGTCTGGAGAAAAGGAGGCTCAGAGGGGACCTTATTGCACTCTACCACTTCCTGAAGGGGGATTGTGGTACGGAGGGGGTCAGCCTCTTCTCCCAGATTACTAGTGACAGGACGAGAGGGAATGGCCACAAGTTGCGCCAAGGAAGATTTAGATTAGATTTGAGGAGAAACTTTTTCTCTGAAAGAGTGGTCAGGCACTGGAATGGCCTGCCTAGGGAGGTGGTTGAGGCACCATCCCTAGCGCTGTTCAAGAAGCGTTTAGATGAGGTGCTAAGGGATTTGATTTAGTAGTTTAGTGGGTAGGGATGGTGATAGGAGGATGGTTGGACTAGATGATCTTGTAGGTCCTTTCCAACCTAATGCATCTATGAATCTATGAATCTATGAATCTTGCTGGATACATTTGACACTGCTTGTCAATAGCTGACTTCTTTCTTAAAAGAAATGTCTCTAAGTCATGGTGCCTTCTTAGATTCCACAGCCTTCTTCCACATGTGTTTTTTTGTAGCTCCAATCTTACTTTCCGTAATGCTAACTCTGCATCAGTTTTAAAATTAATTTTAGGCCTATATATCTTTTATATCTTTTTTTTTATTATTATTGTCTTTGAATTTACAATAAAATGTGAGAAATAAAATAATTTGAAATGCATGTCATTGGATTTATCATACAGTATGTAATTATGTATAAAAGCAAACAAACAAATAACCTTCCACTTGCAATAAATTTATATATTTATATGGAGACTTGTTTCTAAGACTGTAGTTTCATAATTTCTTTTACATCTTTCACTGCTAGTTAATTTTGGGGAGGTATTCAGTATTTGTTTGTCCCTGAAGTTGTACTGAAGTCTGCTTTAAATATAATTAGGCTTAATTCAGTTATTAAATTTTTAGCTTCTTACAGAATGACTACCCAGACAAAGTTATGTTTCAATATGTATATTAATTCAACATCTGAATGATATGATCTAGAATTGAATGCTCCAGACTTGTATTATTTTTGTTGGTTTAAAAAAAGAAAAAAGTTCCCCGATTCTAAAAACTATAGTCAAGAATGAGAAAAAATACCAGTTTTCTTAAGTATTTCCCATATGGAGCAGATTAGCCAATAACTTACTGGTTCTACAAATTCTTTGATATTGAGGTGAAGAGCTGTCTTCAGTATATCTTTGATTGCTGCTATGGATACATAAAATATAATGTGAAGAAGATTAATTCTGTCTGGTGTCTACTGGAGTCATTTTGTTTATTTTCTTATAGTAAGTTCTTGGCAAACATGCTAATACTGCATTCAGTGGTCCACTGAATTGATAAGCAGCATGAGTATTTCAAAAAGTTATTTTCTTGGTGGTCATCTGATGTCAGTAATGTGGATCTGAGCAAATACCCTTTCACAGGAATTCATTATTTAAGTGTGATATTTTCAAATGTAAAAAAAAATCCCAAAATGTAAAATGAATTTTAAGTTTGGAGATACATGTTGTGCATTTATGTTAATTGTACCTTGAAATAAGTTGGTTTAAAATTAAATTTACAACTGTTGAAAAGATTCTAGCAGGAGACAGCATTATATGTATTGATGGTAGTGTTTAACAGATAAGTAATTGATTTATATTTTTCATGAAAAAAGTGTTTTTTTTCCTTGATTGCAGACAACTTATCACAACAAATTTGTATTATTACTGATGCAAAGGAAGCTGTTGTGCAAGTAGGTTATCTCCTTCATGAATCCTTAAGAAACCAAATAAGAGTAAGTATAATTTATTGTTCTTACAGCTCATAACAAAATAACTAAATTCTATATACAGACTCTGATACCTCCTGTGTCTTTTGAGTATTTAATAAAAAGGATTAATACCAGGTGTGGAACTTACCAAGAATCATCTTCTGCCTAATTATGCTCTAGAGAGGGATCTTACCAATGCTCTTTAAAATATATTTATTGGATTAGAGGAGAAATTGGATCCACACTGCAGAGAGGCCATGTCCTTCAGATGTTATGAATTCAGTAAGCCCAAATTGTTATAAATACATTACACAAGAAATGTTTCTGTTACTTTGAAGTCTGAATTAAAGTCTAAACAAATTAAGGAACAAGTTGTTTTCCTGTATAACTGTCAATGCAAAGTTCAGCCTTTTGGCAGAGAGATACAGAGGTGCATTTCTCTCACAGTGAATGCTTATTGAAGCACTGCTGAATATTAATGGATTTTTCCACTGACATTTAACTATCTTTTCCTTGTTCATTATTCCCACTAATGGAACTATCACATATTTTCATTTCCCAATAATGATTAACATTTGGTCATCAGATATATCCTGACTGATAATAGAGTAATTCGTAATTACGTATTATGTGATGAGATCACATCTTTCTTTTACACAGAGAAACAGAGCAGGAATAACTGCTCAAGAGTATAGGTTTCCCAATTTGCATAACTGTAGTTTTATAATGTTTTTTGTTCATGTCTGTTGATCTGCTTTTTGTGCTCAGTTAATATAGGATGTTATTGTATATTAAACTTGCTGATCTACATCTTGAAATGAAACTTGTCACTGCACTTTCAGCTTTTATTTGAAAATAATTGTATTTATTGGGGAACATCATTGGTTTTGTTAATTGCATATCCACATTTTAAAATGGGAAACATTAGCACAGTTGAATAAGATTTTTTTTTTCTTGTCTGACTAGCTGTGTGATGGAGCAGAAGTCTTTTTCCACTTAATTGATACTACATCCGTTACTAGTTTTCCTTTTTTTCTCTATTTAAACTATTCTGCAATTGGTAGGAAGGCATCACTTTCCCATGTTAAGAAAAAAATTCGATCTTTAAATACTGACTGAAGTGCACACTTCTTTTATGTATCTATCTTTTACTTTTAATCACAAAAATGCCAAAGAAGCACTTCCAAACCAGTAAAAAAAAAAGGAAAGCACTTGTTTGAACGATCAGCTTTATGAAGACAAATTTAATAACTTCAAGTCACATTGGTGTCAGAATTGATTAAAATCTGCAACATCTTTGGATCTTTTTGTTGTAGAAACAACTAACTGAGTGGGTCAAGCAGCTGATCCTACAGGACATTTGAATAAACCATACATAAAATTACCACAAACAATGTAATGAAAGAAAAAGTGAAAGGATTGCTACTGATAAATGACTGAATATTTTTTGATGACTGTTAAGTCATTCTTACTGATGACTTCTAGCACTTTAAGAGGGATGAACAAGGAAGGAGAGGTGATGGGGTGACTCTCTGTGTTAGGGAGAGTTTTGACTCTATAGAGCTCTATACTGAGAATAACATTGAGTTGTTACTGGTGAGGGTTAAGGGGATGGCTGATGCAGCTAACATCCAATTGAAAGTCTGTTATAGACTGCTCAACCAGGATGAAGAAAAGGATGAAGTTTTCTATAGGCAGCTGGCAGATTTCATGCTGTCAGTAGCCCTGATTCTACTGGGGGGACTTCAACTTACCTGACATCTGCTGGTACAACTGAGAAGAAGCAGTCTAGGGTGTTCCTGGAGTGTGTGAATGATGACTTTCTGATAACAGCTGGTAAGAGAGACTGCTAGGGTAAGCATCTCATTAGGTCTGCTGTTTATGAACAGAGGAGGAGTGGTCAGAGTGGTTGAACCTGTCATGGTCATAATGACCATGAAATGATTGAGTTTTCTTTTCTTGGTGTAGCCAGGAATAGGGTCAGCAAAACTGCTACAATGGACTTCCAGAGGACAGATTTGGGACTGTTTTAGAATGCTGGTTGAGAGAATCCCTTGGGAGTCAGTCCAAAAGGGCATAGGGGTCCAGGACACTGCTGAAGAAGGAAATCTTACAGGCACAGGAACTTAACAGGCTATCTCCGTGTGTCAGTAGATAAGTTGTCAGAGAAGAAATCAAGCCTGGCTTAACAGGGAGCTTTTACTGAGACTCTGGGATAAAAAAGAGAGTTTATGGTCTTTGGAAGAAGGGTCAAGCAACTTGAGAAGAGTATAATGATGTCAATAGGGTATGTAGAGGAAAGATTAGAAAGACAAAAGCCCAGCAAGAACTTAATCTGGCCACAGTTGTTAAAGATAATAAAATATATTTTTACAAATGAACTAAGAGCGAGAGGAGGGCCACAAAGAATATTCTGCCTTTATTGGACATTCAACTGGAAATTTTAATTGGAATGGCATGTTCAACTAATTTTTTTTTGCATTTTTTTGCATTCTAATAGAATGAAATAAAAAATGATGATATAAGGAGGCTTTGGTTATTCAGTTCATAGAATTCAAATTTACTTTACTAGTTTGGAATTTGCTTAGTTTCCAAAAAAAATTACATGTGTACAGTGATATGTAAAAATAACGTTTAGTATAGTTACTTGTGTTCTTGTTTGCACATTACTAGAGGAGTATGTGTGCTGTGTAAGCCTGTGCTCATTTGAGAACACATATATAGTTTCAGTGAAGTCATGGAAAGGAAGGGGCACAATTTAGCATCTCATGTGGAGGAAGGGTTCTTTTAGAAGTTAACAGGCATTGTAGATTTGCAAAGATTTGAGAAGCTCTTCCATTGAGCAACCTACCAATAGAAGGAGATAGAATCTGATTCCTTTCTGATTATTTTTCTTGTATACCATAGCTGTGAAACAAAAGCTTAGTGTAATACTTTATCAAGTTGTTTGAGTTAAATGAAAAATGATACTGGAATTTCTGATTTTACTTCAGCAGAAGTTCTGTTTCTTAGTTGGAGTTACAAAATAAATGTTTGTGATTATTCATCACAGAAATGCTTTTTAGGAGAAATTCTAAATTTTTTTTCTAAACAAATTCTAGTATACCCGTGCAACAGTTCCTACATATAATACATATGCATTTGTTGAACTTGATAAAGATTTTCTCACAATCAGAGATCTAAAATAATTTCATTGTCTTGACTGTATTATCATCCTTTCATCTCTGGTAACGGTTCAACACCCTAACCCAGGCAGTAGCTCTAGTGTCTATGATACTTCCAGAGCTGATTTTGGAATAGTTCCCTCTAGCAGCACGTTTCAGGAAAAAATTTCCAAAACCTCTGCAGGGTGTTGGACTCTGCTTCACTGTTGAGTTACCTAAAAATCTGAGCAGTATTTAATTCTTATATTGGAAATAGTATTTGCCAGTTTTTTGCCATTTTAATTAACAACCTCTTTGATGATCATAGAAGCTTTCACAGGTATAAGATGGAAGTATAATTCGTGAAGTAATATTATATATTTTTTAATCAGGTCGAAGCTGTATCAATATCTCTAAGCAAACATGATAGCCATCTACAGAACATCTTTTCAGGACAGTGCTACAATTTTGTTTACATAAATGTAAGTAGGAAGCAGGTATACTTCTGTTGTTTGCACTTAACTAGTAATTGCAAGTAAGAATTACATATTTAAATCATATATTTTTTTCTAAACCCTTGGCGTATCTGTAGTGATATTTGTTTTTTCTGATATACGTCAAAATCAACTGTTGACCTACTATTCCATTCTTTCTCTGCTGGTTTTGTATTTCCTTCAGTATATTATTAAACAGGCCATAAACAAGAGAGATGCAACTGAAAATGATTTAAAATTTCCTTTCAACAAGATTATAGTGAAATGAATTGTCTCATGAAGAGTACCTCATGTAGTATTCTAACTGTGTGTTGTCAGTATGGTCAAAATAAGTATTTGGGCCCTTGAATGGGAGCAGGAATGTTTTAGTTGAACTATATCTGAGGCCCATTAAGATTCTTAAGATTGTTGCATGTATTTCTTAAAGGTAATACTCTTAGTCTCCAATTTTTTTTAAACAATCATAATTTATCTGACAAAAGCCTTAAAATAGATAAAGTATGTATATTTTTTTGATAAATAATGGACCTCTGAATTTCATTTGAATGAAATACTTCCTTGACTTTTTCAGTAATTTAAAATTTTTGTTCATTTAGGATAATAAGTACACCACAGAAGAAATCCAGCAGCTTGTGGATATGTTAGAAAAATCAAATATTCCCCTCTTACATCCAGTTGTTCTTATTTCGGTAGGTAACTCCTATAATTCCCTGTAGAAAGTATCTAATAAAGTGTTTTTTAACAGTTTCTCTCTGTTTAGATTATGTTGAGAGACACTGGTATGTCTGAATAGAATTTAAAATTTGAACTGTAACTTAAGCTGTGAAGTGTCATTTGAACTTCAGCAAAAGAAGTGCATTCTGATGGAAAATGAACCAATACAAGCAAAAGGCAAATTATTAGTTATGTAGTTCTGTAAAAGATCTATTATGACTGTTCATACTGACTTGTTAACTCCTGCTGTTCTGTTGTCTCTTTTGGTGATACCACAAACGATGTACTCTGCTAGAATGCTCAGTAGAAAGAGAACTGTGTGGCTTTGTTTTTCTGTGTTATGTAGTTTCTTCAGAATTTTAAAAATGATTATTGCCTTTTTGCGTCGAGTACTAAAAGTGAACTGTGAAGTACATAGGAGTTTAACTAACATACTTACCAAAACGTTGTAGGATTGAAGCATATATTCTGGTATGTGGCAAAAGTTTTTAAGGATATTCTTGGCTGATATTCTTTGAATATCGTTGCCAGAATAGTTTTAATATGTCATGTAGATGACTTTAACTTAGTCTGTTAAAAAAGGAGAAACCAGGAGATTTGAAAGTCTCTGCAGTCTAACCACTTACAATTCTATCACTATATTTTCTGGCTCAATAAATAGAGATAAGAAATACTGGGTTAAACGAGCATCATTAATGCCGTATCTCACTAAGGATTATACCTCTAAACTATATTTATTGCATTATCCAGCAACAATGTATAATAATCTGTCGTGATTTTATAGTCTAATTCCTTATACAACAGCCTTGAAAAATAGAAGTTATTATCTGTCAGGATAAATTGAACATAAGGTACAAAGAGAACTTGAAGTATGTTTTGCAATCACAGCTCTTCCTTTCTCTGTGTATTACTTAAAGGTAAGTTTTATATGGACAGAACTATTCATCCAGAAAATATGTTCTGTTATTTTAATGAAAAAGCTTTCTACTGCTAAGAGATGCTTAAATTATATGTATACAAGTTATTGTCCTTAATTTTGATGTCAGTAGTTAACAGGAACTTTGTGAGGTAAACTGATTAAGCTGTGGGAATGCTTAAATCTCGGAAAATGGTTGAGAGAGCCCTAAGCTAGTTAGCTATTACCTCCCAATTTAGGTTCTATAAGACTCACATTATTTGTGCAGCATCCCCACTGGATATGAGACCTACCTTTTCCTGCCCAGGAGTTCAGGACAGTTGTATTTTATTTAGAAGTAGATTAAACATGAAGTGTTTAGTTGAAGTGGAACCACTGTAGGTATCAAATATGCTACACTGAGAAGTTAATAAGTTTGAAATAAACCTCTGAAGATAGGAATGCCATTTGGAAGACCTTTAAGATGCTTGTGAAAAACAGCTTTATTTCTCCACTATCCTGATAGTAAAAATCTCTGAAAGTTAGATTAGAACTTAGAAAATAATGTTTTCTAATTTAGCTATTATTAATTACAACATTGTGTTGTGCTTTGTTCTGGTATATTGATCTCGCTGTTCTTTGAAGAGACATATTTGTCATGGTATGTGTGAGTGATAGAACTCAATATGAATAGAAACTAACAAAGAAAAGCCTTGCTTTGCCGCATTCTTGTATGTGTGTAACAATGGTATGAGACATTAAAAACAAGTAGTCTAAAACAACACACTTGGAAAAGGTGGATTTTTTCAAATCTGTTCTTTTGCAGGTGCACTTGGGTAGTTCAGAAAATACTTCTTTCAGCATTGATTTGGAAGAACTAACTAGAATCAAGAAATTTGCAAGCGAAATGAAAAGGAAAAATATTTTGCTTTATGGTCTCCTTATTCAATACAAGGTATGTAATTTTTCTTTCTGCAAAGCATCTACTTTTGTGATTTAAATGATTAATGATAGAATCTTCATCTAAAACAAAATCAAAGAGGATTAATTAGGACATGAAAAGATTTATAGGAAATATTCTTGCCTGTTCTTGATCAAAATTGAGAACGGCCTGTAGTTATGGGCAAAAACGTTCACATTTTGATTAGAGGAGGACAAATGGCAAACGCTTTTTAAGAACATGTGAAAATGTCCCAGCTCTTTTTTCTTTTTCCTTTTCTGCTTTGAAGCCTGTAAAAAATAGTGGAAGCATTTTTGATCAGTGATTCTGATGGATTCTATGCTCCCCGTTGAGAGAGTGATTGGAATTCTGGTGACAGTAAGGGTGGTGAAACACTATCCATATCTCCAATATCATCCAATTGCTGCAGCTGCAGGCAAGAAGAATTAGCACCCTGGCATTTATTGTAGCTATTTGAAGTAATCCATTTAGGCTGAGAAATGTATTCAGTCAACCACAAAGGTAGACTGCCTTGCATCCACTGTAGAAACACTTTTTTGCTGCTTATATAGAGTTTTATAACGATGTCAACAACGAACAAGGAAATAAGTCAGATGTTCAGTGGAAATTTTAGTATAGAAGGATAAATGTAGTCTTAACTGATTTTCTTTTTTAACTGGAAAGTGTTTTTGATTTTGTATGTAACTGACTAAAACTGTCTACAGTTACATATATTTTTGTCTGCTATACCAGGATTTTCCCCCACGTTCTATTGGCTTTATTAAGAGATATGTGTATCAATATCTGTTAATTTATGCTTTGACAGACTTCTGGTGCAACATGAATATTTTATATGGGACTGATATTATTACATGATGGTAGATCCTCTCTTGTTTGTTTAACATAAAAGAACATACATCTATTTTCAGACTTCTTTCTGGTGCTTTAAAATCCAGTTTTTCCAGGGTGAACTCTGTCTTCCTGTGACAAAAGTCATTTGAATAACTGTTTAATTGTAGCTTTAAGCGGTCATATAATCACTTTATCATGGTCATAATATTACAAATATGACTTGAGCGTAAGTATTTTTTCCTCTTAAAACATAACACACTCCATTAATTTTATATGTAGACAGACCAAATGCACATAAGCTTATAACAGCAGTTAATAAAACTGACTGAATGGAAAATCTTTTATCATCATAGAATTATAGAATGGCGTATGTTGGAAGGGACTTTGAGGGACTCCATCTCCCTGCCATGGATGGGATTGCAACCCCCTAGATTAGACCACCCAGATACATGTTTAGCTCATTTAAATAAGCTGTCAAATCCATCAAAAAGACATATTGCAAATTATTTTATACATTTTGAGCTTTTTTGAGAAGTCAAAAATTACAAGATTTGTAAGCACTACGTGAGTATTCTGGATATTTATTCTGTGTTTATTCTGTTAATTCTCTGTTAATTTATTAAATTATTAAATGAAACAAGCACAAGTTCAATAAATAAGAAGACTTACATGTCTATTTAATAAAACAGCATGTGTCTTCATAGGCATTCACGTGTGTAAGTAGGCTGAAATATTATTGGCAATAACTGCATTTACGTACCAAGTAGCAAAAGCACATGCAATATACAATGCATGTGAGTTTTGATTCAATGAGCAGCAATTGTGAGAAGCAGTGTTAGCACTTCGTCTGCCCCTACACAGTGTTCTGTTATCATCTATACAACCTGGGCTTGAGCTGCATGCAGTTGAGTAATGAAAAATATCACTAAAATCACATTAAATGTTGAAAGTTTATGATTATATGGGGCCTAATTACTAGCTCTCTGGGACCACGTACCATCTGGGAGCTGGAGGTTGGACATGCCTGCTTTAAAATGTGTCCTGCTTGCAAAGATTTCAAATCCCACTTCAGAGCATGACTTGAGAAGTCACCAAAGTATTTTACTTTAAGTACATCTCATTAGCTAATAGGTCAGTCCTTTGTTTGTCTTTAGTAAAGTGAAAGCTCATGCGTATCATGTTTTATTAATCAAGAAGCAAACAATCCAGCAAACTCTTGTGATTGCAGACATTATTCCTTTTAGATATATTAAGATAAATACCAATTGGTTCACTGCTTGCTATCAAGAGTGGCTGCTGTCACACATTTACAGTAGTTGCATGCTTGAAAATGGAACAGTTAATTTAATATTGGTATGATGGGGTGTCCATAGGAAGTGGAACCACAAAAAGCACCAACTGCTGTAATGCAGGATGCTTGAGCTGTTGTTGCAACTTCTGTCAGTAACCACTATCTAGAAGTTCTTGAAAGGTATGAATTATTTGGGAAGAAGAATGATGACAGATTTTTTCATGGAACTTTCCTCTAGCTGACAGGTTATCTCATCACTGTATCATCACGACGTGCACAGTTGATATGTGCTTTTGCTAGTTCTTAAGTATGAGTAAAATATAATGGACAAATAATTTATTGAGACATATTACTAGGGAAATATTGAGGTGAAATTATTTTACATTTGTAAGGTGTATATGTGATAAGTAGGTGTGATGACGTTGATATGACAGAAATACAAGAATATTAGGACACTGGTTAAGTTCTACATTAGAAAAGTAGGTTTGTTGAAGTGAAACCTTTTTGAGATATTGAGATATATATTTTATATATTTGTGTATATATATAATGTTTTGGAAATAGAAATGAGATGCTTTTGGAAATAAGGAGTATGTTTTTGACAGTATTTGAAGTAATACAATGACCTAAGATAAAGTGTGTACTCATTTTCATTTCTTGAATGTGGTGATTTTTTGGTATTTAGGAGAAGATGATTAATAGTTTTATGAGTATTTTGTACTCCAAGGAGTTAGTCAGGAAAATTAAAGGAAAAGGCTTTCATATGCTGTTTAAATGAACCACTTTCTACTTTCTAATTGCTTGAAGTGAATTCATGTTCTTAGTCTGTACACAAATAGTTATTTCTCTCATAAACATTATGCATGGAATACCAAAATAGTCATATTGATACAAACATTTAATCCACTTCATAATGGCTCTAGATTGTATGGTGAAAAGGTTTGTTTAAACTTCGTGTATGAAAGTTTTTTTAATGAAAGTTCTTCTCTAAAGAAATTCTATAAAGTTTACATTTTTAAAAGGCAGAGGAAGAAATCAATATTCCCAGAAGATTGCAGTCAGAAATCATGGAGTATGTTTTTGATGATTTTTCACTTGAGTTAAAGGAAATAGCTGATAAATGAAGTGAGTTAAAAAAAGAGAGAAATCCAGTTTCAATAGAAGATATTAGTAGTCTGTGGTGGTGACAAGGTTGCTAACATGTTGTGACACGGTGTTAAACTGTAAGTAACTCTTGATGGAAATTTCAGTGAATAAAAGATAGAGAACTATTCAGTGGAGCTGTAGTAAGATGATACTCAAGAAATCAAACATAGAACTACCCATTTACCTTGGAAGTGACTGACACAGAAATAGTTAATGTCTTTAACGTTGAGCTAATCTAATCAGAATTTTTTAGTTCAGTGGAGATTTTTTGAAAAGGATGCATTAGCTTTCATGAAATAGATTATACATGGTAGAGAATCATTGCACTACATCTGTATTTTCACACACACGAAAAATTGCAGATAACTTTCTGACCAAGTTTGATGATTTTGTCTTTGATTTTTTTTTTTCTTCTCCAGGATCAGCATTCATTCTTTTATTTTGTGGTGTGAATGTGTGTAAATCTGAGTGGAATTTTTTCAGAAATTCTGTGATCAGAAACATTAGTCAATTTTTGTTGATTTGATCATCAAAGTATTTTGTCTGTCAGGTTTGTTCATATAAAAACAGACCTACAAGAACATCCATAAATTGCAGTTTTACAATATAGACTTACTAATACTGTTATGTATTATCACGTTTCTATACTATTTTTACGTTAGATGAGAATTTGTTTCTGTCAGTGAAATATGTATATTATTTATTTACAAAAATTCAATTCAAAATTTAGTGCTTGCAAAACAGAAGGTTGCATAGTTCCAAATAAATACTTTGAGTCAGGAAAGGATATAAACACTTGACTGTTAAATTATTTAACATACAGCCTGGAAGTTTTACTTTTGCTTTAAATGTTCTTGTGTGTACTATTGCAAGAACCAAGGATGCATACTGCTGATTTAGTAGGTACCTGAAGCCTGATATATAATCATATTGATCAACAAATTGTCACTGTGGTTTTCAGGATATTAATAAGTCTGTCCATGTTGAATTGGTGCATAGGTGCTCTTATATTTGCTTGCCCAGCTTCTCTTCTCTGTCATTTCCCTCTCACTTTCTTTTCCTTGTTTCCCCTCAAGTCTTCATCCTCCCCTAGAAAAAATAAGTAATAAATTAATGGATTTTGTACAACTGTGCAGCTTTATTAACGGCACGCAAAGCATTTCCATAGTCTAACTTTGCAGCACAGTACTAAATTCCCAGTGTGAAAGAGAAGAGCTTTTTAGAAAAATAATTGGTAATCTTTTGGGTTTTCATTAAATAATTGTCTGTGTTTTTATCAGGGAAAGGCTGGAAACTTGCTTGATTGTCTCTGCGCTTACAGCTTCTAGGATTTTAACAAGCTGCACAGAAGCTGGCAGGATCAATGTTTTATGCCTTTTACACATCTGTCTTTTAGACTTACTTCACTACTGAACTTTTAATTAGACATCTCCATGTCATCCAGAGTGATTAGGGGACTTAGGCTTATCCTAAAAAATCTACTCTTCATAAAAATGGCCTTTAAGCTTCCTTGATTTTATAGCCCAGTTCAACCATTCTGGGGATGTTAGTGAATAATGGCTCTTGACTGTTTCTTTTTGTGGATATTTTAATTGTATAATAAAATAGTTTAAGAACATGGAGTAGAATTTTGGGGAACAAATGGGTTTGAAAGGTGAAATGACAAGTTCTCTTGGGGAAAGGGAGATACAGGCTCTTCTGACTTTTGTAGGTTTTAATTATGTTAGATACTTCAATGTGATAGAGAATAAACACTGAATTGGAACCATTTGCAGAAACAAATATTATGCCTATCAAATCTGAGTTTGATCTTCAAATCTGTTATTAATTATCTGTTATCTGACATTTTTTCCATATTAAGAAAACTTTGATGTTAACCTGCTATCTCCTAGCAGAACTATATAAACACTTAAAAAGAAAGAGTATTGACATAAAGCTTTGTTTGCAAACAAACTGCTTTTAACTTATTTTTTCCATTGCTAACTTGCTTATTAAAAACCTGTGAAATCCATTGTATTTGTTTGCAAACAGTGCTGCAGTTGCTGGCTTAAAGCAGTGCTTGTATTCTTATTCCCTGGAGTAAACCAGGCATCAGAGCAGGAGTATAAAAAATTATTCTTCCTACCTTTTTTACATGCTATCCCCAAAGGCATCATTTAGCAGGTACACAAAATACCTCACCTGTAGAGGTATTTTTTTTTGGATTTAACTCTGAAAATATAAGAGCAACAAAAAAAGAAGCTTATTAAAATTGCTAGGTATGCTTAAGAGACATTTTGAAAGCATTACAAGATTGGTATTATGTTAGTTTCCTTATGTTTTTTTTTTTTGTAATTTGGATGTACTTGTCTAAAATGGCAGAAATTTTTCATATAACCTTCTTTTCCTCTTCCCAGTTTTGTAGAATGGCTTGGTTTGGAAGGAACCTTAAAGATTATCTCATTCCAACCCTCTGCTGCGGGCAGGGTTGTCACCCACTAAATCAGACTGTCTAGGAACCCGTCCAACCAGGCCTTGATTGCTTTTGTGGATGTGGCATCCACAGCTTCTCTGGGCAACTGGATCTCACTGTTCTCTCAGTGTCCTATCTCTAAATTCCCTGATAAAGAGTCTCTTTTCTTCTGTATTGTTTCCCAGAGACCTGATTATTTCAATACAAAGTTTAGTTTTTATAGCTGAAGTATAAAACCAGTAGGATTTTGTGGAGTTAATTCTAGCTTGGCCAGAAATATTGATGTTGATTCTATTTCAGTATTTTACTGTAGTCATCTTCTCTGACAGATGTGTTCTCTTCCAGGTTTTGAATTTAATCATATGGCAAAGATGTCTAACAATTTCCAATTTTCTACAGGCAAAGATCAGTAATTTTTACTCCCTTCATTTACTTGTATCCAATGGCATAGATATCCATTATGCTTTTATTATGTTTTACTGTGCCATGTAAACTTCCACTATGTAACTCCCTCAGTGTAGATGGTCTGGGTGCGATGGAGTTAAGTTTCTTCAGAGCAGCTCACATAGTTCTGTTTTAGATTTGTGACAAAAACAATGCTGATAGCACACTCGTGTTTTAGTTATTGCTGAACAGTGTTTGCACAGTGTCCCACTAGCTAGTAGGCTCAGGGGGGATATAGGAATCTGGGAAGGAACATAGGACAGTTGACCTTAGCTAACCAAAGAGGTATTTCATGCCACATAATCTCACCCTTAGCAATAAAAAGGGAAATAAGGGAGTTTGAGGAGGTTAGCTATCCTTCTCTTGGGAACTGCCTGGACATCTGTCTACCTGTGGGAGATGGTGAGTAATGATGCCTTTGCATCATTTGGTTCTCTTTTCTTTCACTTCTCTTTTGCTTATTAAACAATTTTTATCTCAAACCACAGCTTTTTTTTTGCTTTTACTCTTCTTTTCCTCTTCCCATGTCCCATAGGGTTGGGTCCTGGGAGGGAGCAAGCGAGCAGCTGTGTGATGCATGTCTGCTTTCTGGGGATTAATCCACAACAAAGTCTGTAGCAGGGTTTTTGTTACTATATTTGACCAGGAGAGCTTTTGATGTTCTTCAGCCATTTAAAACCCTAAAGAAATTCCCATCAAACTGTACATTGTTAGTAACTGAAGCCATTCTGTGTCTTTTGCTGCAGTTGTCAAGGTATGGTAGCTCTTAAAATGTGAGCAGTGGAGGCAATGGAGTGTCTATTTCCTTTCTCCTTCTTCTTACAAGCAGGAATCAAGAAATCTAATCCCAGGCTGACTTTGGGTGTTTCTTTACAGTGATTGGAATCAGCACTTTTGATTTCTTGCTAAAATCAGATTGATATATGAAAATCATCCATTACAGAACTTACTAGGTGCTGAAGTGTGTAAAAAATAAGGTGTGATATTACTCTTGATGTCAAAGCCTCTGTAATATCAAGAATGAAAAGTACACTTTACTCCCTGTGCACAGTCTTCAGGTGTCAGTGAACTTCTTAACGTTATTTGGGAAGATAGAAATAATACATATCAAGATTTTGGAATGAAATTATCCGGAAATCAGTAACTTCCACAGCTTATTTTAAATAAGTATTGTTTACTCAGCATTACTGATAAAAACAATAGGAAATGCTTAACCTGCTTATGTTGCTCTTTATATCTTTCCCACTACCTGTTTTGTATTGTCTTCAAATGAAAAAGTAACTTTTTTTTAGACACATTTCTTTATTTTATTTCTCAACTGTACCTTTAAAAGCTTTCTGTCATCGACAAACTTATGTTATTGCTTGCTCATTTTTACAGTTCATTTACAGATGTATTGAACAATGTAGATACTATAACAGATCCCACCTGCTCTTTGTGGATACTGTTCTGAGAATTTAATTTACTCCTGTCTTCTCTATTCAATATTTTAAGATTACATCCATGATGGGACTTCTGTCTTATGTTGTGGTATCTCAGTTTTCATAAGAACATTTGGCAAGGAACTTTGTTGAAAGTCTTGAAGACCCCAATATATTTCTGACATCAGTTATTTCTCTTCTATTATCTTTTTTTCTTTCTTTCCCTGCTCTTTGTGTACTTTGTCTCTGCATCATGGTGATCCTCTTGAGCCCTGTCACCCCGGGCTGGTTTTTCAGCAGATATTTGCTGAAAATTTTGGCTTGTATGGACAGGATTTTTCAACTTTCTTCGTTCTCATATCCTGGCTGATTCTTGCCTTCTGAGGTCTCTAGCACAATATGAATCTGTACAATTCATGTCTTTCAACTGTTTTCCTGAGTTCCCACCAGCTCAGTTATGTTTTCTTATGAGAGACAGAGGCCCAATACTTCACGATGTACTAAATAAATCTACTTGATTTATAACTATTTTGATCTCTGAAGATTCCACCAAGTCTTTTAAAAAATGTGACTGTTTGTTTGAGTTTAATTCAACCTGTGTGGTGCTGGCAGCAGTGTGAATGCTCATTTTTAGCACACCCTCTGCCTTCAGCTTTGTCATTGACTCAGTTTTTTCCATTCCAGTGGTGACACGTGCTATGTATTTCTGACTTGTGTAGTTAATTCCAGTGTTCAGTGCTTGTACTTATCAGTCGAGGTGTTGAATTATTTAGGCAAAATTTTTAGCAAAACATCTGAGAGAGATAATGTATGATCCCTGCATAAAAAGCAGTAAATTGTAGTACGCTTTTTAAGCACGATAGCACTAAAACTTTTATGTCCCCAAGTTGTGCAGTCTTAGAAGCTTGTTCCTGTTCTGCAGGATCTTTCATTAATTATCCAAAATGAGAGAAACTGACTTTAGAGCTAGGTCACATTCTAGTGCCATAGTTTAGTTTTTGATTTTTCTCCTCAAAGCATGCTTTGTGCTGGCAGTATTTAAAGCACAAAGATTAGTCTTTGGAATTATGTCATGACTGTCTTTAGAAGCTCATGGAGTTTGTGAATTAAAATGGTTGCTCTTGTCAAAAGGGACATCATTTGCATTTTTCTCTCTGATGTCGTGAGTAATCTTTCTCCCTCTTTCAATTCTGCTGTTGAAAGAAAAGATGTCAGTTCCTTCTGCATGAGGTGAATTATTTCTTTTCAGGAACACCCTGTCAAAATAGTGGTGAAGATACTGTTCTTGGCCACTTTTTTCCGATTTCTTTGATAAGAAATTTTAATTGAAAGGTTTCCCCTCCTCTGCCAGTTGTGTATGTTGCATTGTAATGTAACTCTGGAAGGTTTAAGACATTGTTATGTAAGAGATAGGATAAGTGGATAAAACATGATGTACTGGCCCAGAGTAGAGATGCAATTTCCTGAATCTGTTTCTGGGATAGAATGCAGAGGAGTTTGCCATTTGTACTTGCAGTGTTTGGGCAGAAGAAAAGTTGAAGCAAATATGTGACATTTCAGAGTCTTTATTTATTCCTTGAATTTTTAAAGCCATCCATAAAATGCTCCAGATGCTTTCATTAGGCAGGAATTTAACTCTTATTTTCCTTCCTGAAAAAATAGTCACACTGCAGTGATTATGGCCTAAAATAATTACATTCATTAAAAGAGATTGAAATACTGAGGTTCAAATAAATGCATACAACTGCAAATAAAGCTTTCTGATTTTGTTATTTCAGAATCTGTTTGACAGTAATAGGTATGAAGGGACTAAATACTTAAAAATTTGAATGGAAAAAGGTTGTAGTGGAAAGTTCAAATTCAAGCTGTTTCATAGTTATTTTAGCATAGTGCAGTATATTACTTTGAGATAAAATATTCTATGGTGAAAACACTGTTTAAGTATTCCTTATGTGGATGAGTATTACATCATCCAACAAGAAAGATTCTTACTGTTATTAGAATCCTAGTACAGAATAGAAGTCTAAGAGGGGAGGTGGATTTAGACAATAATTTTGTTGTGCATCTTCTCCCAAACTAATTGCTTGTTTTGTTATGCTGTCTTGGAAGCATATTTTTAGAAGAAATTGAGTGTACCAAATGCTAATTTATTGTGTGCACATTTTAAAGAACACAAAGTTAGATAAAGCAGATTATTAATGCAATATGTATATTCTGGTAAATTTGTACTTACATGTTTTATCTCGCAGGAAGGCCTTAGTTGAATGTGACTCTAAACAGAACATGGTTTTATTTCAGTCACTGCAGGAGGCTGTTGGTCACTTCTAAGTTTCTGTATTTATCTCTGACAGGGCAAGTTTGGTCTGGTAGAAACTGCCTTTTCCTGTGTGCATAAAATAAGTCAGTTGTTTGTAATTTCTTTGATACTGTGATAGACATGTGGTTCAGAAGCTCTTTTAGGGAACAGCGATGAAGTTTCTGTGAAAATCACCGATTTCTAATTCTTGGACGTGTTCAGAAAGTTGCAGTCTGTAAGTGGTACTTGCTAAGTTTTGAACTGAGAATTAACATTTAGCAGATTTACAGCAGTAAACAGTAGACACAAATTCAAAAAAGCCACATCTTTCTGTCACATGCATAAAGCCATTTTACCGACCAATATCATCTCTTTGCTGAAACGGTTGATTGCAAGAGTGAGAAATGGGATAAAATTCTGTGAACACAGGTAAGTAACTGCTGAAAATTCCTAATTACTTTAACAGCTTTTCACAGGTAGTGGCAGAAACTGAAATAGAACAGGTGTGCCTGTTCTAGCGAGTTATTAGTTCTGTCAGTGTTATTTTAGTAGGGCTTGTGTGTATTGTAGAAGAGCAGGTATGATTTCATGTGCCAACAGCTCCTTATTTACTCTACGAGAGTTTGGAAGTGGTCTGTCCGAAAAGAGCTTGATTTGATATTTTGGTGCTGAACAAAATCAATGGCTAACATATACAGAGCTTTAGAGTTGATAGTGAGAAAAAATGTGATTCCTCATCCGTGTTCTACACGTAGGATGATTAGTTTAAGTGAACACTATTGTCTTTGCCCTCTTTCTGATTTGGTTTTAGTATTCTTGTCCATCTTGCATAAGTGACAAGATATAGCTCATCCAAAACACACTTCTTTTTTTTTTGTATACCAATCTGTTTCTGATTTTTTGTCTTTGGCAAAGGAATATTATGTAATTAACTCTGGATATTTTTCCTCATCTTACTTATTCTGCTACAAACTAGGCCATTCTCCCCTTCTATTCAGCAAGTACATATGTTCTGTACTAATTAATATTAGAAAGTTAAGATAAACTGCTTGGAGGCTGAGTGACTCAGTGCCTAATTATCATCTACGTATTTCCAATTAATAAGGACATGAGCAGTATCTTTTCCAATACATGCTGAGAGATACTGAAATGTTCAGGGTTTTTATTAAGAAGCAACCTGTTATTTTTACCTTCACGTGTCTGCCTAAACCGCACTAGTGTTCAATTACATGTTGTTTCATAAGTCAAGATCTTTCTTCATGTTGCATTTTCAAAATGACACTCTTCCTTCAGGTCAAAGTCCATCACAGGCTAAAGTGCTGCAACATGGCACACTGCAGGCAGCTTTTTCTTTACAGTTTTTCCTAAAAGTGTGTAGCAGGACTGATGATCCAATCAAAGTTGTGTAACCAAATCTGTAACCCACATGCTGTAAATATGCAAGAGCTGCAAGTATGAACTATTTTCTAGAAGCAGAATAGCTGTGTTTTAGATAGTACTTGCCAGAATAATTAGGGATGTGAAAGATGAGATTCACTTGGGATA
Source organism: Odontophorus gujanensis (assembly GCA_013399175.1). Lineage (NCBI taxonomy): Eukaryota > Metazoa > Chordata > Aves > Galliformes > Odontophoridae > Odontophorus > Odontophorus gujanensis. Next base: position 191,372 of record VXAB01013884.1, read on the forward strand.
GGAATGTTGGACAAAATAGCTCTGAGGGTGATAACTTATAGCATAAGCTTTATCATTGACTACTTTGGTGTTAATTAGTCTTGGCTAGTACAGTTCTATGATGTTGATCCAATATGCTCTTTTTGTTACTATGATTTTATCATGAGTAGCAGCATGTTTTATCTTTTCTTTAAGCTTTAGGGTGCTCTGTAAGCACGTTGATATCCTTATATGTTGTTTAATTTCAGTTTATGTCATCTCTGTCTTTCAGCTTTGCTTGGTAACTAGACTAAGTACAAGATACTTATTAAATTGACCAAAACTCTCACTTAAATATAGAATGGTCATGTTGGGTAAGATTAGGGAGAACTCCCTTAGGTCAGAATAAATATCTCTTTTTTAATGTGCAAGAATGGACTATAGGTGGGAATGAGTTAAGTGGCTAATTGGAACAAAGGTAATTGGGATTGCATTATGGATTTCCTAAACTACACTGTTGGGCATCTCTTGTCGAGACTGTTGAGATATTCTTAGGAATAAGAATATCTCAAACAAGTAAATACCTTGCTGCTAATAACTTCTTGTTAGTTCAAAGAGCTAACTTCATATTACTGATAAGAAGACTCTTATCAGAATATTGACTTTTTTTAGAATGCATTTGACTTTTCCTAATATTTTCTTCTTCTCTTTTTTTCTTTTCTGTAAAACTTCATCTGCTTTATCCAAAGTAATTTTTTGATTATATGTAGTTCTACTGAAAACTAATTCTGACAGACTTGTGATCAAGAATTCCCTGTGTACAAGAAATTGTATGCAGTATCATGTAATTGTCATGGCCCTGAATAATTACCTTTCTTTGACACTCTATACCAACAGCAGGAAGGTATGCTTCAAAAGTTTTGTGAAATAGGAGGCAGAAAGTAGTCTTGATGGTATTATCCTGAAATTGCTTTCTAAATGAGGAAATAATTTAAACAATTAAATATCCTCTTAGAATATATGAACACAATTTTCTCTTCTAAGTCAGATTTGAACTTGCTTTTTCCTCACTCTGTTTGAAACCAATGAGTTCTTTTTGACAGAAAAAAAAAAAAAGCATATATATTTAAAAATTTAGGAGAAAATCATAGACCTCATGGATGAAAAGGATACTCAGCTTCAGGTATGCATTTCAAAATGAAGTTGATTACCTAAGTTTAGAGGAGAAATACTTAAGTCCTACCCTGTATTCAGTATGTTTTACTGACTTGCTTTGGTGGCTTTTTGGTTAGAAAACTCTTCTTTGAGCCTCAGTCCCACTGCTTCATTTCTCAACAGGCACTTTTCCTGAACCATAAAGATTTTGCTACTGATGTCAGTGGTTATTCTGTTTGTGTGCTTTCCTACAGTTCATTTCAGGATGATGGAGGTACCAGTGTGACCATTTCAGTTTTTGTTCTTTTTTTTTTTTCGGGGAAATTCTGAGACTGTGAAAATACTGTGTCTACTTAGTAAACCTTAGAGGTTCCCAATAGAGTCTTACTAAAATTAGGAAAGGAATATTCTTATTTGCAAGGTTCTCATAGCAGATAAAAGTAGATTTAAAATATGCGGTGTTTTCGGCTGTGTGGTTTGTTCACTGGCTTAGCAAATGCTTGTAACCTTTCCTAACACTGTGTTTAATGGAAAATGACAAAAAATCCTGTTTTTACACTCATTAAGTGTAATTTTTTATGTGTTAGATTATCACTGCCATTTTTGCAGCCACTCTGAAGTATCCCAGTTTCCTAACTTCTACCCTCACACAGGGATCCTTAATAGGTGTCCATGCCCTCCTGTCTGACCTATGAGCTCAGAAACGGATTGGAAGATACAGTAAATGCAGAAAACTTTATTTTAAAATCTTTTCCTCCCTTTTTCAACAAATATTGAAAGTGAACTGCATCCTGGCAGGGAGTCACCAGCCAGGTGATGTAAGAGTATATTTTCCTGTAAATATTATTCCAGGTTTAGCTACATGATGCACCTATGTATGAATTCTGTTGTACTTACACTGTTCGTGCTAGTGAAGATAGAACCACCAGATCTTCAGACAATCTTGTGCAGTGATCATACTTTCTTGTTCTTAGGTTCTAGGTTTCTCAATGGTTGACAATTCTACACACCCTTAAATAGACTCCACTCAGCCTTTCNTCCCTTCCCTTCTCAGGGAATACAATTTTCCATCTAATTCAATACACTTGGTATTGCTATGCTATACATTACATAGATGGTTGCGAGGGAGCAGAATTGGTTTCCAGTGCAGTCTACCTCAGCTTGCACATCTAGTGTCAAAAAAGGAGGATAAGGAGCAAACACATATTCATTGGAAATCAGAGAATAAAGGCAAGGTGGGACTGAGAGTTGCAGGAAACAGACAAAAGCTGTGAGTAGAAGAGCAGCAATGAATCTTTTTATAAGTCTGGAATAGGTGGAGCGGGTCATAGCATCCACAGTCATTTTACGTGCCCGAGTAGCCTGCAGCACTAGTAAGCAATCTGTCCCCAATGGGTCCTGTGGGGTGAAAAAATGAGTCATCAATGGTATGAAATCACTTTATGCAGAAGACACCTAAAATAGTGTCAACAGAGGAACATTAATTGTTGGAGTTCTACCACTTCAATGAAGTCTCTGGATTTTAAAATAGAAAATTCATACAGTGCACAATATATTTAATCTCCTTGTCTTGATAAGTGATGTAATGTAAAAGTGGTTCAATCAAATATAGACTAATGGGCAAAAGTTTTCCACTGAGAATAGGAAAGATACTGCAATATCCACACAGTGTGAACGTGAGAGGGACAATTCTACCCCAACTGAAAGAAGTTGGAAACTTTATCAATAAGTATGCCGTAAATATAGATGAAAACACTAGTTGTGTTTAATCTTTCTGAAAGATCTAAAGCATTTCAATTTAAATATGCAGTTCAGATGATGCATCTCCACTTGGCAATTGTAAAATAGGCCTTCTTTTTAATATTCACTCCAGGGATATATGTGCAAAATAAGATTAAAGATGTGATTTTAAAATAAGATAGGATAATTCTGAGAGCTGTGCTTTGTAGACATGTTTAGAAATATTTGCTTTAATCTACTGAGATAATGTTTTACATATACATATAAAATATATTTTAAGAATAAAATGGACATGCATTTTATGTAAACATGTTTTATCCAGTAAACATCAATTACTGTGTTGCCCTGATTAATTTATTATCATGACAATAGCGTAAATCATGGGAGAAAGATAACACAGGAAGAAGAAAGCCAGAGGAGATGAATTGTTTTATATATCAGTGAAGTTTAGTAATGAAGACAGCATTTTTTTAAGTGTCTAGGGATAAAAAAAGTGTTGATTTGCAATCCCTGCAGCATAAATAGTACATTTCTTCATCAGTCACCGATATTTTTATTACTGTAATTATACTCAGAGGCAATAGAATTTTAGGCATCTGATTTTATCCAGATGATAATTATATATTTATTACCCAAGTTTCTAATGTTTATTTTCAAACAAGACATTCCTACACATGCTCATGCGTGCAGGCGAACTCTGGACTTTCCAAGAGCTAGAAATATGTACTGTATCGAGGAAATTTAGTTTGTTGTTCAGACTATTTCTTAAATTCATCAAACTTCTCACTTTTCAGCTATGACTATTTCCTAGGTGCATTAAATATTTAATTAAGGTTAACAGTGTCTGTCCATTATGACATATTGAAGGGTAAAGTGGAAGCAACTGGAAATCTATTCTTTTTTGCTGCAACTGTAAGATATAAGTAGAAGTAGCAGTGATGCTGGTTATGTGCTATTTTTTCCCACTAGCTGGAGATTATTAGCATCTTTCAGTAGAAAAGAAACTAGGATGCAATATTTTTAGTACGACCAAATAGACAGAAAGAGCACTAATAAAAATTGAAGCAGCAGAAAGGAGTTTTAGAAGTCAGAAATAAAATAGTTTTCTCTTGAAAATTCTCATGAAATTGGCCCACCATGGTCCTTAATTTTTGGTCTTTTCTCCACACTGGAATTAACTTTAGTGTCAAGTTAGCAAATATTTAGAGTTTTCAGATGAACCATTTAAAGTTTTTTGACTATCTTCATTGAAAACAGGATGCAATAATGAGTAACAGTTCTTGAAACTCATGTGAAGTTAATTTGTAAATCTTTACAGAGATGCTCTCTCAGAAATACAGTAGCCTAGGGTAAATATCTGCAGGAGTGAAATGCATGCACATTCACAGCTTAGTTCACAAGATCTTAGAGTTATTCTGCTTTTTTCTCCAGCATTGTTTTATAGCTTCTAATATTATTTTGCCTATCTCCTGATTTTATTCCTCTTAGAGGTTTTTAACTGTTCATTCTACGTTTTTATTCTGCTCATAACCTGTGATAGATAAATAACCTTCTATCTGGCTTTTTATGTACACTATTGGAATTATTATTGCTTTCACTGCAAGTGGATGATATTTATGAGATACTTGTAGAGTGATTTATCTCTTTTCAAGTATCATCAAGCTATTAGGTTTAGAAAGTATTCCAATTCCTTTCTCTGCATCTGTGACTGATGACAGGACCACTGATGCCATGCTCTGTGTGGGGGAATGCTGTGTCTGGCCAGATCTTGAGATACAGATCTTGGCCTCTATCATCTTTTGTTAAAAGACATGGGAGGAGTGAACAGAAACGATCAGATTTGGAAGAAAGAAAAAGTGGTGGGGAATTCTTCATCTTGAGCTTGAAACAGAGGAAATTTTCTATATCTTGCTGAATTTTTAGACTGAGAAGTTTGTTTTTTAAGGTGTTTTTTTGTTTGTTTAAATGTATTATTTAGATGTATTGCAGAGTTTTGATATATTGCAATCATAGTCTTTAAAGAAAATATTTATTTTAAAATGCATTTTCTTCTGTAGCATTCAGAGGAATTCTGCAGTATTCCAGAATTAATTTTGGTCCTTTATTCTAGTGTGTATGAGTGTATGTAAACCATGTGACTTTTGGTTAATTACACAGAAGGAAAGTAAATTACAATTAGACTGGGTAGGAACTTGGAACGTAGAAGAGTGAAGGGTTTGTCTTTGTGTCTGGCTGGGAGAACAACGTTACTGCTGAGGTCCATGTAGCTGTAGTAATTGTACTTCAGTATGTCAAAACTTGTCTGTGCATAGATCTGGTAAAGCTGTGCTGTGGTAGAGCTTATTTTAAGGAGTTTGATTCATTTAGTGAATTAAAAATAAAACCTGGGAGCAAAAGTAATGAGTTTTGAAGAGAATTTTATAAGTAACTAAGGAAAAAGAACTACTTAAAATGTCTAAATTCAGTACTATATTAAAACACAAGGATAAAAGGTAACAAAGCAACCTGCGGTTTCATTTTCACTGCTAGAATGACAGGATTGACATTTTGAAATGTTCTGCCAATGGGAAAGTAAAGGGAAAAAGTTTGCTTAATATTTTAAAAGCTTCATCAATTTTTGAATTGCAGTGAGTTGTCATATCTGTTCTTTAAGCAGTAAGAGTTCGTACTAGAGGAGCATTGAGATTTCCTCTAGTTTTATGTTTATGTTTAAGAAAACGAATTCCTAACAGCTACTCAATTATGAAAATGATTGTGCCAGACTGCTCATCGAACTTCACAGAGTATGCATGTTAAAAAGTGTTTCTCAGTTACTGATAAAGATGTTCAGTGGAGACCTAATTATTGTCTGAGATGCTAAGGGAAAAAATTTCAGAGTCAATTAACGAAATTCTGCAGTGAAGCTGATATATTCTATTCAAAAGGAAAGTTTCCTGTGCTTCTGAGGACAGGTTGATAATGCTGCAAAAATGAGATTAGTGCAGTAAAACTCCTAATTTGGAAGACGATAGAGTTTGTTATTAATAGTAACAACATTTTGCAAGGTTTTAAAAATGAAATAAAGCAATGGTGGGGCGCTTCTCTCCTTTAAAACTGTGAACTAAGATTATAAAACTCCAACTGCATTGAACTGTGTAGGTTTGCTGAAAAGTATAAGCAGCAACATGTATTCCCATAGAATTCCCTAGACATTTTTAATGCAGAATTCTCATAACAGGATAACTGGTATGGTGTATCATAGAGGGTTAGTTATATTGGTATATCATAGTATGGTGAAGTTGTGCAGCAAGCTTGTGGCAGAAGGCTTTGTCTGTGTCTATCTGCATACAAAAATTTTATGCACAGCATACTTGCTATCTCATGTCCAAAGATATTTCTGGCATCTCCAGATGGTGCTAAACTAGAGACAAAGCAGCAGTGCTGGTAGAGACTGCTAGAAGTCATGTTACTTATTTCTCCCTCCCCGGACTGAGGTGCCTCCAAGAATCCTGAAGTCAGTCAGTCTGGTGTGGTATCCTCATGGAGTAACAACCATGGCTGGAGAAGTAGCACTGCAATTCCTTCCATTTTGGTCACTGACAAAACAGTGTTGCGAAGAGACTGTGAAAGGAGGCTCCTGAAAGCATCATGGTGGCAGAAAGATGCAGAGCAGAGAGCAGAGATAGGAAGAGAAACAAAAATAAGGCTTTGACTCCAGATACATGGCCTACAAGGGAAATGCATGTCTGCCTCTGCTATTATTGTAGTGCAGCATTATTGTATGTGACAGACAAGAGGATGATGTGTAGGGAGCCTGCTTTGGCAGGGGGGTTGGACTCAATGATCTCCAGAGGTCCCTTCCAACCCCTATAATTCTGTGATTCTGTGTGATTCTATGTGGTTCCTCTGAGAGTATCTAGGTGAAATACCTGCTGTATGGAAACCAAAGATTTGTGAGATAGCTTTCCTCTGAACTGCTGAAAGAAGAGAACTTGATCTGGAGCTCAGATTTGAAGTGGTCTGAATTATAATCCCCAAAATGTGCAATGTGTGATTGCAAGGTCTTCAGCAGCAACTGCATTGTTCTACTGACTAGTTTCTATATGTGCTGAGTTAACCCAAGAGTTGTTTTTTTTTTTTTTTGTCAAAATGTCAATCCAAGTCTTCGGTACACTGGCCTCATACACACATGAGCTTTGTGCACCCATGGGCTCTCCCACCTTGAAAGAAAGCAGCATTGTCCCTCTGGTAGGCAAATAGTCCCTTTCCCTTGATCCATTCAGCAGTGGAACCACCTGTTACCTTCTGTTATTTACTCTGAATTATACTCATTTCGTTTTATGTCTTATCCCCACTCAAAAATTCCTGCGGAACTGCAATTCCTCTGGTCTACTGGTACTGAATAGCAGTGGGCTGGAATGAGTTGGTTTTAGATAAGTTAAACCTAAAAAGCTTTGATCCTGCTAGTCCAAAGGTTGCTCCTGGGAGAAGACATCTTCCAGTCCAGTAAAAAACATTTAATTTTAGAATGGCTTCTGTTGGAAGGAGCCTTAAAGATCATCCAGGTCCAACTCCCCTGATGTGGACAGGGTTGACACCGACGAGATCAGCCTGCCCAAGTCCCTATCCAACCTGACTTTGAGTACCTCAAACATCTCTAGGGCATGCACAGCTTCTCTGGGCAACCTGAACCAGTGCTTCTCCAGTAAACTCCACATCTGGTTGTTCTTTTCCCTTTCATGACCATCACAGATGTAGCCTCTCTCCCTTAAAAGTGTTTGGTGCTTGAACAGTTACTCTTGCAAGGGATGCTGTGCCAGATGGAAGGATTTGTGAAACGGGTCCTTCTCTCTTGCTAGTAGCTATTTTGGACTGGAAAGCAAAACACACTGTAAATGAAAAAAGGATTAAACACTTCGCATAGTGTATCTTTTAGCTAATTTACTCTTTTGCTAATTGGATGAACTGTTTGAATCAAGCTTTTTATAATGTAAGAAATAACTGCCAGCTTTTCTTTTTTTCTTCTTTTTTTCATTGCTCCAGGCAAATATATTATTTGGATATTTAAATAATTGGCAACAGAAAGTTGCCAGTTACTAGAAAAATTACAGCAGTGAATCATCATCTCAGACATTCATTTATTAGGGGGTGGGGGGGATTGTTAAATATCTCCAGATGTTATTTTGTTCATGTCCTTCATCAAAAGAAAATATCAATGGTGCTAAATTCTGAGCAGGCTGGCCTGAACAGGTAGCATTGCTCAAATATTGATAATTAGAAATACTTCCTGACATTTCCCGAAGTGCTCTAAGTGCTCTCTGCTGAGTATATGTGGTAGCTGGAGCCATTCTATAGCGTACCCAGGGGCAGTGTGATCCAAAGCAGAGCTGGGGGCTGTTTCAACATTGCTTATATTTTTGTACTCTGAGCCAAGTGGCATACATAGCCCCAAGCTGCCTGTTGGGTATCTATGGTGTGGTTGCTAGGACATTTATAAGGAGAACAGCAATTTTGAGTAGTTTTATACAGTGTTTTTGATTCTAATAATCAGATGTCATTCTATGCTTCTATTTTAATTTTAAATACCTATCTCGCAATATATACAAGCCAAGTGATTGTTGCTTTTCTAATTTAATGAACATTTATGAGCCTCATCTCTGAGTAGTCTGATCTATCAGGTATTTCTTAAACAACGTCTCCATAAAAGCTTCCTGAACTTTGTTTCAGTCTACCACACTGAAAGTTTAGATAAAACTTCATTTATAATGGAGGCTGCACTCCAAAGGCAAGGCTGTATCAAGTTTGTCAATGTCTACCTTAACTTTACTATGGAAGCTGAACATTCCATATGCCTTTGTTTAGCAAGCACTGCTCAGAGTTACTTTAAAATGCATCAAGTAGTAACAGCAACTTCAAGACCTTGGGCTTGATCCCATACCTTCAGCAGAATATGATCAATTGTAACAGTGGCAGAATACTAGTTTTAAATCTAGCCAGAACAAAATTTACCTCTGGAATATTAAACTACTACCACAATGTTGTGTGCAAATACCTTACGAAGTATTCCTGTGCCCAGGTTAGGCACATTGCCAACTATTTCAGGAAAGCTAAAATGTTTTTGTGTTGAATGCCAGCTTGCAGAAGGAGCTGCAAACTCCATAACCTTTGGCGCTTACTGCTCCACCCCAAAGCATCTGAAGCAACATTACTGGGAGTATATGAAGTTTACATGATCACAGATAGAAAAAACTAATTGGGGCAACATTAACATCTTTGTGTGGTATTATAGAATGAGATTACTGAAGGCTGACTGTTCAGTGGCATACTGTATTTCCAGTGATCTACACTGAACATATCATGTTTAAATAACGTATGTACCTCAATTTAAACAAGCAGGACTGTGCTTGATATGAAATGTCAGAGTTTAAAAAATTGCTGCATATTGTTAGTTCATTGATTTTGCAAAAATAATACAATAGAATATCATTGTAATAATATGAAATTCTCTCTAAGAATGCTCATCTTTGGTCTTGAAGAACTACAAGACCAGGCAATGAACCATCAGTGGTTCATTGCCTGGTCTTGTAGTTCTTCATTTCCCGTTGTGTCAATCTGGTTTTCTATGTTTTATTTCATAACAGGATATGCATTTCTCCGTATTCAGCTTGTGATAGAAAAACTGACGGTGCTTTTCATCTTTCATAATGCAATCAGATAGAAGTTAGCCTTTATTTAAAAGTACTTAATTCGATTAGCCATCAAAAAACCATCTGTGTTAGAACAGAGACAAATAAACATGAGGGAAGGAAAGCTGGAAGCTGAAGAAATGCATAGCTGAATGCCAAGAGAGCACAGTCAGTGGCTGACAGGCCTGTTGCTTTCATTGCTCTGCTTTCTCTCATTCCTAATCATTCTTAACTACAGACCCTCATTGCCTGTAGTTAAAACTCAGAGCCTCAAAGCCAAAATGTCAAAAATATCCCAGACAATGTTATTTTCAGCTCTCTCTTACTTGAGAAGTGAATCAAAATTACCTGTTAAATATTCTGTTCAGGTTGGAATTTTCTTAGGAGTTGGGAGTCACCTAAGTGTCATTTTTTTGCAGTTTATTCACTTCCTGGCTCAGTAGCAGAGAGCACCAGACAATTCTTAAACATGAAGCTGTTAGCTGCTTAGGTACTTCCAGGTTTATTAACTCATGTTGATTCGCTCTGTCAAATATTTAGCTTCACTGAGTGTTTCAATTACACAATTAAAATATTGTGTAATGTAATATAAAATATAAAAACATAATAGCCTATGCAGCAATTAGAGGTTTTGGAGGAAAACAAAAACAAAATATTAAAAAGAATAGCAAACAATGAGGTCTGCTCCAAAAGTAATGCTTCCTATTTTATTATGTTGGCCCATAATGTCAGAAACAGATGTTGGTGGTATGGCAGTGGAGGTTGAACGTTCCCACCAACGTTCCTTTACATTTTGTCATTGTGTGGCAGATGGCAGCAGAGGGGCAGTCTGACAGAGTGTTGTCTGACATGAAAGTGTGTATGATGTGGAAAAATTTGTACGCATTGCCATTCGTCAGTGTTTGCTGAACACTTATAGAGACCAAACACTGGATGTAAGCATAATGCAAGTTGGACTGTATGAACAACATTTTTCTAGCAGTGATGCCATTGTAGCAGCTGTGAAACAGTGGATCACTTCAGCTGGTGCAGATTTACATGCGTGCAGCATGCAGGCTGTTACTGACAAAAATGCAGAGGTTATCATGGTGACTATATCAAAAATGAGAGTTTTGTAGCTGAGGATTTGCTCTATCAAATGATGTTATTTTGTTGTTTGTATCTATTGTAGTTTCCATGGAAATAAATAGGAGGCATTACTTTCAGAGTGACCCACATATACAATACTTTGTAGTACCTAGTAAAGCCTTCCTCAGATATAAAGATTCAGAGGTTAGCTTTTTAATGAACACACATCTTGAAGTTTGATCTTTTGATCATGAATTAGCACTGTTTTGTAATTTTGAACTTTTTGAAATTTTGTTTTCACGTATAATTGAGATCATATGGATGCATGACATATAAACGATGTTGGCAGAATCGCACAATTAAGCAGCATTTTTGCTTTTTAATGTTTATGAGAATCATAGCTGTTTTCATCTGAACTGTGTTTTTGTTTGTCTAATAGGTGAAGAAATTGAAAGCAAACTGATAACAATTGCCATTACAAATAGCTTCAGGGTTCCTGATAAAATTAGTGTGCTGGGGTTGGTGTGCAATGAGATCATTCACAAATGAATATGTAGCCTTGTTTTCTTTATTTCTAAGTTTATTTTTTATTTTATATCCGTAATATAATCCAGGCTTTTTTGTTTAAAACAATACTTCTTGTGTGGTAAAACTCAGTAGGTATTTAGTCTCATGCCTACTGGAGGCAATTTTTAATTGTCTTGAAATACAATGCTTGTCATAACCTATTAAAGTTTATGTATTATCTATTGTGTAAATACAGTATTGGTTCCTTTAAACGCGTTCTGAAGTCGCAATAGAAAGTAACATTACAGTGGTCAGCTCTTGGGCTTAGAAGATCACATGATCCATGGAGCTTTCTCAGAACGTTATCAATTAAACACATTAAAGGATCACTTGACTGACTTGGCTTTAGAGCTCCTGGTATTTACTGATGGCAGAATAGGAATTACACGGCTGTTTTGGTTGCCACGTGTTTTTACTCAATATATTTACTTTAACAGCTGAAGAAATAAGGATTCTTACACAAAGCTCTTTAATTGCTTTCCTAAATAAATTCTGATTACACAGAGTGATTTAATTACATTTTTTCTCATGCATCAATCTGCATTTTAAAATCTGTTCTTCCCAATAATTGATTTGAATTTTTAAAGAAAGACTTCCTGATTAATTGTAAATACTACTGCAAAATTATTAATATTACCCAATTGATATTTATGATAAACGAATGAAAACTGCAATTTTTTTCTACCATTTGATACAACCACATTTATTCTCTTGAGTTTATTTTAACAAATTCTAGTGAATGTTGATAATACTCTTATTTAGTCATGTCGTTTGAGTTGGAAGGAGCTTTTAAAGGTTGTCTAGTCCAAGCCCCCTGCAGTGGGCAGGCACACCCATAGCTATATCAGGTTGTGTGGAACCCTGTCCAGACTGACCTTGAATGTGTTCATGGATGGGGCATCCACCATATCTCTGGGTAACCACTGCCAGTGCATCATCACCTTTATTGTAAAAAAAATAATTCTTCCTTGTATCCAATCTAAATCTCCCGTTATAGTTTGAAATCATTTCCCCTTATCATGTCACAGCAGACTGTGTGAAAAAGTCTGTCCTCTTCTTTCTTAGTGTCCCCTTAAGATACTGAAAGGCCAGTATCAGATCTCCTCAGAACCTTCTCTTTTCCAGGCTGGACAACCCCAGCTCTCTCAGAAGTTTTTTCTCTAACATACGTTTCTATTACAGTTTAAGTAAAGATATGTGCTGCAGCATCAAGCTAAGACAAAGAAAATAACTGAGGCTTGAAGACAAGCCTTTATCACACGAAGATTAGGTTTAAAAAAATCAGTAAATCTTTTCTGGTAGTGTCAGATCTGGTTAAAGGAAAGGGTATATTGAAACCAGCGGGAAATTGTAAAAAAAGAAAAAAAAAGGTAACTGAGAGAATGAGGGTTTTTATGTCCCATCATTGGACTGAAGCTAGTCCATAGATGGTCTCATGTAAAAGACAGCTTGTGTTTTGTTAATGAGCCTTGAAGAGAATGCATAACTCTTACAGTTGTTGGACTGGAATGCTATTTGAGCCTTTGAAAGGGTACTCAGTAGCAGAAGTTCTCACAAAAGTTCCTAAAGGGTACATACACTTCAAGACAATAATAGGAAGTTAATCTTTGTAGTTAATGTGAAGGAGATGTTGTGACTGAGGACACCGGGAGTGTTAAGGGACAAGGCTGTGGCATGCACATAATACTGCAGACAGTTCTGTTTCCTGAATAGACGGGGTTTATGGAACTAGAGCATACAGAGTAAAAGCTGAGGCCAGGAGTGGGCACGAGGGAATACAGTTTGTTACAGACAAAAGAGATATTGAGTAAAAAAAGAAATTAGTGGAAATAGAGTTTGAGATTGCTTCTTTTGTTCAGAGGAAACTTTTAAAGTATGGCCACAAAGAGCCAAACCACACATTCATCTGATCAATACAGGCTGAGATGAACCTTGAATAATTACTTGTGTACAAAGACACATGAAGTTAAAAATGCAGCTGTGAAAGTGGAAGAAAATACTAAAGCTGGAAGGAAAAAAGTGTGTAGAAGAGAAAAAGTTCTGCTTTCTAGCTGAAGCACACAGAAGTTTGTTCTTACTAAATGCCTAATTTACTTGAGCAGCTTGACTAGTTTTTAAATCTGGATAAGGCTTAAAAAGAGATACATTCCTTTCTCTTTTACACAAAACTTTATCATTGCAATTCTATAGCCTGCAAGAGCTGAGCTAGTAGAGCACTTGTTCAGAATCACATTGGGGAAGCTATCTGTGCTTCATTGTTCTCATTTGAGGAACTACAATTTCATGAGAGTTATTTCTTCTGTAGATACAAAAACACCAGAACCCAACAAAATGAAGCTACTATGTTTCCCTTGAACATAAATGTTATTATAAGACTTGTTTTATTTGTTTTTACAAAAGCACTGTTTTTTAAAAATCAATTTAAAAATCTGCTGTAGTCTTGAAACTTACATCCAAGATCTGTAATGATTAAATGCAGCCAAAATTACTTTCAGAATGAGAATAAATGTTCTACTTGCTTTCATTTTTGACAGTTATATTTAGAAAATAGTTCAAAACTTTTGTTGAGCTCTCTAAGCTATTCCTGAAACTGTTTTTAATACTATTACCAGGTTGTGTTTTAAAAATGAATCATAGAATGGCCTGGGTTGAAAAGGACCTCAAATATCATCTAGCTTTGACCCCCCTGCCGTGGGCAGAGTCGTTATCCACTAGACCAGGCTGCCCAGAGCCACATCCAGCTTTGCCTTGTGTGCTTCCAAGGATGAGGCATCCACAACCTCCCTGGGCAGCCTGTACCAGTGCATCACCACCCTCTGAGTGAAAAAATTCCTCCCAGTATCTAACCTGAATCTCCCCTTTCTTAGTTTAAAAACTATTCCCCCTTGTCCTATCATTATCTACCCATGTACACAGTCATTCCCCCTCCTGTTTATATGCTCCCTTCAAATATTTGAAGGCCATGATGAGGTCTCCCCAGCGTCTTCTGTTCTCCAGTCTAAATAAGCCCAGTTCTCTCAACCTTTTCTCATAGGAGAGGTGCTCCAGCTCTCTGGTCATTTTAGTGGCACTCCTCTGGACCTGTTCCAAGAACTCTGATCTTTCTTGTGCTGGGCACCCCAGGCCTGGATGCAGTACTCCAGATGGGGCCTCACAAGAGCTGAGTAGAGGGGGACAGTGTCCTCCCTCTCCCTGCTGGCCACCCCTTTTTTAATGCAGCCCAGGATACAGTTGGCCCTCCAAGCTGCAAGTGCACACTGCTGACTAAAGTTCAGCTTCTCACCTTCCAGGATACCCAAGTCCTTCTCTGCATAGCTGCTCTCCAAGAGAGATCCTACTTTAGAGATCCTGCAAGTGAATTATACAGATATTTATTTAATGTTCTATATGATGATTCTTGCATCGCTTGTAAATAATGACAGTAGTACTATCTAGCTGAATATTTATCTTTTGAGGAACACTAAAAAATAAAAACACTCCACATGCAGGCAGTCTAGAAGGCACTGATATTTCTTCTTTTAGCCTTCTGTCAATCACCTTCTTTTTTTGTCAGAAAGACAAAGGACACTTTCACCATGGAAGTAGCACAGATGTTCCAAATTTTAAAATGAGGAGTAAGTGATGTGAGTGATGTGGTAAGATCATGTGTAGTCATGCCTAAAGAAACTATAACAAAGTTGCTTAATCAAATGCCTATCATGAGAAAGTATGAGGGAGATCTGATCTTTACAGTCAGACAGTCAGGGACGTATTTGAAGTTGCAAGTATTCACAAGATGGTCTTAGGATGTTTTGAAGGGAAGCTTTAGTAATAATAATGTAATTGAAAGTCTTGGAGGTGTTAGAACACTGATCTGTTATACAACTCTGGATGCCATATACCTGAAGGACAAACTTGAGTGCTTATCTCGTAAAAAGAGATGTGTTCATAGCTACCGAAATATTTCATCTCTTTAATTTTTAATAAAACATCTTAGTTATGGAGTACCATTAATCCTTATGCTAGAGCAACACAAGTTGTGTTCCTTTACATCCCTCTTTAAGCAAGAGGTAAGAAGTGAGAGACTGGCTTTAATTAGTTTTGTGGGTTTTTTTCCTAGAAGCACAAAGCCAAATGTTTGTTACTTCCCAAGACTTTTATCACTTGGATATATTTTCATTTTGAGTGCCTTTGTTTGTGTATATGGAGGCTATTGTGTTACATGCTTTGCACTTCGATTAGCAGACAGAAAGAAATAGAGGTGTCTTGGCATAACCTAATTTTTACGTAATAGAATGTCTGTAGGATCTATATTTGTGGTGTAGCTTGACTCTCATAGCCTAAAAGGAACAAGCATCATAAGGTAAGCACATCTTCCCGCTTAAAATTGTGGGTTTTTTTTAGTGAACCCTAAGGAATGGTACTAAGTGCATTATGTGTTTGCTGTGTTTAATCTACAAGGCATATTGTAGGCTCTCTTCTACCTTCCTGTCACTGGGCTTGTTCTAAAAAGAAAGTTTCTTCTAGAACTTGGCTATTAGCTCCTCCAGCTGTGTAACCATTTAATCAGCAGCCATGGGCAGGAGGGACCCCTCTGTGCCATTTGAACTGTGGAGGTTGGGACCATCACATCATGGGCTATCTATGGGCTACAGAAACCATGTGAGAAAAGTGAGAAAGTGCACGTGATCAATCCATGTTGAAGCTTTGTGCTGTTCCAGTCAAACTTCCAGCAAGTGAGCTATCTTGAGGACTCTCTAGTTCTATCATTAAGATATTTTAACACAGGCATGTGCTCTTTATGTACTGGCTTAAGGCCATGAGCAATGGAGGTCTGTCAAAGAGTTTGAGAATGGAGTTTAGAGCAGGTAATATATTTTAGAAATTACTGTAGCTTCCTTATGCATTCCAGATTGGGATTCAGTTCATATACCTATACCTCAGCCGTGGCCAGGAGGAGAACATAGATGTGAGATATGAGCCATACCTAAAGGTCACTTGAATATTCTCAAAGAAGTAGAGTTTGAGTGCTGAGATGAAATATATGGGGTGGACATTCAATTCTGTGTGTTAAGATATAATTCAAGAATATTTTGAAATTTCAGTGTGTAACTTAAAATGAAATTTGTAAATTTCACCTCAAAAAATGAGATGATGCAACCTGAGAACCTCTTGCAAGCAACTTGTTAAGTTTGATGAGGAACATCAGATTAGGGAAATCTACTAGTGAACTTCTGGGCAGCCAGTCCTTCTCACTGTGTCTTGCTACAAAACACTGTCATCCGAATTGCTTTAAAGCTCCTTTTAAACTGATCTTTCAGAATTTCAAAAGCAGTTATGTATTAGGTTATCTAGAGCAAAATGTGGAGGTCTGAAGTTGAATTTCGGTCTTTGTAAAGCCACTGGGCTGCTAATACTGTAGTTCCTTTGGTTTATTTTTCTGTTACCATAAAATGGAATGTGGCCTTTACCCCACTGAACTGATACTATCATCTGAAAAGTTTGGAAGCCACAAGGCTGGGATGTGAACAATAGCACAGCACATGTGTACGCATACTTTGACCCTCAGAATCACTTGGTTTTTATTTCTTCCCCCAAAGGAGAAGTTTTAATTTTGTTTTTTAATGGCTATGGAGTTTTACTTCTGAATCATCTCAAATTAATTATCTGTAATCAAGAGAAATGTTTCCAATCAATAGTTACTGCTGCCACGCGCTTGCATTTCAGATTATTCACACTCTGTAGGAGTTGTGGAATGAAGATTTTAATGACTGAACAGAACACTTACATTGAAATGGATCTAATCATGCCCCTGCTTCTTTTGGAGGCAGGATATCCATTATGCATAATTTTCTGTATGAAGTTAGCACCTAGAGGAGGAGGAAAAATGTGCTTTTGACTGAGTTAATGGGAAAAAAAGATTTCCTCTGTGCTGATTTTCAGCACTCTCAAGGGATTCAACTGCATCACTCCTTGTTTCTGAAGACCTTCCCATTTAGTTAGAGTCACAGCAATTAAAAGTTGCTCAGTCTTTCTTTATATCTCTGTTAACCACAGTCACAAATTGTAAGTCAAACAGTATGTCACAAATTATGTAAAACCCCATTGTGCATCTTTGTATGCAGAAGTCCGAGATAGCTAAAACATTTAGTGTGTTGTTCTTCATATTAGCAACTTAGATGTTTGCAAACTACTGTGTTCAATTATTTTTTTCTTGAAATAAGCTACAATCTATGTTTTCAATGTTATATGGGATAGAAAGGAAAAGCCTATGATTTTGAAATGTGTTAAATTAACCATAAAATATATACTTTTTGCTCTTATTAGAAATTAATATGCAGAACTGTTGTATTCTTTTCTCTCTTCCAATTAGGTGTTTTTCTTTCTTTCGTTCTTTTTTATTTTTATTTTTTTTTCCAGCAAGAATAGCACAGTGCTCTAAAAGTAAAGAGAAGCATTCAGATGTGTGATGTTTACCTATGGGATGCCCCATCCCCAGAGACATTCAAGGTCAGGCCAGACTGGGCTCTGGGCAACCTGATCTAGCTGTAGGTTCCCTGTTCATTTCAGGGGGGTTGGACTAGATGACCTTCAAGTGTCCATTCCAGGTCCATTCTGTGATTCTGTGATTATAATTTTATGATTACCCTGATGACCTCAGATCTCACTGTGTAGAAATGTGCTACTATGTTCTTTGAAGATTTTCTTCTAACCTGCTGTATATGACACAATTTTCCTATCAGGTAGAGCCTCTGGCATCAATAGTAATATCTCCTGATTGTTAGCAAAGGCATGTCTTTTGAGGACTGAGAGAGTTGTGTACTTAATCTGAAGGAACTGCTAAACAGACTTTGGATGAAATGTACTGGGTTATCACAACAAAAGGTCAAGAAGAGGCAGGGATCTCCACTGACCTACGAAATTATAAATTATCTGAGATCAGAATTTCTGATATATCTGATATATCAGAAATATCTGATTATCAGAATTCATCTAGAGATATTTTCTTTCATTCTAGCATTATGGTATACTTACTGCTTTGTTATTGCTTTAATAGTATGTTCCTTTTCTCTCAGTGGTAGCGTAATTACTGAGAAAAAGGTAAAGGATGATGAGTATGAAAATGAATCATGCATTAGAAAATGTCTGGAACATTTTTGTATTTTAATTTGAGTAACATGATACCATTCCATGCCTTCAGAAGTACATAGGAAAGGAAGAACTTTCCACGCAATTGCCTTAGGTTAGTTAGGAAGAAAGGGAAAAATATTTGAATCTGAACTACTGAAGTATCAAAATATAAGCATTGCTCAACTATAAGGAAAAACTCTCCAAAAAATAAAGTGTCAGACACTTTCACCTCTCTGTTTCTTCTTCTCTTCTTTCTCCTATCTTGCTCCTCACTGCTCTCAGCTTTTTTCTACACCTACATTTTTGCCTTCCACATACTGCTGATTTTCTGTAGCTTCTCTAGGGTTGCCTATCAAGTGACAGACACTGAGCTTAGAAGTGCACGATTTCTCAGCTTATAATAGGATAAAAATGGCTTAAAGTCTACTTAAACTCTGCTTTTGCTCTGCTACTACCCCATCTCTCAAATCCATTCCTACATGATGCAGTTACTCCACTCTTGGTTGGTGACTGGTGCACTCACAACAGTTGCAAGTGATTTGCATGACATGAGTGTTACGGTTTGGAGAAGGCTGGCACTAAACAACCCGTTTGTCTGTATGCATGTGTGGTGTGGTGGGTCTGCTATTGCTGCAGCCTCTCAAAATGTGTGTTTATGGACTCTCGCAGTGCAACAGGCAGTAGAAGATCCACCACATACACACTGAAAGAAATGCTGTTACACGCTGCTGCTGCTGCGTGGAAGAAGACTTGCATCCCACTCCCACGTTAATTTCTCAGTGCTGCTGGATTGTTCCAGAGCTTTCTGAAACCAGAGGAATAGATTTGGCCACTGCTTCAGCCAACTTCACTCAGCTTTTCAGCAGCTTGCAGTGACGATTCTCAGAGGAGAGTGCCAGTTTTCTGTGCGCTAGGAACATTTCATTTTTCCTGTGATGATAGTAAGAAGCAATTATCCCTTCTCCCTAAAAACTCTTATGGTGTGTTTTGCAAATTTGCCACAGTGATATCTCATAGGACCTGTTAGGTAGAAGAGCAACGTTCATTAACATTAATTTCATATTATAGTCTTATTGAGTGTCATACTGTGTTAAGAGACCACCTCTAAGAAACCTCAAACACATAATATACTTCCAAATTTGCAGACAACCACATGTGCTGAATGACTTATTTCTCTCCCAGTCACGTGCAGGTGGCAGAATTGGCTGCTAGTTCAAGCATCAGGTAGCTTACTGAACAGTGTAGAGGAAAGGTGGTTGATAGCTGGCTGTGGTTGATAACTGGCTGTGCTATCACTGCTGGCATGCTCACTCTTGTCAACGGCTTAGAGCAGACAGTGGTGCTGAATGAAAACTTGCACAAGCTCTGAGGACTGAATATTTGAAACTACTCTTCATAGCAACCTTTTCAGGGAATTTTTGGTCCAGGAATTTTATTGATTGTTTAGTATGATCCCGCTAAGAATTTTTCTTAAAAGAAAAATAAAGTCCTTGGAGAGGATAAGAACAAGGAAATACAAAGCCAAGGCTGGCAAATGACAGAGGCATTGGTGCCTAGCTTGTGTCTGCTCCAAGTCTGATCCTCTTTTTTACATGAAAGGAATAAAACCAACCAAGTGTTACAGAAAGCAGCTCCCAGTTGTCCCTCAGGTGCCTGGACTAGCATCCAGGCTGGATTTTAGTCATCATTCCCTAGAGGCATACTCTATCTACTGAAAATAGGTCTCTCTCCACAGGAATTTTAACCTCAGTCCTCCAGAAGTGTGAGGGGATGGTGATGGACTAATCACACAAAGAAGGGAACTGAACCCTGGTCACCTACATGTTGTAGAACACAATAATAGAGATGTTTTAAAACTGCTTATTTGGGAGAATTCAGTGTATTCTGTTTGTACTTGAGAAAATAATTAATTTGTTTTATCCAAGTTGTGCTTTTGTTTCTTTCTTTGTTTTAAACAAAAGAGTGTCATTTACCTTCAGTTTTAAATCTGTGAATCTTAGGTGAAAAAATAAATGCAGTCACACTGGAGATAGACTCCTTACAGACACCAGAAGAGATAAAACACTTGTCTATCCTCAGTGTATCCATGCCATGATTTTATGTGTTGGTGGCTTTCTATTTTCGTGTGATATAATACTGGAGGTGTGGTTAATAACTAGTGCAGGTCAGAGTGGGAGATATGGTGCAATGCTACACATCTATGTATGATTTATCTAGATTTGACTAAACTGTAGTATGCGTATGCAACTGTTAAACTGCAGTGAACTAACTCAGACATGTCAAGAGTTTATACTATTAGGTACATTATTAACTTGGTTCCATTAGCACACAGCTTGGTTCCTCCAGTACTACTCACTTCTGAATTCTGCACTGCATGGAGCGCACTTAGATATCTGAACTATTTCTGTTTCTGTCCCGTGATGATGAAGAATCCATTGCATTTTCTTAGTTCAGAAGAGAAGTGAGGCTGTACATACAGAGGTTGAGTTGTGAACCTGCTGCAGTAACTTTGAACCCAGCTACCTATCTGAACTCAAATGTTAGCTTATTTATGTGTTACTTTAAAGAAAAGCTAAAAATATTCAGAGAAATAGTTTTGTTATCTTTTAGAATGATCTGCATAGCTGTCTGCTTATTGAGGTAAATTGTTGCACTGACATTATGTATGAGATAGCACTTATCAATAGATCCTTTGGCACATGGACTAAAAAATCTGATGTGGGAGCATTTGAAAAAGAAGGGGATTAATTTGTACTGTTGCACAAATGGAAATTGCCTTTATTTGTGGAAGCATGCCACTACATATCTCGAGTAGAAAAAAAATGCTTCTTCATGAATCTCTGCTGAGATTTGAGTAAACACAAAACCATTTTATATTGTGAAAAATGTCATAAATTCTCCCAGATCATATTTTAGATTAAGAAAACATTAAAAAAATAAAAAAAAGAAGAAGAAAATGCCAAATAATGAGGTTTTTGAGGCTAGTCTTTCTGCTTGGTTTCTCTGCAGATAAAAGTGTTGGTCTGTGGCATGAGGCAAGCTTTTGGACATGCCAGGTTTGGCCTGAGTGTAACAAGCAGCACTGAGTAGAGATTTACGTTATCAGCAGCTCCTCTTACACTGCCTGAGTGGGTATTGCCATGCACTTGCCAGAACAAGGGCCCTTTCAACCATTTTCTTTTCTGCTCATGCCCTGTGGTGCGTCTGCTGTACACACAGGCCCACCCTGTGAAGGGGAGAAGTGGGCATGCTTCATCAAGCCATCATCTGCTGGATTCCGGCATTTTCCATACGATGGCAGGAATGTGAGATACAGCACGAGTGCTGTCTTGCACTGTGGTTTGTCTCTCTCTTTCCCTTTGTCACACTGAAGTAGTTGAGAGGGAAAAATTTCTGTAGAGCAGTTCACATTCTTTGTTTATTTGTTGTTGTTTATAAATGCAAATGAGTGTGTTTATGTTGTAGCAATGTGGTGTTTTGCACTGTGTTCTGGGAGGTAGATTTCATTGTAGGTTTATGTATTCTTGATGCATTTGGGTTGAGAGAGAAAGGCACAGCTGTTTCTTCACAGTGCTGCCTAGGACACATCTGTAATGGCAGGCCAGGGGTGGTTGTTGTGTCCTAGGGCTAAGAGACACAGCATGTCTCATGCCCATATGGCAAAGCTCTCTTTTTCCCAAAAGAGGGTGGCCTCATTCAGCCTGCCTCGTGGGAACAGTTTCTGGCCTGTACTGTCCCCTGAACCATGCCCAGCCATTGTGTGGGAACATGTTAGCTGGCGGGAGCCAAAACTGTGCCAGGGAGCTGTCTCACAATGGAACAGCAAGAGTGAGGGCATGCCAGTGCCAGCAATGTTCTGGCCCCCGTGCCTCTCCAGGAGCAGATGCAGCTGTATTCACGCTGATGTGCCCTAAGTTTAGCCCAGTCTTCAATTCATGTTTTCAGGTTTCCTATCAGCTGTGTGATCAGGGCTAACATTGCAGCCCTATTCATTTGTAAAAACTGTTTTAAGGCTAAAGTCAAACAACGTTACAGCAAGACAGAGTGCGAGTAATGGAATACAGCTGTTTTATTCTTTTGGAGTGGTACAGTAAAAGGCAGAGGTAATACCTACAGAGATATTTTTGGAGCTAAAAAAAGGAGTCTGTGTTTTTTGAGCTATGCTTAAATTAAACTAGTACATGTGTAAATTGAAATCCGTGTATATGAAGTTACAGCTGGAAAAAAAAATCCTAAACACATTGAAGCAAGGAAATGAATCGTGAGGAGAATGTCAATAAATACGCAGATACCCTCACAGTTTCTTAAATAAATGCACATTTGTAAAGTATCACATTGCATGTTCCAAACACAACTTTAACTCTGTCCCTGTATCCATTTCCAGTCTTATTCTGCCGACCAGAAAACCCCTACTGTACATCAAATAAATTCTGAATGTGAGTTACAACCATCATACAATATGGTTATGTTGGAATACTTTTACTATTTAGTAACAGACAAAGTGGATATTTTATTTTAGAATCAAAGTGCTGTTATGTGGATTTATGGTTTATAAGGTTGGCAGTGTTTCTGAGTACTTTCTATTCCAAAGTACATAAATATAAAGTGGTAAAAGTTTTGTTTTTAGCTTATAAATGTAGTTAATCATCTGTTCAAACAATAAAAAAATTCTATTTATTAATGGCCAAGAAACGTTAGGGGTTTTTGGTTTTCCTTTTTTTTTTTTTTTTTAATGAGAGACTCATTTAAGTCAAATGGATGAAATGAATACAGTGAATATCACAATGGTTTAGGGGGGATTGTAGCACATTAGTTGATCACGTGGAACTTCGGTCATCAAAACTGTTACTGCCTGAGTCTTATTTAAAGGTCATGGTCTTTTTTTAATGATTTTGTTGAGTGAAAGAACTATTCGTGTTTGATCCCGTGCATGCATGGATATGCACTCGCTGAGTAGTGTGCTGAAGTATGTTCTCCTCTTGGAGTTTGCCAAACTGAGCAGTGGGTGGGCAATAATGTGAGCGCTCTTGTGGGCTACATGAGGATTTGTATTGCTCCTTCTTTTCTTACATCCTGCTTTTTATCGTGGTTACAGTATATCTGAACATGTCAGGCAATTAGACATGTGAAGACCTGGTTCTGCTTGATTATTTGACTTCCTGCAACTAATAATGAGGTTTTTGAAAGATTTAGTACTATGCCATTGAGAATAAAAGAGGCTTGGAGGCCTGTATGCGCAATGGAGTTAGGTGTGGTAGATTAAATTTACCCTGGCATCCTTATTGAAGCCTCCCAGTAGGCCCCATCAGGTGTAATCAGCACCAATGCCAGAAATAACACTGCAGTGTCAGAAACATAGGTGTTTCAAGGGTATAGCCAGGAGACTTGAAGTATTCACATATTTGTTTAAGTGTAGATTAATAAAGATCCACAGCATTCTTTTTCTTTCCTGCGTTGTTTAATCCTGTCAGATGAAGTCTTCTTGTATTCTTTGTAAACACCGCTGGCTTCCAAAATTACCTGTAACTACTTAGGAAAAAGTGAAATATCATTGAAAATATCTGCTTAAATGCACGGTAAAGGCTTAAAAATGAAATATATTCTTTGTAGGATTCAAAGGAGGGGAAAGAATAATGAAGATGCAAGTAAACTATTACCTCAGGAGGTATTTCCCCTTTACTTTGAATGTGTTCTCTTTCCATTGCTAAAATTTATTTTACTGTTTGCTTTCTGATGGTTGTACAGAATAGAGTTAAATTATCAAAAGTTAAATAATAATGCACGGACAATGACAGACGCCACCACAGTGATTCCTGCTATGACAGCAAGTTTTGTTTCTCAGAAGGAATGAGCT
The DNA here is from genome assembly GCA_013399175.1 of Odontophorus gujanensis. Taxonomy (NCBI): domain Eukaryota; kingdom Metazoa; phylum Chordata; class Aves; order Galliformes; family Odontophoridae; genus Odontophorus; species Odontophorus gujanensis. Next base: position 215,489 of record VXAB01013884.1, read on the forward strand.
TATACGATTATCTTGAAATTTCTGGAAGAGTCCACTTCTTCAAGCTTTTTACTGCCTCTTTCCAGTAACGTGATGGCTGTGAGAATAAAGCAAGCTCAGATCCTTTGAAGGTCATCTGGTCCAACTCCCCTGCAATGAGCAGGGCCATCCACAGCTAGATCAAGTTGCCTGCCTCTCCTCAAAAGTCTGCAGGGATGGGGCATCCACCACATCTCTGGGCAGCCTGTTCCAGTACTTCACCACCAGCATCTGCAATGGAAGTGCATATGTGGCGAAGGTGTAGAACTGAATTCTTTCACGCAGAAAAAAAGGCACCCAGTGACATTTGTCACACTTCCTGAAAGTTTATAGAGACCAAAGAGTGGATGTGTGAGCACAGAGAAAGATGAACAGATGAACAGTGTGGGCAGCATTTTCCTAGCAGTGATGCCATCATAGCAGCTGTGAAACAGTGGATCATCTCCACTCGTACAGATTTTTATGAGTGTGGCATGCAGGCTTGTCACACTCCAATATAAAGGAGGGAGACGAGGTTCTTAGATTGCGTGTATACCTGGCGTGAGATTAAGAAGCAACGGTTCAAATGTTGGTCNNNNAGCGGCCATTGAGCTGCAGCTTATCTCTCTTTCGTTGCCCCAGGACATGCCCATCTGCTTGTCCCTTAGACAGAGGATTTCGCAGCCCTTACCCAGGACTTGCTTGGACATGTTCGGACATGTTCATCAACAAACTTTGAGGCAGTGGTATAAAATAATAGTCTCTTACAATGCTCTTGTTAATCACTGGTGAAAACGCGGAGCTCACTGTGGTGCCTATGATGAAAAACAGTGACTCGTGGACTTTGCTGTATCAAATGGTGTTACTGTACTCTTCATATATGTTGTAGTTTCCATAGAAATAAATAGGAGGCATTACTTCTAGAATGACCTATGTATGTACTTATTTTCTTAAAGAATATAGCTCTGGTTATTTCCAAAGACAGACTTATGAGGGACAAATCGTTATAGGGACCAATCCTGTATGGCAACTCATTGTTCCTGCTATTGACTGGTACTAATAGTAGTTATAATCAGATTATTCAAAGTGTAGTTACTTTAAAACTTGTACGTATACTTCCATTTGTGACAGTTCCTTTTTTAGAAATTGCAACTTCTGCATACCAGTTTCTGTACCCATTGCTGTGCAGTGCTGCCTGGATTGCAATTGCAAATACTATTCATAATCTTTTACATGTCTTTCCTTCAGAGCACAGAAGTTAGAACTAAAGCCTTAGCTTTAGGTTTAGATTTATAAAAAACTTTTTTTTTCAGTTTAAAGTAATCTTACGGTGTCACTTTCAGTCTCTCTTGTGAAAGCTAAGTTTCTCTCTCTTGCTTCCTTTTATGTTCAAAAACTTAAATAATTTATTACTGCAAAGGAATGTGTACTGAATCCAGTAACCAGCAGAGGATGTGGAAAGATTTACTGGGAGAAACATTAAGAGCATTCCTGGCCAGGTGCATTTTTTTTCTTTTTTTTTTTTTTGTGAAATGGGAAGAAAGATACACACCTCCCGCCAACTTCAGAGATGGCTGGAAGTCCATTTGGAAGACAGAGAGCATGTAGTTGTGCACTGATTCTCAAGACAAACTGAACAAAAAGTGATGAGGGGGTGCAAAGAGGCAGGCACTGCCCTACAACGAGAAATATGCTGCACGATTTTGACAGTGACTGTGTTGCTTGCAGTCTGAATGGGTATATGCACATGGTTGCCACTCTCCTTGATACAATAACATCCATCCACGGGAAATGAGGATGGGGAAACCCCTACCAAATGTGAATAGTGGATTCAGAATTCCTCTTTGTACCTTCAGTCCAGGACAAAAGGTACTGGAGAAACAGGTGCACTTCTGCACTCCTTGCTTCATTGAATTCCCCTGCATTGCATAGCCTGGAGGGGAAGCATTGCTTAGTAAATAGCAGACAATTTTTTAGACCACTAGTAATTAATTTTATTGCATATTAGAATATTTAACATGAATTTGTGAAGAGTGTAATCTTTGGAGGGGCATGGGTACAAATTGTAACTGCTTACTTATTTGATGATTTTTAGGGTAAAAATCTGGTCAGATACAAATAACTTTTCCAAGAATGATGAAAGAGTCAGATAGAAACTAGCTGTTTCTCAGTCTGCCTGTATACCTCTTTGGCATGCTTACTGGCTTTTACATAAAGCACAAAGTTAACAAGAGTACTATAATTCTATGTAGTATATAGTGTTCCAAAGATATCTCTCGTCTAATAGTTTTTCCTTCAGCCCCAACTTCTGAGTGTGCTGCTTCCCTTTGTATTAGCTGAAAGAGTAGGTCCTTCCAGCAGCAGCCTTTTTCCTTAAAAAGCAGTGATTAATATTATGTTTTTGTATAAGTTGTTGAGGATGTTTCCTCTTTCTCTGTTAATCCAAAGTTTTTCAAAAATGTTAACTACAATTTCTTCCTTGATACAGCATCTAAGAGAAATAGTGGTGGAATAATTTGGAGTCAAACTATCCCATCTGTACCCATTTTATATGTATCCCAGTTGTTTTACAAGACCCTAATGATGGAGTTTTTTGCCCTGACCAGTAAAATCTGTTCCTTTGTATTCCCCTTCTGACTTCTATTTTACATCCCAGTTCAAGTTTCCCTAAGCCTGATGCTGCCAGTATTATCCACTGTGGATACAGAGAACAGTTCTTGTTTTCTCTTTGTGGTTCACTTTCTGTATTTGAACCTCTTGTAGATGTTCCCTAGAGTTTTGTAGACCTCTCTTCTCTTCTGTTGCTTCACACAAATTGTTTTCTGCTGGTTTTATATCCAAGAATGTGTCTGTGTCTGACTACACCTATCAGTATTTTCCCAGTGTGCAAATGAAAAATGATATTGGTTGCAAGAGGCCAACCTATTATTGTCATTAGTACAATTAAGAAAACGTGCCAATTAGACAGAGGACTTTTTTCAAATGTCATCTGGAGTGCTCAGTTTGAAGCCTATCATCAAAGTGTCATTTTATTTTTATTTCCTGTGTAAATTTCTTTACTTGCCTGTCAAAACCAGGCTACTTATTCAGGTTATGGGATACGAAATTCAGTGTTACCTAATGAAGCCCCAGTGCTTTGAATCTGTGAGTTGCAAGTAGGTTGGAAACTTGAGGTGAGATTCAGTGTGTACTGAAAACATGGGTCTTTGATTGTGCTGCTTAATTAAATCATACATTGTGTTTCAATGTTTTCAAGCCCAAAATGTTGACTACCTTTAAATTTTAAAAATCAATTACAAAGAAAGTGCTAGATCAATTTTCTGCTTTCCTTTTCTGTGGATATTTTCTATTAATTCCAACAATTACTATATATTCCTTTCTAAAATTATTTTTAAGTCATTGTGGAGATTGCAAAATTAGTATTGCAACATTGTTGTGTTTCCTTGGAAAAAGAAGTTATAAAAGTTTTTCAACTAATAAGTGCAAATAAATATTTTGATTTTTTTTTTAATTGCATACTTATAAATTGTTTACTAATTAATTTGTTGTTTGTTTGTTCGTTTTTACTATATTGCTTCCCCCTTCTTATTTTTTTTTCCAGGACTATTTCCCACTTCAGGAGACAGTAAATTCTGCTGCTGCTCTTACCATGGCACTAATAAAGGACAGGAACCCTGAGCTGATTGGTCAGCTTATGGTAGCATAAGGCCATAAATCATTCGTTGCTTTGGGGAATGTTTCTTTGTCATCATTCATTTGCCAAAGGTCTTGAATCATTTAATTTTTGATGAAAACTCTGGATTTATGACGTTTACTATTAAGATCTTCTAACAACATATTTTTGATACCTAAAATGCAAGCCTGATATTATGTAGGAAGTGTAAAATGAAAGTAATTCTGAGAGACACTGGATATGTGCTTTGAAGAAAGATGCTGAAGCATTTTTTCTGAGGTACTCCTCACTTAAAAAGGTTCACAGAGGACGCCAAAATGTTCACTCTCCATGTAGAACTGTCTTTAACTCAATCACATGTTATTTGGCGTTACTGATCTAATCCTTTTGTCCTTTATATGACATTATTTAACATTTGTTGCTAGATGTATTAATGAATATTTAATATACAGTATAGCCTTACTAATATCAGTGGAAATGCACACTGCAAAAAGTATTTGTTAGGTCAGACCCCTGTGCTCCATGGAAGGAAGGATAACCTTGACACAAAAAAAAATAAAAGATGTACGTGGGAACACTGAAGTGCTATAATCCAGTTTTCTCAATAAGGTGTGCTCTCTCAGCAGTGCTCCTTAGTGCTAAAACTACTTCCAGTAGCCATGTGCCATCATTCAGAACTAGCTTCAATAGCTTTTCTGAGTACAGTATTAATCCCTACTAGGAGTGTCCAGGGAGCCTCCACTTCTGTCTGTCTTAAGTCCATCAAGTTTCCCTCTGATTACTGCTGTGCTTTCTTGAGTACGGTCTCATATATAGGCACAAGTAAACGAAAGAATTTATAAAATCCTCATGGATCTTAGATGTGGAACTTGATTTAGCGAGGAAAATGAAATAGGTAGGTCAACTATGGTGGAGAGTGTCAGTCTCGGTGGCATTCAGGATCAGTCCTTTCCGTGTTAGTTACACCTTGGAAAATCATCTCAACTAAGGCTTCTGATTTCAGTTCAGAAATCTGCTTCTCCATTATCCAGCAATGGGTGTGAAAAGTTCTTTCCTGTAGCTCAGCTATTCAAGAGGATAGAGGAAGAAAAGCTCTGACTGTTGTTCAGCAACCAGACAGTACTGGCTGAAGGAGATCCCTGCACTCCCACCAGGTTCCAGTCCTCCTGATGTATGGACAAAACCGTGAGGATAAGATAATCCAGATTTGGACACCATTCCCCACCTCCCCCCCCTCTTTCCCCCAGACCTCTAAATAATTGACTAAAATACCTTAATAATATCTGCTGAGACACCTCCACTTTAAATTCCTTTTCAAAGCTGATGTTGATCCCAAACTTCCTTCATTACAGTAGTTGCAGCTGACTGTTCTGTATCCAAAACATTTATTTTCTTCCACTCAGAAATCAACCCAACACATCTAACAAAACTCTCATGCATCATCTGCTTCCTTGTTTTTCTCCCATCTAATTTGATACGTAATTTGTCCTTTTCTAACATTGTACAATGTGGGTATTTATATTAGCTCAGTTCGTGGCCATTCAATAATACATGTTTTATTCATATATATCTTCATGCCTGTTCATATGCAGAGTAGGTAAATACATGAGGAAATGAAGATTTTATTATTGATATCCATAATTTAACAGGACAACTTTCAAAATAAGTTTTCTGAATTCACTTAATGAATGTTATGAAGGAATTTGTCTCACAGACCTCTCAAAGATATGATAAAAGATGTTTGACCATATTTTTTGATTCTTTGCTTTAAGACTGAACTATAATCTGAGATGCATTTTTTCCACATTACAATATGCAAGTGAATTTAGAAAACCCTTTATGTCTTCCATCCACTCTAACATACGCATTGAGATGAAATCTTAGCAGTGGATTTTGTGTAAATTGTCATTTGCTTGAACAGAGCCTTTTACGTTGTGTTGTTTTACTTATTATCTTAAAAGGGTTTAAATCCAATTTAAAATGTTATTGCAATGAACTGCTGCAGAGAAAAATGGTGTTCGGATTGCTTATGCTCTTGTGAAGAGGGAACAAATGATGCTAAACAAAAAGTACATTTCAGGTCCTCAAACATATTTAATACTAAGCCCAGTGAAAGATACGAGATTCATTAATGTACTGTTAGTCATCACATTACAGACTATTTTTGTTTTGTTTTAGCCATCATTTTAAGTGATCTACAGACACTGAAAAATCCATTTTGCAGGAAGCAAATACACTACCAGCAGAACTGCTAAGGCACATCATGAAATAGTAGAACTGCAGTAAAAAAAAACAAAAAAAAAAACTAGACTGTGAGTAATGCTATTGTCTATCCAAACCAAAGTTAAATGCTCTCTTGGATGATTGTTAATGCTTACAATGGGAATAAAGATATAAAATGAAATTAAGAAACTGATTGATTGTTTTTTGTCTGCACATAGCCTCTTACAAATAGCTGTATACATGAGAAACTTGGCAGCCTTTTGTACACATATGCTGTTTTGAATTTAGCTAGTGAATCAGTCACCACCCATACTGCTTTGAACATTTGGACTGAGATAACAGAGAGTAAATATGAGCACAGACTCTGCCAGCCTTGCTTACCTTACTCCACAAGCACTCTATTTAATATTCTGTTAGTAAAGTGTTCATCAGGAAAGAGAATACAGAATCTGGCCCTAAGAATGTTTTCCATAGTTGCAAAGTTAAGTGAATTAGATTTGTATATTGAAACTAACTTGCCTCATGCAGTGTGTGACATGAGCTGATAGAAAGGTTTCTACTACCTGCTTTTCTTTAGTTTTCCAGGTTACCTAGCTTGCAAATATGGTCTGGTGGTTCTCTGAAAATGACTGAAGGAATGAAGAGGATTGAATACAGTGGAATTAAAAAAAAAAAACAACCAACATAAAGAAATGAAGTGGAATGTGACCCTATTGTAATCAGTGGCATAAATTTAGCTGAATTCAAAATACGAAGACTTCAGTTTATCCTGGTAACTAACACAGGCTGTGGAACAAAAAACACTTCTGGAACCTTAAAGCCCCTGGTGCATTCAGATTTGCATTTGTACACAACACCAGTGTCTCCTAATCTCTTGTTCTAGGTGCTCCCCAGGCAGAAGCTTCCAAAGAAATGTCTGGTTCTCTATTACTGCTTAGCTCTTTCCAGTGATATGGCAACTTTTCTGTTGGTCACTGGAAACTAGAAGGTTCGTTATTTGTTTGCTCTATTCTCTCTGTCTTGTGCAGTTAGTATACTGATCATGGCTTTCTGTTCAGGTTTTATTTCAGAAGGAAAGCACACTTCCAGATATGTTAAAACATTTATTATCTCATTTCTCCTTCCTCTTCCTTCTTCTTCTCTTCCTCTTCTTATCCTTCTCTGGAGATGTTCCAGACCTGCCTGGATGCCTACCTGAGCATCCTGGGCTAGGGAGCTGCTTTGGCAGGGGGTGGGACTTGATGATCTCCAAAGTTCCCCTCCAACCCCTACAATTCTGTGATTTGTCCATAATTTTGATAATTTCTAGTTCATCTTAATCAGGTTACCACCAGGTTGTCAGGTAAAGTGTGTCCACGTAGCCATTGGCAGGGACAAGGTAACTGTCATGCACCATTCACATTTAATCTCAGCCATCTCTTCTTTCACCTTGTTCCTGTTAAGGAATGTTCTAGGATTCAGGGATAGCTCCTGTTATGTGTTCCTGCAGGAGTCTGAACACTGGGGTAGAGCTGCCTGACTGCTGCTCTGATGATTGGGGCGTAATAAATGGCAGGTAGTTGTGAAGACAGTGTTATGAGATAAATGTAGCCCTTCAGAATGTTAGTAATATCTTGGGCTTATATTTTAAAAGATTTCTGATTATTCTCTCTGCTCCATATAATAGATGCTCTACTCTTAGTTCTGTATGGCTGAAAAAAAACCCAAAAACACCAAAAACCAACACCCAAACTATTTAAGTTATTAGACTGATGAATTTGAATGTGTGGTTTGCTAAATGGTAGATTTTTCTCTGTTGGTAGTGAAAAGTACAATTCAGAGGAACTTTCTTTCTTTCTTTCTTTCTTTCTTTCTTTCTTTCTTTCTTTCTTTCTTTCTTTCTTTCTTTCTTTCTTTCTTTCTTTCTTTCTTTCTTTCTTTCTTTCTTTCTTTCTTTCTTTCTTTCTTTCTTTCTTTCTTTCTTTCTTTCTTTCTTT
>VXAB01013884.1:223408-253331 GCA_013399175.1 Odontophorus gujanensis
TGTCTCTCTCTCCCTCGCTATCTCTTTTTCTTTCTTCCTCTCTTTCTTTGTTTCTTTTTTTTTTTTTGTCAAAGATTAAAACCACAACTAATTCTCAGTGAAAAAGGAGGAGATACTGAGACCTGGGAAAAAAATAAAGAGTGAATAATACCTTTAAGGTCTCTTATCATGAAAATCTGTTATGATATACTAAGATATAAAAATCTATTTCATCTATATCTTACATAAATATATGGCTCTAATATTCAATGCTCAACTATAAATGTATTATTTAAAGGCAATCTTGCAGAGTTGAATTCTGAGAAATGTGAAAGAAAAAACCTGACCCTGCCTTCATCGTTCCTGTCCAAATCACTCAATCAATCTGATCTTTTGCATTTGGTTTATAATAATTTGTAATTGCACCCAGTTAGATGACTAATGCCCTTCCCTGTTTACCTCAGTAAGATACCTATGCAAATAATCCAAATGATTTCCAATCTCTGTGTTCATAGTGCCCGCCCCTTCATTTTTAGGTTGGTAAGTTTTAATGGTGTGTGCTTTCCTTGTCCCTTCTCAGCCCAGTTGTTGATCACGATGCAGTTTGTCTTGTGTTTCTGGCTTCACCAAGGAAACGAAACAATCACTAAAACCACATTTTCCCCAGTGTAAGTTGGTTTTAATTGACAGGTCTTTAAAACACTTGTCTAATATACATTTTTCTTGGTTATTTCTTCCAGGAATGAGCAATTGATTTTGAGGCCTGAAAAACACAATTTCAGTGCCTGTGCTGAGGAAAGGCTCCCAGCTGTGAAAATACTTTTATGATAGAATATACTTTGGCTTGCCTACACCAACTCAAGAAGGAGTGTGACATTTCTTAATATGTTTACCTATATATTAATTTAAGTATGTTTTTCTCTCTTTAGACTGAACCAGATCTTGTCCTTCATCCTGCACTCAAAAACTGAAATTGTAACTCAGTTAAAATCTCACAACACTGAGTTATAGCCCAGTTGCAAAGATAGATGAGAGAAAAGATTGGAACTAATGGTAACATGATTTTATGTAAGATGGAGAAGCAAAGAGGCAAGAGAGAATATACCAAAACACCTCCAGATGGCAAAATCTGCAGGGGACACCCTTGAATGGCACGAAATGCAAGGGGCTGTGGGCAGGAAAGCCTTCCAGGCTTGGTAGTGCCTGGGATTGGCACTGAATAAAGTGCTTCCCTATTCAGCAGTCTTTTCAGACAATTGCTCCTCGTGGGTAATTATCTGTTGCTAGCTCTGCATATTTTTCATTACAGTGCCTCCTTCCTTTTATTTTCTTGCCTCAGACTAGCCCTGTCACTTCAAATTTCATGTTTCCTTCTCATTTCGGCCATTTTCCTGTCTTCTCCCATGCCATTCTCCCATCCTTTCCTCTACTTCTGTTACTTGTTCTTGCTCTCTCTATTTGTCACTCCCTTTCCATTCCTCCCAGCCCACCATCGTTGATCCCCCTCCCTTCTCCTGAAAGCTAGGCCGTGGTCTGGCATCGGAAACCCTTCCTCGCTCCTGGATCAAGAACTGAGGCACTGGGGCTTTGGCACCTCCATGCTGCTCACAGCTGGGACCAAGAACAGATGTCACTTCCACTGCCAGTTGCAGGCAGATGAGCAGCAGCTGCCCGTGGGGACAGACCTCCTGCATGGCAGCTGCTGGGCTGACACCCAATGCCGCTCGTTAACTGGCGTCAAGCTGCAAGCAGCCCTGTCCCACTTGAAGGGGAAATGATCTGCTCCAAGGTCAGAGCCCCCGCTGCCTCAGGGAGCCCCTCTTGGATTTGTAAAGTCAGCGCCAAGTCAGAGCCAGATTTGCAAATCTATCAGAATCTCAGCAACAACAAAAAGTGAAAGAAAAGAAGCCAAATCCAGGTACTACTTGACATCCTGGTGACTGGAAAAAGTATGTTTTCACTTACTAACCAGTGGCTTTGCCAGGAGTTGCTCGGAGACAAAAAGCAAGGCACCCCACGATGCTGCGTTAAGCAGTTCCTTTCTGCAGCAAAAACACAGCCTGACTGGAAACCCATTGAAGTCAATGGGACTGAAAATTCCTCCCAGTGCTTCCAAGAATGTGTGGCATCTCCTCCCTCTGGCCATCTCCAGCGAACTTCACGCATAACCAGCATTTCTTAATTATTATGTTTTTTCTTTATTATTATTTTTATTGTGCCACAGTTTAAAGTGTGTATTTATGCTGTGCTGAACTCCCTCGCCATTTGGTGGGGGAGCATTATGGTCTCGTTTAATCTCAGACATGTTTTGGATTTTAGTTGCAACCTCCAGCCTAAGCACTCACAGACCTATAGTTAAGTGGGTGATAGAGGCACTTCTAAACAGTATTTGAAACTGCATTCCAGGAGGGTAGGTCAGGGTAAGAGCAGGAAGGAAGGAAACACAGTGTCTGTCACCCCTTCTGGGTGTGGCTGCTAGCAGCAGATCGAAGAGGTACTCCTATGAATATTTCAGGAAAAGCTGCAAAATGCCTTGAGTGCTCAGCACAAAAGGCATGCTATCGTTCACTATTTCTTTAATTGTATTTTTTTTTTAAGCAACTGACTTCTGTATTTAATCCTGTCTTCCACTGTACACCTTTGTATAGGCACCTCCACGGCAGTGGGAGGTAGCGGATTTGTCCAAAGCTTCGTAATAGCAGCATGACTTAGTGTGAGAATGACGATTACAGCGGCAGCGATGCACCCTCTGGTGGTGACCGTAGATATCTTCCCCAAGTGAACTAAGCGACAGATATCCAGTAGAGGGAGAGCCGATGCTTTGCTTTCATCTTCACTGATTCCCACACACAGAATGGTGCAGCCACCGGCCCCACATGAGCTCCAGTGACTACCGAGAGAATACGATGCAGGTAGCTTGAACAGGAGGCTGGAGAGCAGGGCGTGTCGTTAATGGAAATGGGGAATCATGCTAATCAGATTGCGTGGGCAAAGCATTTCTTATTTGCTGGGACTACTACTGCCAACAGGTGCCTGCCTTAGCAACAGAAGAGCTTTAAAAACTAGCTGTCCTGCACTGTGTTGGATATGGCCAGTGACTCCAGCGAGTGTTAGTGAATGGCAAAAAGAAATTGGGGATTTTCAAGCTGTAATTAAGTGGGAGACTGATAACTGTCAGCCCATGCTGCAATAGGAACCTTGTATACAGATTAAAAATAATAATAAAAAGATTGAAATATTTTTAGCTGGAAGAAAATGAGAAATAAAATCTCAGTAAGAAGCGATGGAAATTAGACTCAGTGAGCATGACAGAATAAGCTATAGCCCTTGATTATCATGAAGAGATATCGTACACAGTGACTCTGATGATCCATATTCTTTAGGTTTGTACTTCTCCCCAAGAAAGCAAGAATTGTGCCGGATGAATCATAGAGGGTCTTTCAAGACTAAAATGCAGACTGATAATTATTCAGTATAGATAGAACTAACTGCAGAAATTCATACTGCAAATAATGATACCCTGTAAGCAGAACACCAGGCTGTTCAGCAGCTCTTTCATGCCCTCTGCAGTTAAAACACTGCTTTGTGTGTGCACTGAAACTGTGTTTCTCCCTGTCTTGCACTGCACAACATAGGGTAAACAATAAACAGCAGAGCAGTAAATACTACTGCAAGTTTTTATTTTTGGAGTCGCCTGAAAGCATCTGATAGAGCATCTGATAGAAAGCATCTGATAGAGGAAACAGGTCTCTCAATTTATGTCATGTCAAACTTTCCTGATAATTATGTGGTTTGAGAAGGATATGTGAAAATGGAGCCATTCTCCCATGCCCAGGCCAAGACTCCTCCTTGATCCCCAGCCTGGTTTGATGAACCACTGATTCAGACAGTTACTGAGCTCAGGTCTTGAGGTACAACATCTCTTTGTTCTTCCCCAGGTGATCATAAAACAGCTCCTCTTCACCTGCTCTGTTTGAGAATGGGGTGGCTGCTGTTCGATGGGTCAAGGAGAAGGAGACACATAGGAATCTTCTACCTGAATTAATTTTTGGGAAGAAAACACAGTGTGTATGAAGTTGAAATCATCACGAAATGAAATTGGAGTATTTTTAATTTTTTTTTTATTTTTTTAAGTTTTCTTTGAACTTTCATAGAACACATGGGTTCATGAAAACCAGTGTCTTGCACTTCTTCGCCGCTGCACTGACTTCAAAGGAAAGTGGTTCAGGCCCTCATCCCCATTCTGGGGCTGTGCTCTGGCCAGGCCCCTTGCACGATGACCTCTCTCAGCAAGGTAGCATAAGTTTTCCTCTAGCTAATGTCAGAGCTAAGCGCTAGATTCACACGACTCTCTGTGAAATGTGTTTGGCTGGTGAGACAAATCCATAGGGAAAGATGTGGTGTTAAATGTCCAACTATTCCTTCCATAAGGCGCTATGCTGGTATAGGAAAATTCAATTTAAATAATTCTTTAAATGCTTTTCAAAAAGCATTTGAAACCAGCTGCATAATTGCAAGCAAAGCACTTAGATGCTGAACTATGTTTTACTTTGATCAAAAATGCTGAACCATATGTTTCAAAATGTCCTTTTTCTCTCAGTATTCATACTAAGGAAAGAAAAGAAAACGTGTCACTTTTTGGCTTTGAATTAGGCTGAAATGATTCAAATGCCAGAATTCACAGAGGGATACAAAATGTGTCCCTCATTTCTTACCTCACCTCTTACCACAGGACTACACTGAGAGGGAGATGTGCACTTGGGGACTCAGGACCTCGAAAGGAGGGGGCTCTCCTTAGGGTATGAAGAAAGCAGGATCCCTAGAAGCCCCGTGTTATGTGAAGTGATGGGGGGAACCTGCCAAATACCAGGAAAGAGGGAAGAAAGTAAAAGACAGAGAGGAATTAAGGCTGTTTCTGCAGTAAACGTACGGTTCTACTTATTACTTAACATCCTTTTCTGAGGGATTCTCCTCTGGATAACTTGCCCCCGGATACATTGGATAATTGCAGGGTGTAGAAATGAATTTCCCTAGAAGAAAGAGAGGAGCAGGAGGGGGAGAGGAGGAGGCCTGGGCTGGCCACGGGACTGTTGTGTCCTGCAGAGGGAGTATAACACCAGGAATGGGCTCCTGCATGCTGCTCCTCTGGGCCCTGCCCTTTGCTGGGCGCAGTTTTCCTCCAGTGAGCTACTTAGCCACTTAACCTTATTAGGGGTAATATATATGTGCTAAAGGTTAGCTAATGGGTNTGTGCCGAGGTTAAAGTTTGTGGATTTCCAGCTGAGGCATGTGAGCCCACGACCTCCACCTGCTGAGGTGATCAGGCAGCCCAGGCCCACAGGTAGCTGCATAAAGCTTAACGTGGGGAGAAACAAGTGAGCACGTTCTTCAGCCAATCTGGCACTGAACTTTTAAAAGTAAAATTTACTGTAACAAATGATCATAAAGTCACAGAGTCACATGTTAATAGTGAAGGGAGAGAGCCAGCAAAGAATTCTTTTGCATATTTGCTCAGTGTTAAAGCGCTCGTTACCTGGTTCTCACTTTTCCAAGCTGGCAGGATGCGTGGGCTCTTCTCAAGTGGGTGCAGAGTAGTGTTGTGGATGGTAGTGTTGAGCCAAGGGAGCTGCACCTGGTATGTGATTCTGGGGAGCAAGGAGCAGCATTTCCAATACCAGGTCTAACCAGAGAATGAGGAGCTTGGCCAGGCACCCTATGCATGCACAAGGGCATGTTCAGAGTTGCATCTGCACACACATTCAGTCTTGGTGAATCTCTTGTGGTACATACAAGCCCAATTGGTGTTTTGCTCAGTTGCTCCCTACCTCTTCATTTTTTAATTCTGTTTCTTGCAGCTGTTTGCCTCTTAGTTTAAGCAGCAGTACCTGTAGTGTGGATAACAAGTGTCCCACTCCAATTCAGGGAAGAGTCATAACTCCCAACAAGATGGGTGGACTCCTTTGCTAATGTTAAAGTTGTCAAATGACCACTGACGTGAAATATGTTTGATTATCATTTAGACACTAGGTCCTTTTGATACTGAATCCAACTTAAGTGCTGCTTGCTGTCAGTGCAACATACACAGAAAGCATTCTGGCTCTGCTGTGTTTTTGTTCTATTAGATTGAATACAAATGCTGATAAATGAAAAAGAATCCTTTCTCCACCCATTTGTGAGGGCGCACTGCACTCTTCAGACAGGCTTTTTTTTTCAGATTTCACACATTTCACCCAGACAGTCATCTCTTTCCAATTATTCTGACCTTTTTGAGTCACAGACATGAAGTTTTCCATTAGTTACTGTTAGCATTGGCTTAAACAAGTACTACATAAAACATTTAATTATCAGTGGCTCGTGCATAGCACTTTGCATGTAAAGGTCCCCAAGTACTTTATAAAACATTCATTAAAGGTGACAGCATGCAACATGTTGTAGCTAGGGAGAGCTGTTCCCACTCTGCAGAGACATCATTTCTTGGTCTCTATTTACTCACAGACTTGACAGTGAGTTCATACAATTACACCTCTCCTGCAGGACAGAAGCACATGCTCAAAAATTGCTACCACCTCTGACCCCACCTTTCCTTACAATTTGCTCCTGTGAGCCCCTTCTCAGTGAGGCCCATCCAAGTGATGTCTGTATCCATCAATATCTCATTGGCAACTTTATACAGAAGACTGTGACAGCATAGCTAAATTTTGGCTAGGTGCATGACTGAGTTTGTATCCCAGATACTCCAGCTAAAATCCATACTGTCCACATTACATATAAAAAAGTAACTACAGATTCAAATGTTAAGCAGTGCACAGTATACCTTTCTCTTTGTATTTACTATTCACAGAAAATAATTGCTGAACTGCAACTTCTTCAGCTTCTTCCAATTCTTCATTTATTGACAACGTAGTGAAACTCTCCAGAGTTGGGCAAGTCTGACAGGTTGGCTTCGATTAAAAAGCATCTTTCATGTATTATCACTGATTTCTGCATTAAAACAAAGACATGTTGAAAGCAACTGAGGGATCTTAACACTTTGGATGGAAAGGTGATAAGAGTTAATGACTGCATTCACAAGAGAAATAAATGGAGGTAAAAAAGAACACGTCTAAATATTCCCAAGCTTACAGTAACCCAGGGTGGTCCAGCCATACTGTTCAAGGTGTTGGCTTCTGGAGATATTAAAAGATATCCCCCAAACAAACCAAATTCCTGCATATTGTACTGGGATTGCGTTTATAAGCCCTACCTTCTGCAAATTTTATTTGCTCACATACAACACACGTCTGACATGACTGAGTTGGTTTGATTCTTCTATTAGCCCAGTTTCTACTATTTGTGACCCTTCTACCATGCATTGCTCCATATGGAATAGAAGGAAAAGGAGGAGAAATAAAAAAAATGCACTTGAACAACAGCTGGTTGCACAACCCTGAAAAGCCTTGAAAGAGTGCTCATGGGAAGATATCTTAGAAGGATATTGATGTGGTGAATAACTGTGGTTTTTCTCCTCAGGAAAAGAGGGTCAATCCATTCCTTGTAAATATATAAAATTATTTGAAAGAAGTATTGATTCCTGTGCCAGCTTTTCCTCCCCTTTGAAGCAATCCCAGAACCTTGAACTTCAGCCAGTTTCTCAGGTCCAAAAGAATAACAAGAGCAGAAGTTTTGACCAATCATCTAAGATGCTTTATGAGATTTCTCCTGAGGAATGGAGATCAAGAAAGTACACAGCTTAGTAAAAACATTGCACTCTTGTTCTTGTCTTCTGAAATAGAAGAGGACTGAAGTCTCACATACAACCAGTAGCAAACTTCAAGCAGGTTAGCATAGGAAAAGCAAAAGGTCCTAAGATAAAAACTTGTGGTTTGTTTCGGTTGACATGCCATATCGTAGGGGTTTGCATATTCTACAGATCTGCACACACTTCAGGGGGAAAATCTAACAGTAGCTCCTAGGGTTCTTACCAAGGAGAGAGAGAACACAGAACCCACTGGCAGCACTCACCTCCACACACTCTTCTCAGAATGGTAAAAGCTTTTGACACTCCAGATGGTATCTCAGCCTCCGCTGCAGGTCCTGCTGGACAAAATCCCTTGTGCTGCACCAGCTGCAAAGTTTTTCTTCATAGAGAGAGTTGTTGTCAGCTGCAAATCCATCCTCTCCTATTCCTTTTTTTTTTTTTTTTGTGAGCTTCAAGAGTGCTTTTCCCATTCCTGGACTTTTTCTTACCTCGGATTAACTTTTTCTTATCTTCTTTGGACTGAAATTCTCATTGATGCATTTTCCAGATGAGACTGGAAACCTCCTCTGGAAACTCCCTCTTCTATTTCCTAAAATAATGCCTTCTACACCCTTTATTTTTTTTTCATCCTTTCTCTATAAAATAATGGACAAGTATTTTCTTCTCTTATGCAGTCTTCTTCCACCTGGTATAGCTTGCTTACCACCCACATGTGGAAAGTGTGCTTAAATACAAGCTGTCCTGAGCCTCTGGACTGCTTTGCTGCTCTAATTAGGTTTGTTAAGAGATCTCACAGATACATTAATAGGTGCTATTTTAATATAAATACATAGATTGCACATATTACATATAGAGCACATTCTATTTGTATATACAGTATATGTCACATGAATGCACATATATAGGTTGCTCCAAAAGTAATGCCTCCTATGTATTCCCATGGAAACTATGAGAGATACAAAGAGCACAATTACAGTGTTTGATAGAGCAAATTCTCAGCTACAAAGCACTACTTTTCAGCATAGGCACCACTGGTAGTTGTGCATTTTCACCAGTGATGAATAAGAACTTTCATGACACACTAATAAAAATCTGTACTAGTGTAGGTGACCCACTGTTATTGTCACCATTGCTGAAATACACCACCAATTACCTCACTGTGCTCGCCTTGACTGTTGGTCTCCATAAACTTTCAACAAGTGGATGCAATTTTTTATGCATAGAGAAGTTTGATTGTACCCTATCATTTCATACACACTTCCATGTGAGATGCCATTCTGTTGGACTGCCCCTCTTCTGCCATCTCTCGAACAACAATATGTAACAGAATATTGGCAGGGAGGTTCAGCCTTTACTACCCTATTGTCTACATCTGCCTTTGATGTCATGGGCCAATATAAAAAAATAGAAGGCATTACTTTTGGAGTAGCCCTCATATGTGTGTGGGTTAGCACTTCAATATCTATATTATATGCCTTGAAGAAACATGTGTAAACAATATGCAGTTTGGAGACTAAGATAAAAACCTATCAACATTTAAGATGGTAACATTTAAAACCAGACTTCAGTTAAGTAATAAAAGAGACACCTTCATCAGATATGTTCACAAATATAATGATAACCTATATCTGATTAAGCATATGTTAAACATGACAGAGCAGGCAGCAAGGTTCAGAAGGCTGAGAACAAGGCTTCAAGGCTGGATGTGGTTCTGGGCAGCCTGCTCTAGTGGTTGGTGACCCTGCCCATGGCAGGGGGCTTGAAACTAGATGATCTTTGAGATCCTTTTCAACCCAGGCCATTCTATGATTAAGATTATGACTATGATTATGAATGAACATGAAGAGACGAGGATCTGAAAGGTTGTGAAGAATGAACTATCTTGAAAATGAGATGGTTAAACCTGAGTTACGCTGAATAAGCGTCAGTTTCTTATTTGAATGCTTTGTGGATGGATCAACAAAGTGTTTACTCTCTAGACTTGGCAGGATCTTATCTGTCACCTAATGACAACTTGCTCAGGCAATTAAAAACTGCATTGACAACACTGAACAAAGTCCGGAAACATTCTTTTCCAGCTTTTTTCTCTAACTAGCCTGTAATGTCATCATATATTTGTGAAGTGAGAAGGTATGGCACAATCCTGTAGGACTGATTCCTTGTTTTAAGCTCAGTGAAATCTAGAAAGCCATATGCCAGGCACAGTAGAAGGTAGTTGTCATGGCTTATTTTATGGCTCTGAACAATTCTGCTTTTGTACCACTGTTTGGTAAAATAACCTATTTAATATGCAGGAATCCATGGGGCAGAGGGCTGAGCAATGGTTGGGACTTAGAAAAGCGAGAAGAAACCAGAAAATACTGAAAACCTTTAACTGCACATAACCAAACTTCAAAATAGATTCGGTTTGAGTGGGCTTTGAGAGAATTCCAGTTCATCACCAAAATGGCTTCATCTTATCACTACTTACTAACGTGCTACTGTGATTTGGATAATGACTGAGAAGTTTTATTGCTGGTTCTCCTGTCCCATTTCAGCTTACTTTTTGAAGTCATCTTTTTGCACACAATAATTGATCATTATAGGATCTGTATTTGAAACAAGAGGAGAAGTCTTTATATTACTCTAACAGTGCTATTTTGCAAGATCGATTTCCTTAAATTGATCCTGTTTTATTCTGACCCTAATTCAGTCTGGCTAAAGACATTTAATTCTCCTCCTTAGTCATCTCCATCTTTTTGCATCAGGAGATGCAAAAAGAAAAAAAAATTCCCTCAGTTTCAGGCCTTCTTCTTTTTTATATAGCATTAGCTAATCATAGTAATTAGTTAATAAATAGTTCAACTCACCACTTTTTTTTCTACCCTATGTTTATTCCATTAATTTCCATCAGAAATTATCTAACAAAGTGATATATCAGAAACTGTCAATGAAAGAAAGTTGGTTCACTGATTCCAAAAAGCTGAACATGAAAGTCAAGATTGCTGGGGCAGAGGTCTGGAGATCTGTAATAGAAGCTGCTGGCTTGACCAGTTTGGGCACCAGAGTTTATTCTCAGCTGACTGGAAGCTCTTAGTTCCCAACCTCAATTCCTGCTCTTTGCACCTGGCACCGTGGGGCTGAGCCTGGAAGCATTGGGCTCAGTCAAATCTCCCCCTGGGACTGGAACTGAACATTCCTGACAGATGGTAGCTTCATGTGGGGAAGCCCGGAAAATACAAGTTAAACAAAAGGCTTTCCTTGGAATACCTGCTGTGACTCAACAGAGCCAACATTAGCTCTTAGTGAAACTGATGTTTTACTCAGTTTTTGTAGCTGCTAAAATAACAGCTACATGAGCCAAGGGACAGACATTTCTTTAGGATACGCTCTGTGCCATTGTTTCTAAAGCAACTTTTTTGAATGTCTTGCTCAAGAGGAATTAAAAATAACGATAATAAATCTGAATTTGAACCAAATTCAAGTTGAAAAGTCCTCCAAAGGCAGAATCATGACTTTGGGTCTTTTTCTGTTGGGTAGTAAGCAATAATCAAATTAATTATTTCAAATTAATTAAAAAATCATCCTGAAGCCAGCATAATTAAAGGCAGATGGGTAAGCAGGAGCAATGTGAGCTCATAATATAACCAACAGCAGTAGCTGTTTTGAATCACCTTTGGAAACAAACAAACAAACAAACAAACATAAAACAAAGAAAAAACACGAGATTTTTAGGGTTGTTTCATAGTAGGAGGGTGATTGCATTAGCTAGAGGCAGTGAGACCCACCCCATCAGCAACACCACTGCAGGGACTCAGTCACCCAGCAGCTTCCAGGGCAGCTGCAGAAACAAAACCCTGTTAAGTGGTATCTGCAGAAAGAAGCCCTGAAAATAACTCCAGAGTTTCGTAACTTGGACTTGCTTACAAAAAAAAAAAATGATCTCTCCAGGCAGAAAGAAATTTCTACCTCAAAAAGAGGTAGACTCTGCCTTTGCTTAAAATAAAGTCATGCTGGCAAGTGTTGTCCAAAGCTAAAGGCTTCTGAGGCATTCTCAGTGTTCCCAGGAACCAAGGCCAACAGGCACGGAGCAGCCAGCTTGGCTCTAGTAAATACTCTTCAGAACTGGTGTCTTCTTGCAAATTGCCGACTGGGAGTCGTACTGGAAATCCCCTGCTTCTGATTTGTGTCTGGGAGTGGTTTGGGTGTAGTTAGCAACAGCCCTGCGAGTGCGAGGGACCTGCCTGACCATTTAACATCGTAGATGATCATAATCCAGTGCCCAGTAATGTTCCCAGGCCCTGTCTAATTCTCCAGGATAGATTCAGCCTGAGAAGAAAATGGAAGATTGTGTTTTTTGAGAATGGAACAGTCATGTTCCCTGGTTTGCAGGATATCCATTACAGGAATCATTTATCCAGTGTGATAGCATTTGTTTGTCTGGTTGCAGACTTAACTGATAAACAACAAGAGGAAACATTCTAGCAGCACTGACAGCACTTTGAAAAAGCCAACTTGTATTTAGGATACATGCAGTATGGTGCAGTTGCACTCTTAATTTTGCCAGCATCAGGAAAGAACCAAATTCATCTGCAGCAGACTCTTTAGTGTGACCTATGGACCATATGAGCTGGATTTCATTGGTGATAATGGCCAAAACTGAAAAGCATCTGTTAATTTCTCCTCTAACTTTGTACATCTGTTATCAGCCCCTGGTGTGATCTGATTTTTGGAAGCTGGATTTCCTTGCACACATACTATTAGGCTTACTCAATCTCCTTTACACAATTTACTCTTAAATGCTTGAATAATGAACCAAAGGCTCAATCTGGTTAGACACAACCTGTCTTATAAAGAACGGCAAAGCCTAGGACAGCTTTTTAAAGATTAGCTGTTAACTTCAGCAACAAAAACACAAACACCTCCACAGCCTTCTTGTACTATTTTGTTTGGGTGGGTGAAAGGAGATGAAATCACAACAGTTTCACCTCTTCTGATTCTTAATGACCTTGCCTCCCCCCAGCCAACCTACACAGAGACATTTGCAGCCATCAAACATACAGACTGCCAGACCTAGGTGTGTTGGACTGCACCTCCAGGGATCCTAACCAGATGGTATTTTAGGAGAGGACACAGTTCATTTCAGAGCAATCCGAATGAGCAGCTTTCTTTTCTTTATTACACCACTGCATTTGGCGGCAATCCACCAGAGGCAGATTCTCTGCTCTCTAAGGAATGATCTGCCCACTCTGTCCATTTAACAGGACGTTCAGCTCAGAAAATCCAGTTGCTGATCACACATGTGGAGCAGATGTGCGAGCATGTGTAGCAAAATAAAAAATAAAAAATCCCAGCAGTGTACTGGGAGAAATGTAGCGTAACTACTGAAAAACAGTGACACAAAAGCTCTGATTCTGAAACAGTGGTTGTTGTTGTTGTAAGGAGGACTTTTCTTATTAGTCTTTCTTAGGGAGGAAAAAAAAAAAAGCGCAATAAATCCTTTATTATTTTTCTCTTTGGAGGTCAGGGAGGATTATTCATGTTATACTAGTGTGGCTTCTTTGTTCATTTTCACAGACTTCTCCTTACAAAGATATGATTCTAACTATTTTGACCAGACTGTCTTGGGGCCCTACCTCTCAGGAACTGAGTGCTGGAAAACTTCCACTGGAAAAAAAAAAACCCACAAAAAAACACAAAAACAAAAAAAAACACACACCCTTTTAAAAGAGAGGATATCAGAAGTATACATCTTTTATCCATGCCCCACACACTTGCATGTGAAGGGAAAGCACCAGCTGTTTTTCTCATGGTGAATAAGGGTTACTTGGGGAAATCTGACTTCCTGTTTTTACATGGACAGCTACATTGTTGCATAGCCAGTTCATTTTGGTTAGGTCAATAGATCAAGTTTAATTATTGGAGGTTTCCTTATTCACTCAGGCTTCATACTTTAGAGGAGAAAGAGGGATTACTAAGAAGTCCAAACTGTGTACAGAAGTTAAAAAACTGTTAATTACATGACCCTTCTCAAACATAAAAAATATTTTTTGGGAGGAGTTGGCATTTACTGAATTTTTTGAACTACTGACTAAGTGTACTTCAGAGCTCAAATTATGGAGAATAAAAATTGTATGGAGATTTTTTTTCCAAATAATAAAAAGCAGCAATGAAAAATACATAGTTCTGGCACTGGCAACAGCATAGCTAGTCCTACAGATGTGGTGGGAAAACAGTCCATTTGTTCACAACAGCACCATTCAAAACAACAAAGCTCTGAGCAGCTGAAAATACAGCAAGCAATATGGTTTCATTGCAGGAGGCACTTTGGAAAACACACCTCTCAGGCTGGGGCTCACAACCAGGACAACTGAGGATGGTGACACAAAAACTCTACTCAACACAGGTATGATCTGCTAAGGAGCCAGGAGCATTTCTTGCACTGCATGATGTTCATTTCTAATGTACAACTCAAACACTTAGATTTTCTTTTTTTTTTTGTATTCAATTCATTGGTTGGCTAACCCTATTTCTCCGTTTCCATATGGCATTACAAGTTATGGTGGATTTCTAAATCTTGGTCTTGGTTAATGCATCAAAGGACATATGGGCTGATTTCCTTCAGTTTCTCGTAATATACATGTAGCCAGCTGTATGTTATAACATAACTTCAGACTTAAAGCAATCAGATCATTCTAGATACCAAGATCTATTTCTGTGTTTTTGATTCAGTTATATTGCAGTGGGAGAAACTCACCAGCACAGCTATAAGGAAAGTTTTTTTTCTTTAATTCATATCCTTGTTCTTAATAAACATCCCAAAGAAAAATATTCAACAGCAGCAGGCAGCTATAAAGAGGCAGAAAATGGCAAAACCACAGTCCTGAGGAAACCTATGTGAAAACACTGGTTGTGTCTTCCTGGTTACAGAAAACAAATAGAACCGTTCAAAGCTCTTGCCAATATGGGCCTGCCAAATAAAATATTGTTTTATGAAGTCAGGAAAAAACTAATTTTAAAGGTTATTGTAGGTTATTTGTGGTCACGTCTTGTGTTCATAAAACATGATGTCATCTTGAACCCTTCACTATTTTTATTTCAGACCTATAGGTCTTTGTCTGAGACACTATCTCAGCAATTGTAGAAACTTTAAAGTTATTGGGAAATACTTGTGGGAGTCTGTTCTATAAATTGAATGGGAATAAAATAAAATAGATACAAGCCAACATAATGCAGGAACCCATCAAACCAACTGTGTTTTAGGAGAGTTTATTTACATAATTCAGGAATTTAGAATGATGAGATCATAGCAGCAGCAGTAAATCTGAAATCAGAAGGCTGCAGAATCATTCTCCCTTCTTATCTTTGTTCGTAGCATTTTGTTTCAAACTGTGTTATCTCTGCAAAACTGCCGTTTACAGCATGTGATCCTCTGCCTTGCAACACCATGGGAATGATTGTTGTGATCTCTAATGAAACATTTTATTTGACACCGTATTCTTCTTCTGTTGAAAGAGCTTACTCACCTCAATGACTGAGTCATTCTGTGTGACTTCACAAACTAATGTATCTAGATAAGCTGCAAACCAATGGATGAGGCAAATGGGAATGGAAAGGTGATAAGGAGTTAAAAAGCATTTCCTGGCCACCATTAAAGCTTTTCCTTTGCTTCTTCCTCTCTTCTATCTAACATTCACAGCTCTGCAATAATGCCAGATAAAGACAGAGTACATAGGATCTTTTTTTAAATTATGTTTTTTCAAATTCAGGGCTTCCCATAAATGATTTCTGACATGTGAAACTATCTAATTATCAGCTGACTCAGGCCTGAACACTTTCTTGAATGCTGTGGCCAGTTTGGGGATTTTTCCTTTTAAGCCACCAATGGACTCTACTCTGGTGCTCTCACTGTTAAAGCAGTTTGTCAGAGCAAAGAAATGCTTATGACATCTTTCCATGTGCTCCTTCAGGCTTATGAGACTACTAATTTTTTCATTAGAGTAAGAATATACTTCCATTTCTCCTCCTCATTCCAGTTAGCCTTTGTTTTATGGTTGTGGGAATTGACTGACATGAACAAAGTCTTAAAATTGAGACTTGAAGGTAGCGGATAAATTGTTCTTTTACTTTCTGCAGCCAAAGCCTCTAAAGCCCGTGAGCGTGTGTTGTCCAAAAGATGGATGAAGCAACTTGTGTTGCTTGTGTTGCTGTGAGCTGTGTGCTTGAGCTTAACCCACAGTAGCAGTTCCTCAGAGCTTTTAGGGATGTAAGGCTGTGCACTGTGGTCACTGCAGTGTTCCTGTGAGAAACCAGAGTAGGCCTTCACCAGCGCGTCTCCTGGCTTTATGATTCTCACTTCTGTCTTTTAAAACAGTGCCTGTCCTTTAATTTAAAGGCATCTCTTTTTGGATCTTGATGTCAGCGAGAAAACATGAGGGCTGATGGCCTGGGCTAAAGAGAGCAGAACTTTTAACCCAAGGGAGGAAGAGGTTAAGTCAGCTTTAGCCAGATTCTGTACTGTTTTTAGCCCAGGCTGCTGCAGGCACCAAGTTTGCCTTCAGATTTTTCTAGAATTTGCACAGCCCAAAGGCCTTGTGTGCTCTGTTGATGCCAGTGTTGCTCAACGTGTCTGAAATGCATGTGGTTTGGCTCTGCGTCCCCCTCCTTCATGGGGGGCCTATTTAATGCCTGGGGTCGCTGGTGACTTTTAGAGGAGCAGCCAAAAGCCTTCTTCATGGCTGCTGGAGGAAATCTTCCATCAGCTGCCTCTGGAAATTTCAGAGGCTCTTTTTGTAGGTTGAGCCTTTTCCTCATGTAAAAGAACTGCAGTCACAGGACAGATCTCACCTAATATATCTTACCTGCAAAAGGCATTTTTTCTCCCAGACCAGTTTCTAATACCCTGCTGATGTTTGTTTTTCTTTTTTGCTTCCAGTTGACATTGCTGATGCTGTTTCCTCACTGTACTATCATAATCATGGAATGAATCTCAAGGGTACCGTTTCTATTAATGGCTTATCATTTGTACTTTGTACTGTGTAAGCTTTTCCCTCTAACCATGGCTAAGTCAGGCTTCTATTCCCACTATCAATTTCATTCCACCCAGGTGACTCCTACACTCCAGCTTGTAAATATATATATATATTTATAGTTTCTGGTGTGGATTCATGCTTGGATAACCTAGAAATACTGACAGTTTGGTCTGGTGCTCAAAGATTCTTCTGTTCCTGTGATTAATCAGTAATACTCAAGTGTGAAACAATGAAACACAACTGAGGCAGTGGTTAACATTTATCATTGAATGAATACTGTTTTCTGGTGATGAAATTACTTAATTTGATATTTTCTCTCCATAGCTGAATCTTAAATAGAGCAAAAATATGGTATGCTGAACCGCCATATTTATGTGTTACAAGAAACTTGATGGATCTCTGGTTACCCTTTGTCTTCATCAGCTGAACTTTTTGATCTGTGCCTAGCAACATTCCAGTCAGTCTATTGTATTTAAAGTGTACTTCCTAAAGCACTGGACAACAACGTCACCCAGCTCTGGATTCAGATACCTTACAGTATCTTCCTCCTTACAGGCTGTCCCCAAAGTTTACAGAAGTTTGGGTCATTTTTATTTTTCCTTTTACATTTTATTTTGTCTTCTTTTGATTTAAAAGTGATAATCTATTCTGCTTTTAAAACAGGAAAAATAAAACAGTGGTAGGAGATCCCAGGGTTGGATACAATTACGCTGTACATATAAGCTAGAGATAGGATATGGAAGAGAAGTGTTTCAGTTGTCTGAACATTTTGGTCATGTAACTGGAAGCATATATGGTGTAACACTAGAAAGAAATGGAGCCATAGCTCTTGCATTTTAACATACATCCACTTCATAGCTAATCAAAATAAATAATATGCTGTTTATCATAGGATATCATGGTGTGCCTCAGGTGTGCTCTTGGGTCCTGTGACAAGTACATGTAAAAAACAGTGCTGCAGGATTTAAACAAAAAGACTATAACGCGTGACAAAACTAGGCCAACCACTTCTGAGCTGAATTGTAACAACCCTTCTTCTGTATTTCTGCATCCTTATTTTTTCATCCATTTCCTTGCATGGGCTCCTGAAGGTGGAGGAAGTATATAGAGAAAAATTATTGCCTGGCAATGCTAAGTCTCTTCCTTTAGAGAAAGTAGAAGTTCTTATCAAAAACGTCCAAGCCTGATCCTGTCTGTAACAGGTCTCCCTTACTCCATCTCATGGGACTTCTTCAGGATGAGTACTATTATGAAATCCATCTACACCTTAGTCTATTGGTGTATTTCTCATGAACTACAATGGACTCCATTCCTCACTCTACAATTTCCTGTTGGAAAAATAATTCTCCTTACTTTTCTGGGCAGTAAGAAACAAAGTAATTTGTCTCAAGTTATTTCTTTATCAAATACAGGTCCCCAATCCACTTTTCTGTCCAGTTCTTGCACTCTGTCTTCTCCTGAAGGCCTACTGTACAAAGTAATTCTTAACATCTTGCCAGGCTGATCTTGGAGGTGAGTTAAGGATGTAGGTACTAACTCTGAAAGCTGAAATCTTGTTGCAGGAGGCACCTGCTGTGTGCTTTAACAAGAGCTGTATAGAGTAGCTGTCTGAACCTCAACTGGTTGCTCAGAGGGTTAGGAATGAGAATCCCTACAAAGCTCTCAAACATCAGGACTGTTCCCATGACTGCTTTACAAGTTTGAGAGCAACTCACGGCAGTGAAACAATGCATTTTTATTCCTCAGCTGCATAAGCAACTGTGTGTAGCCTCAGACCTCTGGAAACTCAGAGAGCAATTTGATACAAAACAAAACAGCTCTCTGCTGAAGGATATGAGTGAATATGTCTTGAGAAAGCTGAATATTTCTGGAAGAAAATTGCATCAAGGGAAGCCCCCAAAATGCAGCACTCCATTCTGAAGGGCAGCATCAAGTGGAGAAGATGACAGCAGAGTACTGATAGCAATTTCCTCCAGCTGAGTTAAGTTAATTTTCCATAGCCCGTGAAGGACAGTCTTGAAGAGCTTCTTTCCCAGAAAAGCAGAAAGTTCTGTGGATTGGGGAGCAGGTTGCTGGGAGAAGAAAACACAGTGGAAAGCACTGCTACCAGCTCAAGTCAGTGGGACAGAGCCAGTAAGGGAAATAAAACTAGGATATTCTGACAAAATATATACAGCCTGCTCTGGATCAAAGCATAACTGCATCTTTTAGTAGAGACTATACTGTAGTTTACAAATACACCAGCTCCTCATAGGCCTCAGCCACAAAAATGGCTGTGCACTGCAGTTATGTACCACTCTCACTGTCATCCTAGCCTGTGTGAAATATCCCTAAGAAAATGGCTGACTGTAGGCATTAGGAAAAGAAGAAATTATATATGGAATCAGAATCATGGAACAAATATACTTTCTCCGGGGGGCATCAGCTAGTTCTGCAAATCTGAGCTTCAGATTTGTTGAAGGCCTCTTTTGATTTCTGATCTGGGATAGCTGATGTATGTGATGGTGGACTAGGACAAAGAATACCCTGGTGTAGTCTTCTGCTTTGCTGCTTATTTTCTGAATAATTTGATGGTAGGTCACTGTATCTGTATTGATTTTTAAGTTCCCACCCTTAATATAAAGGTAGCTTCTTATCTCACCAAAGCTTCAGGATGACTAAAAACTGTAGGAAGTAAATAAAGTGATATCATACATTAAGTGATATCATCTGACGCTGCTTATAGTTTCTAGTAGAGCCATTACTTCATATGGAAAGCTGTGGATAGTTTAGCCACTTGGTGTTTTGTGTGTAAGCCTCAGAAGGACAGAAACTATCCAGCTGTGCTCCTGTTACCATCACAGGAGATGGTAATAAGATCTATTATTACCAGTGAGTAATAGCTGTAAAATTACACATTATTTACTGGGAAATACTTAAGAAACTTTCTTAAGTAACCAAAAGAGGACAAAAGCACAAAGTATAATTTTATTTCAGCAATACAATGAGGACATGTACTCAAGGATGCTCTAAAACTATTTCTTCCTATTTTATTGTACTGGCCCATGATGTCAAAGGTCGGTGTTGGTGGTGTAGCTGTAGTTGAACCTTCCCACCAATATTCCATGTTGATTCTATGTGACAGATGACAGCAAAGGGACAGTCTGACAAAATGGCATCTGATGTAGAATTGTGTATGACACAAAGGAGTGTAATTGAACTCCGTTCAGAAAATTTGCACCCATTGACATTCTTGCTGAATGTTTATGAGGCCTAAAGAGTGGAGATAAGCACAGTGAGATGGCAGGTGGTGCATTTCAGGCAGTGGCAAAAATGACATGAAAAACATGCCTCCTTCCAGACAACCATGCAGATTTTAAAGATTGCAGTGTCCTATACAAACGGCTGTGTAGGATTTCTGTATCTCCTTTCTTTTTCTTTAAGCTGACAGAGAATCATGACACAAACTAGGCAAATGAGGGTTTCCATATTTGTAATGCAATAAATACCTGGGAATTTGTAAGATTTAAGAGAATATCTACTAGTAAGAATTGCATTTTTAAGTTGTCCATAGTGTACATTTTATTCCATTTATTATATAGCCATATACTTAGCCTGTGGACAGATGTTCATTTTGCAGACAGCTGTGTTAGTTTAAGATACTACTATCCCCGGCCGTTTGTTACCAACACACTACTGAAGGTTCTTGTCTCTCTAGCTCTGCCAGGCTTGACTTGGGTTTCTTAGTCTAGATGAGCCAAAGTCTAGTTTTGAGCCAATTCAAGCCATCAGCACTGGCTTTGCTGGTAAGACGTGCTGGGAGACATGAAACCTCGCTCCTGAAGCATCTTCTGGTAGAGGCATAGGAGTGGCATCTTTACACATGTGAGGCTCAAGCCATCTGGGTACTTGTTAGTTTGGCAGAGCTCTGTCACCCCTGAAAGGCATCTGTCCTTAGACTATTATGCACTATCAGATATAAATAGATGGTAGACAATTGTCTCTATCATGGATACTCAGTAGAAATCAGACCTAGGCTATATAGGAAGCAATTCAGATACCTAAATAAAAGTAGTTAATGTCATTTTATTTATATGGATTGTTGTGATGTGGACATCTTTGGTAACTTATGGTTAAATTGGTGCTAGGTACCTGTATTTAGTAACCAGACTCTTCCCTTTAGTGTTAAGTAGCTTTCAGTGGTAGAAGGTAATCATTTTGTTTGAAGAGCTACTAGAAAGTTTCATACAGCATAGTCTGAACTTTGTGAGCACAAATTCAAGGGTTACTTTAACAATTCTTAAATAACTCGAAATCCTAAATTCCTTGTGAGGAAGATTCTTAAAACATTAAAAAAATTCTTCATAGATAATAAATTATATATTTGTATATAATTTATAAATTTGAATAAATAAATTATTCAAATATTCTCCTGGCATCCCTAAGTACGTATAACCAAAGTATTCCTTGGTTAGAGATCTGGTGATCTGCTTCTCATAATATGGTATTTAGGAGCATTTATGAAACGTCAATATCAATGTTTGCATCACTGTCATTTTACAGAAAAAAAAAACAACACCAAAAATAGCACAAAACCTAACTCATTTTTTTTTCTTTGATTTTCCTACATAACTGGTAAAATTATGCTCCTAAAATTGGGGTAAAATAGTAGAGTAAAATCCTAACAGATGGATCTTTACAGTCATTTAAATTCATGTGGTCCCTAAATTCCATTTTTACTTTACTTCCCTCTCGAGAGATGGGTCAGGTTTTTTTTGGCAAAATTCTTTGCTTCTGGGCAGACTGCTTGTTACCTTTACTCATTCGTCTCTGGTTTGAATCTGTAATGGTAGAATCCTTTTGTTGCACTGGAGACATAGGTATTCATGTAGAAGTTGATGAAAGAAGAGGTGTAGATTTTGTCCATTTATTGTGCATTTCTTTCTTTACACATGCTTTTGCTACTTGAATGTAATTCAGAAAGCTGGGGGATGCTGCTTACCATTTCAGGCAACCGGCTGAGTTTCAAGTAAGTGATTCCACATGCTGGTTAAGAAACAGTCTCTCTATTAGCCCTTAGCTGCGCTAAACTTACAAATCATGCTTGTAAGACCTTTTATTTCTGTTTTTGATCTATCACTTTAAATTCACTGTATCTATTTTAGCTGCAATTTAAAACAAATTGTCCCACAGTCTGATGAAGATCATTTATTTGCAGTGCCAGAGAAGGGCATATGTCACAAGAAACAGTTTGCACGCGTACTTCACTACAGCTTATTTGACAGATGACCTCGATGTGAATCTCCACTGGGGCTGAGGCTGCTTATGTCCATGTTTGGTTCAGGTTGTTTTGATGCTATTTTCTTAAACTAGGGCAAAGCTACACAGATTTTCTAATTTTTGTCTTAATGCTTCCCAGCATTATCAAATTTTGCTTTATAAGGAAGGAATCTAAGTCCAGAAGTCTCAATTGCTGTACGTTAATTTTCAATGTTTTACAAACACCAAATAACCAAACACTCTAAGCTGTACTGAAATAGGTCAATGTTCATGAAGCACAGAGGAACTGAGGTAGCTAATGTATAGCCCATATCCGGGTGCCTCTATAAAATTCCAGCATGGAAACTGTTCAGTTAATATATATACAGTCTTTGCATCCCATGTGATTCTCACTTCAAAGCATAACCATGAAATATTTTAATAAATGATTGCTGTATAGAGTACCACAGAGAAATACTATGCTCTTTATGACAAGTGTCACACCTTCCTCTTCTGCTTTGGGTGCTACATGATATTGAGAGATCAAATAATTAAGTCCAAGAGAGCTGTGGAGGGGTATGATTGCATGATGAGGCCAGAGATAATAGCTGTGGACCAAGAAGAATATAACTCAGATTTCAATGCAAAATAGCTGCAGGTGTTTCATGCAAAGAGTTCTGTGTATTCTTCTTCCTTCTCCCTGTCTCTCTCCCCTCCCTAACTAGAGACTGTCAACATCTAGGAAAAAGTGAAACGAACGATTTTTGAGTATATTTTGAATATTTTATGTGTATTGGTAGTTGTGTGACTTAAAGTTGATTTTTAATTAATCACTCAATAACTAAAATGTTTTCATTTTGAGGGCATGAGCAATATAAACAGTAAAGAAATGGAGCTCTTAATTTATTGTCTCATGTCACGAATGTTTTATCTTTTGTATAACTATGGCACCTATAAAATGAAGCATGGGGGTAACCAGATTAACAACAGAGTTTTATTTCAATCAGGGTGAGTTAAAGTCCTTTGGAGAAAAGATTATTCTTTTTAACATGCTAAGCTGCTGTGGTTTTTGTTTGTTTGTTTGTTTGTTTGCTTTTTAAATAAAAACATTCTGGTACTTAAATGCTCAATAAACCTGAGTTACATACAATTTTTCTTAATTTTTAAGTAAAGCCATATTCTCCACTCACATGTAAGATGTTTTTTATGGTACTATGTGTACGATGTTTCATACAGTGGCGACAATATTAGAAGCACATTCAATGGCTGCTTAAATCTTCATCCAGACAGCAACTGAAAATGACATATTTCTGACTATTGCCGAAGGAGTTTTGGAATCAGAGTGGGTTCCACAGAGGGCCACTGACTGGACAAAACCACCTCTTTAGAAATTGCCTTCAGAGCAAGAATCTGCAACATTTTGTTAAGACATGGTATGTTGTTGCTAAGGTTTTATTGGAAGTAGAAATTCATGCAGTTTTCATTGTTTCTCAGTGTTTATTCTGTTTCCATTTTGTTGCATACTTGTGTCATGACTCAGCCCCTAGAAATAGCCGTATTCTTCTGGGCTTCTAATACTCTAACATTTTGGCTCTCACAGCAAACAAACTTATTTAGCACCAAGTTGCCCTGCCTACAAAAACCATTTCTGAAGGTTTTGTGAGTTGGAGTTGCATTAATCTGAATGATAAACTCTCCTCAGCCTGTTTAGCATTATAGCTCATTCAATAGACATTTTAATGGATGATCCACAGCAGTACATTACATTTTTTGAGCTCTGGGAATTACTCTGCACAGTCCAAGAATGGGGACTGGATTTAGTGGCTGAAATCCAAAGCTTTTTCCTTTTTTTAAGTACCAAACATCAGATCTTGCCAAGTGGGATAGTTTTCCCATCTGCTGAAGGGTTTTCTGCCCTTGGTAACAGTATTCAGTTTTTCTGGCTCTTTTAGGCTCACACTAGTATGAACTAGAAGTAACAGAATTTAGCAGTAATGACAGTAAGTAACTGAAGCCAAAGGTGTCAGAGAATTAGACTTTTAGGTGTGAAGGACCAGGAGAAGTCTTATTTGCATCTGGAGTGGCTTAATATAAGCTCCATTGTCTCCATTTCCTTTCAGTAAGTGATTTCTCATTTAGAAGTAATTGGAAGATCTTTTGCTTTGATGATTTCTTGACTAACATGCCAGCTGTCTTTGAAAAATTGAGAGAGGAATATACTACGATGAGAGCCTTTGAAAGCAGTGTTTATTTCATATCCCTAAAGACTTCTGAGTGAAAATGCTTAGTATTCAGTGTGGAGTGTGCCAGGGACACAACATTTTGTGTTCATTAATTCTGCCTCGAGGCACTGCTGCAGTTTGATAAGCCTTGACCATTCCAGAGTGACAATGTGAGTGGAGGGAGAACCGTCTGCAGATGGATCTATGACAGTTGAACTTGGCCAGGCACAGCTAGCTGCTCCAGAGATGGACTGGGTTGGGACATCAGACACATCCAGACAACATGCTGAAATTTCTTGGTCTTGTGCCCAATCAGTTTATATTTCCACAATGATAGATATGCGTAGAAATAGACTTGTGTCTATAAATATGAAAATGCTGGTATGTAAGAGATGTATGTTGGTATGTGAAATGTACTGGCCTGTAGGAAAACACTCCAGTAGTTTCTTCCCCAATAACTGGAAAATGTATTTTAAAAGTATTTAGTATGGATATTTTTGTCACAACACATTTAAGAACAGCTGTGGTAACACTGGAATTTTACGTCCAAAAATACATTAAAGAAAAATCCCCTTCATCACACAGCTAATGACTTAAAAGTAGAGAACATGCATTAATATTCCAAAGGCACATGTTCTAAAAAAATGTTTGGTTGTTACTGGGTTAATCAGTACTATACTGGAAAGTACCGAAAATTGCATGTAACTGTTTCAAAAATCACAGGGATATTTTGAACATTTCCACTGGGTCAAAGCAAAAATAACCATACATCCTTTTAAGGTGATTATATGCAGGAGACTGATCTTGCTAGAGTGACTGAACACGTACATTACTACAATTATGATTTAGTGATAATTACTCTGTAGAATTCTGGTGTTCTATTATTGCAAGTGAGAACCTATAGAGAAAGTCAGCATCCAGAATCTCTTGTGCCTCCGAACAAGTGCCTGTGATTTTATAATTTCCAAACTCCTTACATTTACATGGGAATAGACTATACTTGCATTGTGTAAGTTAAAGAGACACCTTTTTGCTGATTAAAATGAAAAACTGCCATTGACACATCAAGTCCAGTACATCCAATTAACATGGTGAAATATATTTGACCTGCACTGGTTAAGATAGATGACTTCCTTACACAAGTTATAAATAGTCGTAGGCATTAAGCCAAAACTTAAAAGCAATTTGTGTTTTATGGAAGTCTATTTAAGGTTGTCTTTCAAATTGCAACAAAACAGAAAATAATAATAATAAATAAAAGAAAGCAGAAAATAAACCAACTCCTCATGCAACATCCCTTCAGAATCAGAATATCAACGCTTTGCAATCAGTGTGACCAAACAGCATACTTTCATATATCCCTACATAAAGTGTGATTTCTGGACTGGAAGATAAGGTTTAGCTTCAAAAATTGCACAACAGCGTAAAAGACAAATACAGTTTAATTTCCCAATACTTGTTTCCTTTCTGGTTTCTCCCTCAAATTTGTCTCCATATAGGAACCAGGGAGACAAACGCCCACATAGAAAAAGAAGGAATTGAAGAAAGCGAGAGGGGAAAACTAAGACTTCTGTGGGTCAGCATGAAGGCCAAAGCTGCTTGAAATCAGTGGAAAATTATTATTCAAAGGTCTTTCAATTTGAGACACTGTCTCCTATATTGCTTTATTAAATGTTTTGTTCCAGATTAATTCAGTGGAAGAAACACGTTTCCTCTTAGCCTACTCTGATCCCAGTCCCTTCCCTGTGTTTCTCCTCCCAGAGGCCAGGAGAGAATGGACAATTCAGAAGGAAAAGGAAAGACTCTTTCTGTCATGACAGTGGGGCAGAAGAATACCGTATCCTAAATAAGAAGGGTAGAAAGGGAAAGAATTATGGCTTTCAATTGTAGTCACCCAAAGTCTGACTCATTAGTTCCATTTTGTCCTACCTTCACTTTGTGGGAGGATCCATTTTGTTGTCTTTGAAAACTGAATTTGGCCACCCTGAGTGTGATGTTGATATTCTTGTGGCAAAATACAGCCCTGCTTAGGCCAATAGAGAGATCTAAGACAGCTCTGCAACAGACTGTGATTTCCAAAAATACTGAGCTACAACACTTAGAGGACCTTTAGGTTATCCAAAAATAACTACTCTTTTTTTTTCCAAATGTTGATGTGCCTTTGTTCAAAGACAGATTTCTGGAGATGAATGCTGCAGAATATACTAATGAGACATTTCTTGCAACACTTTCAGTTTGGGTTCAAACCGGAAAGCGCAGATCCAAGTTCCACTGCCTTGGGGATATTTTTCAATGTGAGGTTTGGATCCAGCCCACTATAAAGAGCCACTATACATGCAAAATTTTGAGCTTGCTGTAGGTTTGGCCTCTATCCACTGCCGAAGTTCAGAAGGTTTTGTCTGGTTATTTTAATGCGGGCCTATCTCCATTTTAATTTTGGAAACAAAAGCATGAATTCACAAGTGAAAGAAAATTCCCTAGCAAATACGCAACATACCTGTCATGTGCAGAAACACTTTCAGGACTCTCAGCCCTCCAGGTAGTTACTCATGCACTGACACCCATTGTTTTCAGTGGGCTCCATGTGTGAATAATTACGCACTTGGGAATAACCATTTGCAGGAATGGGCTGTTGCAAAATAATACTCTGATGAAAACTTAAAAGGTAGCTGTGACACTTGATTGGGTTGGTGCAGACTGTTAGCAGAGAAGCTGTCAAAATGCAAACTATTGTCACTTTCATTTTAAGATTTTATTTTTTTTTTAAGTTATGATACTCTGTCCTTGGTTTCCAGGACATCTCCTGCTCCATGCTTCTAGGAGGAGACAGCTTGCGTGTGCATGTTAACAAATTCAAATGCTACAAATGAGTTTTACAGTCCTCAGTGCTACTTATTCTCACCTCATGAATCCAGAAGTGTCTATGAATTTGAAGAATTGTTTTGGGGAGATGATCTCATCTCCCAGCTTTGCATATTCTCTAGTTTCGTTTTCCACTGCAACTTGTTCCATGCACTCTGAGTTAGCAAGCCAAACTTTCCAGAAATGGACTAACCCCTATTGCTTTCCTTCCTCTTCCTTTCCTTGTGTTTGCTGGTTCATCACTACATCATCCCACTGAGGGGTAATAGGTTTTGTCCAGCCACAGTAGTTATTTTGCATGTTTTTAATATTTTATGTACTTTTAATGTTCTCAAAAGCAGAATTTTACAATTCCATAGATCAAATAAATCCCAAGCCCTCTAAAATCATACAATGGAAGCTCCAGCTTCAAGAGCACAGCTGCAAATGAAGTTTTAATTGACATCTTAGGAAAAAGGCTGAAAGTGTCTAGCCTGTGAAAATGCAGTAAACTTGAGAGGTCAGAGAAACAGAATGTGTGCCTGTCTTCCATAGTGCATAGCATAGGAATGGTAGGAAATGTTCACGTGAATGTTCACATTCATACTGCATGTGATACACAATCAAACATTTCCACTTTTATTGCACAGATAATGAAAAAATAAATAATAGTTCTTTCTTTTCTTATTAAACGCTTCATGTTATGGTAGGTGTTCTACCACCTTTTGGCTCCTTGCTGTTTTTATATTTGTTTGTTCCCAAAAGTGGTAGCAGAAATATTTTTGAAATGGCTTGTGTTCTTTCAAAGATTTTTGTGTGAAGCCCAAATAATGTTCCAGGTGTCAGAAACTGGTTCTGGAAGTTCAAAACCATTGCTGGATTAACTATAAAATACCTTAATGAGAGTTGCATAAAAACCTCCTCAAATCCTCCCCACAGCCCAAATTTCATAGTCCTATTTCAAAGCATGAATGTTAGAGAGATTCTTGACAAGGGTTCATTAGGCCTTACTTCACAGGAACAAAACAACTTTTTTCCTCTCAAGAGATTTTCTTGGAAGGAAACAAAAAGTTTAATTAGTTTGGGAAAAAAAAAAAAAAAAAAGAAGAAAAAGAAAAAAGAAGAGGATGGGTTATAGAAAAACAGGAAAAAAAAAAAAAAAGAAAATTACAGCCCCAAGTGGTTAAAGATTTACAAGCCTAAAATGCAGCTGGCAAGAGGGTCAGATACTGAGGTATGTTATTACATTTTCAATAGTATGTGGTCGTATTAGCTTAGTGAATAACTGGTATTCTTATGGGATGTCAAATACGGGACGTTACGGAAATATTTCATTATATAATAAATGGGCTTCTCTGAACTAAATCTCTCAACTTTTTGTGGCTGACTCATCAGTTGTTCTGAAACATTGTGTCTTTGATGTTGCTTCACTGACTGCCAAAAGTGGATCAACCAGTGCCAGCTGTTATGGTGTTTGTGATACGAATGTATTCCCAAAGGGCATTTGCTTTATTTAAATTTTCACTATACCCCAGTTATGCATTCATTCAGGTTGTCTGTTTTGTTCACTTAAGTTCAATGCAGTTCAGCACTGTTTTGAAAAAAAAAGTGTCCTAGAGGTCAAGATAAATAATTCCTTTAAGAAAACAGCAACTGGAATTTTTGCGGTGGCTTGTTACCTATATTTCACCACCTTCCTTCTCCCTCTAAATAACAGCAAAAGACTGATCCAACAACTAAACAATAACAGCCAACCACAGTAACAATAGTTTGATTTTGTGTTAACATGGCAAAGATTCAAAAATTATTTTAATGTTGATTTTACAAATAACTGGGTATATAATAATAATCTGTATTGTATTATGGTATGGAAAGCCAATGCAATTTTTTTTTTTTTTCACTGACTTCGGTTTGCAAAGGAACAGATGAAATGGAAATCACAAAGCTTTTAGTACCTGTAAGTGTCCTATTGAAATCTGTCAACATATAACTATCGTAGAGGCCAACAAGCAAGTGCTAATTCTATTGACATTCAGTCAAAGAAGGCAGAATAAGTGACATAACATTCTGACTGGGATGGGTCAGCGAAAACAATAACACTTCATCTCACCATCAATCTGTGAGATTCATTGTTGCAGTATCTCAAGGCTATGAAAAAGGAAGGTACAAACTCCACCTCTTTCTTAAAGATGCCAATCAAGTAAGATGTCTCATGGGAAGCATCCCAACTTCTGTTGTCCTCCTTCTATATTCATATTTACGGACAAGATACCTGATCACACAAGCCTTTAGTCAGATGTAGTGTAACAATTTGCTTTTTTATCCTGATGATACATCATCTCTAGAAATGATCATGAGGGACGAGTGCTCTTTTTCCCAGTGCTGTTGATGTGAGCTCATGTGAGGCAGTCCCTAAGTGCTAGAGAAAATCAACAGTGTGTGACTGGGCTGGTGTGAAAAGAGAGAAATTATTGCATGTAGGCACTTTCTGAATGGGAGCTCAATAGTAAGATCCTTGATATGTTTGTTGCTGGCTTTCCCAGCCTATTTTCCTACATAAGATATACCAAGATGTCTTTACTTTTACACAGTTACATGTTCTGAGAGGCCAGTCTGAGGAAAAAGATTTCACTTACTTCATTCGTGAACCATATGTACCTGTGCTTACTAAAATTGCAGGACCTACCTCTGTTGGTGTTTTATTGCTAGCTAGGCTTCTGCAGCAGGGAGTACACACAGACCACATCAAAGAACAGAATGATACTTACAAGTGGGAACTACTACTCTAGCAGTAGTAAATACTTCTCTAACATATGTTATTCGAAGCATGTTCTGCTTTTCTCTTTCTTCCCTTCCCTTCCCTTCCCTTCCCTTCCCTTCCCTTCCCTTCCCGT
>VXAB01013884.1:253411-328478 GCA_013399175.1 Odontophorus gujanensis
CCTTCCCTTCCCTTTTTTTTTCACTATCTTTCCATGAGCAGAAGGTGATTTTCTGAAAGTTCTTGCATCTTAGTAAAGCCAGGAGTGGTGGTAAGATGTAAGCTAAACTCTGCAAAGGGAAAATGAGATAATACTACTACTGTCAATAGGTCTGCGTGGGAATTCCTCCTCAGGAGGAAAAACACTCCTGTCCAGCTTATGACCAGGATTCCTTGCTTCATTTCTTCCTGTTCCTTCCTCATACATTTTTCCTGGCTCCATGTGGACCCCATGCAGAACTTTCTTACACACTCAAATAAAAATCAAGGTTACAACCAGTGACAAGTAACTACTATTTTCTTTTGCCATCTGACCACTGTTTAGCCATTACTGTGTATGTTGTCTGCCAGTGCTGAACAGAACCAATGAACACCACCCATTCTCCATGTTGTTTCATTGGCCATACCTTAGGTATGAAATTCTCTATCAGTAATAACCATTTCATTTCTTTGGGAGCTGTGGAATGGGGATTGACAGAACATTTCCCTGGAAACAAGTAATAGTTGATAAGTGAAGGGAAGTCCTGAGGGAATTGCTTAAAATTTCAAATCCTTTTCCAAATCTCGCTTGCGTTTACACTCTTGTTGTTTAAATATGTCTTGTATGGCCTTTTCCCACTCCCAAGAAATTCTGCTGCATTTTTGTGACTGAGTGTTGCCATACATTGCTTGAAGCTGGTAATGGGAATTGTGCATTTCTTCAAAGAAAGGAACATCCCCAAAGACTTATTTCAAGTTCTGTTTCAAATTTAAAGTCAAAGTTTAAAATCTGATTGCTGAGACTTCTTTTTAAATGTGCTTTTATGTCTGTTCACATGTGGAAAATGTTTTCAGTTAGAAAAAACGTAGTTAAAATATTTATCCCTACAAACTGAATGTGTGACACGTGGTGTAAGAAACCCGAATATATTTGAAAGCAAGCTATGTGAACTTTATTGTGTCTCCTGTTCCTTATGTGAACTTCTGCTGCTGACATGGCTAAATACAATTTACCCCATCACTTTGCAACAGATAAGTATTTATGAATGAATATCTCTTTCTATAGGCTCATAGAAGATCCTTTCTTTAACCACCAAGGTTCACTAAAGAACTATGTTTTTTTTATTTGGTTCTTTAATTAATGTTAGGGTTTTTGTGTGGTTTTCTTTTTTCTTCTTTTTAAAAGAGTCTGTTTCTGTACATGATATGGGCCAAATTCTTACCTCACTTTAAAAATAGCGAGCTTCGTTTAATTCCTTGGAGATAGATGAAGTTGCTTCGAATTTATGTTAGTAAAAAGAAACATGAGAATTCTTCCTTCCATTCTCATCTATTCTGCACAAGCTCCTTTATCTTGAAGAAAAAGAACCTCAAATGAACTTTCAAGTAACTTAATACTTATTAATCCTTATTAAGAAAGTCCAATTATTGATATTATTATTTGGTATTTTAGCAAAAAGTGTTAAGTTTTATAGGCCATGGTCGTGTGCCCTTTTTTTTGACTGACTTCAGAAAAAATGGTAGGTGAATTAAGACAGAGTAAGCAAGGGGAGTGCTAGGGCAGGGGGAAGTCAGGGTCAGGTCTGTTTTGATGTGCATCTTGGTTTCTTCAGTTCTCATCACTGTGGGTGGTAACTGCCTGAGTTCCCCAGAGTGTTTACAGTTGAAGTCATCTTTAGACAGGTGGACTTCTTTTGAATCTTGCCAAATTCATATTTATTTTCCTTGATTTCTAGCAAATTCTACATCTTCCTGTTGATCCTTCATGTAGATAGATTCTTACCAGAAACCTTTTTTCCTGTATTTCATTTTTAGATTTCCTATACTTAAGCAGCGTTGTACATTGACTTACAGACACCTCGTGTTTAAAAAGAAAAAAAGAGAGAGAAAAAGAGAGAAAAAAAGATTTGAGGTTATTTGTACAGTATCATATTATTGTGGGGAACTGAATTGCTAACAAGATGGTCAGTCACTGTCTGGATGGTGATCATCATCAAGTAAGAACTCCCAGATCGCAAAGACTGCGATTCTAAATGGCCCCTCCAGCACATGTCTGATACACTGGTACTGATTAGACTACACAGAACATCTGTTTAATGAGTATCTGTATGGGAACCATTAGGCTGTAGCCTGAACCAGTGATTGAGCACCTGGTAAAGGGGCATGGCCAGCCCTGCGAGCACAGGTGCAAACAATTCACCTGTGTTACTGGAAAGGGTGGACCCTGGCTCCATCTTGGGTCCTCCCCTCCCTAACTTTATTTAAGGGCTGCCAGCTAAAAGGGAAGTGTCTCTGCTTGTTGGTTATCTTCTCTGGGAGTTTTCCAGTGAGCCCTTATCCTTAAAAAGGGGTAAGCAGTTTTTTCGTTACTAAGTTGTGACCAGTATCTTTTTTGAGTGATCTGAGAACTGGCTAGTAGCAGCTATATCCTCTGCTTCACATGATACTATAACCATTGTTTTGGCTTGCATGGGCTGCACTGAGTGAATAGGAATTTTCTAGGGCTGCATGTAATATATTCAATATGATTCCAAGAGTAGCTTAAGTTGGAAGGAACTTCAAAAATTATTAAGTTCTAACTTCTGCCTGTGGTGGGGTTGCCATCTGTTAGATGAAGTTCTAGATTGAAGTTGAGAAAACTAAGTAACTTGATGTGTCAATAAGTTACGTGAAGTAGGTATTCCCTTTATTTACAGTGCTGAGTGCATGAGGATTGCTCACCAAAGATGCACACCAAAGAGAGAAACAACTAAATATTTAAAGGCATAGCGCATACATATTCATTACATTCCAAGAATATGGACAGAAATTCCAAGAAATGATTGATATCTCTGGTGGTTGTGGGATTAAAGCTAATAGTTATTTTCACTGTAAACTTCCAATCTTTAAGGAGGGGTAGCCTGAACTAGTTCCCACTGATGTTGCATTGAGCTGAGGCACCTGTTTTGCTGTTTTATTTTCAAAAACAGGACACCTATTTTACTTTCTTATCATCTCTTGACAGCAGTTTAGCGGTCTCCACATTTTGTTCTTGAGCTTCCATTTGTGCCAGCCTCTTGTCCTTCAGCTTATATCTGCTTGAGTTGTTCTCACAATATTCTTATGATTCAAGATTGTATTGTTTAAGGCCTCATCCAGCTTGGCCTTAAGCACCACTGGGAATGGAGCATCCTGTTTCAGCACCTTACCATTCTATCAATAAGAAAAAAACTTCCCACTGATGTGTAATCTATATCTTCCTTTAGTCTAAAATCATGCCCCCTTGTCCTATCACTCTTTACCCATGTAAAAAGTTGATTTTTCACATGTTTAGAAGTACCTTCTAAATACTGGAAGGCTGCAGTAAGGTCTCTTTGCAGCCTTCTCTTTTTCAGGCTGAACAAGTTTAATTCCTTCAGCCTGTCTTTGTATTAGAGGTGTTCCAGCTCTTGGATCATTTTTGTGGCCATCTTCTGGATCCTCTCCGAAAGCTCTCTGACTTTGCTGTACTGGAGGCCCTAGAGTTGGACTTGATGCTGCAGCTCTGGCCTCCCTAGAGCTGAATAGTGGGAGGTGATCCTCTACCTTGCTCTGCTGTCCATCCTCCTTCTGATGATACCTAAGATACCACTGGTGCTTTGGGCTGTACACATATATAACTAACAAAATGTATTTTATTATGTTTTAATATAGATATTTAAAAGAGAGCATCAAAAACATAAAATTGACCTTGTTTTTGTGTAACTAGCACATCAGTCTGGTCCAGTGGGTGTGATTGCAGATCTCATTGAATTCTCAGAGGTTTGTCAGAACTTTTTATTGAAGTTTCTCTCTTCCTGTGTGTCATCCTTGAAAATATCTGTTAACAAACATATATACTACCAAAAAGTAATGACACAAGTAATGTGTGATTGTGGAGTAAGAGATATTTTTCTCTAGTGAGATATGTCTTGTAAAAACAGACATGACCAAAGAGAGATGGTAAAATTTGTATTGAATTTCTGATTGCAGCTCTATACATTCTATTTGAAAATTTGCAGGTAGTGTTTTTATGTTGACTGAAAATGGAGTTGCAACTATAAGAATAATTTTTTTTTGCCAGTCTTGCAACCTATTCTCTCTTTCCTTTCTAAAAAGAGAAGATGAGACTGCACATGTTTCACTGTTTACAGGACTATGTTTAGTCAGTGTATCAAAATGAATGTAATGATATAACTTCAGTTAGCACTGCACCCTCCCCATGTCCCAGTTTGTTCCATTTTCAGCTCAGTCAGAGCTGTTCTTGCATAGATGCTTGGCTGTTGATGAGTGCCTAGTACTGGGCTGGGCCATGTGAGGTAGAGCCACTGCCATAATGACATGGGGCAGGGAGTGGCCAGAGGGTGGGCTGCCTGATGCCTGCAGTCTGTAGCTTGCCTGATTGTTTGATCTACTTAAGACCTTAGTCCAGGCATCTTACTTTTAGAACACTTTTGTGGCAGCAGTTCCTACTGACTACTGATAAGCATGCTTCCTATGTGGAGACTGCTCACTGCTGCTTCACCCCAGCCAGTTAACACTTAAAGCACACATCTAGTGTCTATCAGGTGGTCTGGGCACAGCAGAAGCTGCCTAGAGGGATCTCAGGACTCCTCCAGATCCGATCCTGAACAGCTCCTGGAGCTGCTTTGTTGCAGTGGTGAGGAGGTGGTTCAGCCAGCTAGAATCTCTCCAAGCTGTCCATGACACATGGCTATGGAAGCAATTACTGCCTAAGTTCACTTGAGAGGCACACAGACACAGTGTTCATATGAAACTACACTGCGTATGTGTAATTACATATATATTTACAGGTGGCTTCGTCCTTCTGTTGCACTTATAAAGCTCAAGGCCCTTGCTACAATAGGATGAAAGTGCTTACTACAGGATAGGACTGTATTGTGGCTTCTCTGAAAGAGCTTGAGTTGCTGAGCAACTCTGCAGGGGACTGTTTTGACACAGACTGGGACTTCAGCTGCCTTTGTACTGAATTTTGGAGATGCCTCCTTGCATTCTTCTCACAGCCCAGAAATTAGGCAGAGGAGGAAAAGGCGGTCAAACTTAAGAACAGAGTAAAAACAAAAAAGTGTAGGTTAGAAAATAACAGAAACACTATTTGAGGGAAAATGGTAACAGTTGCTACATAACTTGAAGTCACTTCAGTTTCTCAACTGGGTGCACATGTAGACAGCTATGACACAAATATTTGCACGCTTAGATTTGTAACAGAATGTTACCCACAAGAGTGGCATGCGTTATTCTAGGCTCAGGCACTGAGTTAACCAAGCCA
Source organism: Odontophorus gujanensis (assembly GCA_013399175.1). Taxonomy (NCBI): domain Eukaryota; kingdom Metazoa; phylum Chordata; class Aves; order Galliformes; family Odontophoridae; genus Odontophorus; species Odontophorus gujanensis. Next base: position 258,716 of record VXAB01013884.1, read on the forward strand.
AAATAGCAGGAGTACTATGCTACTAAGCACTGTGGGGGCATATGAGCAATACATATGCCTGCATTTCCATTTATACACAGATGCTCATGTATAATTCATGTGTAAGTGTCTTGGGATCTTTCCCAAGCTCCCTACAGCTTGCATGAGATATACATATACATTAATAGATATTTATGAGTACTTATGCATTGACTGTACCTGTGTATATTCACATAGTCTATGGCTGGCTCTTGGTATTTTTCCCAAAGTATCTCTCTCCTGGACCTATAACCTATCTTGCTGTGTTGCAGCAGTCATCATATAGCCTGAGCTATCTGTGCATAGTGCTCTTCTCTTTCACCCAAGGGAGAGCAAAGCTGCTACAGTTCTCAGTCTTTATATATTTACAATAAACTACTTTGTGTGTTTGTGTTAGGGTAGGGCTACTTGAGAGGCATTAGCTGGAAATTTTTGAATAGCATGCATGATTTCATAAAGTTTGAAATAATTTAAGACCCTGAAACACACCGAATGGAAAGTTACTGTGTATGTTGGACATGCATATGATATATGACTTCCAATGTATAAGAACCCGTGTGTCTGCAGGGTGAGGAGTGACTGGAAAGCTGGAGTTGGTTTGGAGGTTGTCCAGGCACCCGTTGCCCCTGTTGTGCCTGCAGGAATATTTGTGTCTGGGAGCTTGGCACAGTCCTGCATCCAGGGCCGTGCCAGAGACAAAGCACGTGTCCAGGTTCAGCTCACTTAAAGTCTGAGCTTTATAAACTTAGAGTTTTGTTTCAGGGAAGTGTCATGTAATGATGGGATGCTTATCTGTTATTTATTTGTGCTCTCCTACAAACATTTTGGAAATCCTGTAGATTATTTCCACCTCTCCTTTTATTATAATCTTCCCTTCCTTCCCTCTTTCCTCTCTCTCTACCCCACCCTCCTTTTTTTTAGTACGTTTGTACCTATCTTTCCCTTTTCCTTTTTTTTTTTCCCTCTTCATTTTCTCTTTACTCTTTTCCTTCCTACTGTAAGGGTTCACACAAGTGAGGCTTAATCCTTAATCTTTACATTTGAGGCTGTTCAGTAAAATATTTACTGAGCCTCAATCTAGTCTGTTCAAAAATTCCTCAATCAAGACGAGATCTTAATGCCCAGAGATTGCTATGCAATTTATTAAAGCTCACTCTTGCAAAATTTAAAATCAATATAGGCACTAGTCATCTAAAACCCACATTTGACCACTGAGTAATTTTTTTCCGTGGAAAGTTATCTTAAAGGAAATTCAGGTTTGTTTCATCTCGCCTAACTTAAATCACTGACATTGAATATATTTACACAAAGTTAGTCATCATAGCTTTTACAGTTAAGAGAGCGAAATAGGCACATTCTTCCTGAGATTACTGGGCAATATTTAGACTAAGAAATTGCACCCTAGAGGGTTCTGATCTAGTGCGTGGCTTTCTGTGAGGTGAGTTTTGTTCCTAAATATTACAGCTGTATGAAACAAATCAAAGGACATCAATAGCTGTAAATCTGGTCCATGAAAGAACATCATAAAACAAAAATTAAAGAACTGGCTTGATCTGGTTGCCATCACGTAGCTTGATTAACACTTGCTGCTAGTAATTTCTGCATTTATCGTTCTCTAAACTATTTCTAGTGGTAAAGAAGCATATTTGGGTCCATTATGCTCACTCAAGGAGAACTTTCAAGCATCAGTTTCCTATCATCCAGATCTAATTCTTTAAAATACTGCTGAATAATGTTTTATCTTGGTTTAATTCATATATGTAGAATGTCATCTTTGTAATTTTTAACTTGTTCTAATGGAAAATGGTCCAGAAATGTCTCACATAAGGCAAAGTAGGATACATAGGGGTGCAATCATCAGTAGAGGTTTCTTGCCAATCCTTGACAGACTGCTACCAGGAACTGTTAATGTGTGACAATGATTCTGTACTCTGCTGGATATTCTTGTTATTCTTCAGGATTTTTTCTTAATCAAAATCTTCATATAAATAAGATTTTAGTCAAGTGTACAAATCCACTCCCTACAGAAAATATTAAAGTCAACTAAATAGTTTACACAGAAAAATACATTCTTCAAACATAGACTTACATGCTTTCACAACTTTCACAAGTGGGCTTTGTTATGACCCTACATCTGGCTGCATCAAATTCATGGTACCTGCTCTTCAGACATTTTAATCATGTAACAATGGAGTAAGAACGTGCAACTGTATGGTGGCATACATTGCTGTGGCGTAGGATGCAGGTGGGGACAGAACTGTCTTTTTCAGGTGAATGTTTCTTGTTCTACCCTTCCACCTCTGTGTGAGATGTTAAAGACGCTCTGCTTATTAGAGCTGGCTGAAAATTTTCCAGTGGAACACTTCTCTGTTGGAAAATGCTGATTTCATAGAACTGAAACATTTTACAGGAACATGTTGATTCCATTGAAAGCTTCAATGGAAAGCAGACAGGTGGGCTGCTGTGCTGTGCTCCAGGAAGCTGTGCTCCCGGCTGTGTGCCAACCGGGATCCCTGGCCCCCTGCTCCCCAAGCAGCTGCTCTCCCAGCTCTCTGACACCACAACCAGGCCTCTGGTGCAGAGTAGCTGGCTGACTGAAGCATGGAAGAGGGAGCTCTTGCCCTCAGGTAAGCTCTCTTAAAGTAGCATTTCTGTGGAAGTTTTCTTTCCTTTACGAGAGTTGAAGTTCTTCAGGAGAAATTATAAAACACTCATTTTTACAGGAGAGATTTTATTTTCTAGGCTGATCTGATCTTTGCTTTATGTTTGCTTGTGCTTCATATGTTTACAACTATGATCTAAAGTGGACAGTATCAAGTATATTCACACAGAAATTGTGACCCAGCTGTAAATTCCTGGAGAGTTTATTTTCTATGATGGGCACAAAAAGACATGTTCACTGTGCAGACTGTCATTGTGTTGAAATGAACTCGTTATTTCATCTCTGACCAAACTCAAGAGTTATCTTCCCAAACGTACATTGAAAAAATATCTCAAAATGTGTATGTGTATACATATATGTGCATATTGAAAAATAGTTCAGGTCTGGAATGCTTCTGTTTTTCTCAGTATTCATGAAAAGGGATTCAACTGAAATGTGGTTAATTAAAAACATTTTTCAAACACTAATACTTAATAATATCTATATCCCACTGAAAAAAATTATGATTTTTGTTAATGTTTAATATTGGCTTAAGCTTTGCTGTTATGGTCATAGCTTGACCTTAGAATCAGTTTTGGTTTTGGGTGTGTGTAAGCACCTGCAGGCATTAATCATTTCATCATTGCTCATGTTCATATTGGCCCAGCTTTCCATTTTGGTGCTACTGGTATGTGCATGCTAATTATCTCATTAACTTCATACAATCAGTAAAGCTACTAACATGTAACTAATTGTAAAGTATTCTAATCTGGAGTAAAAATTAAAGGGAGACCATATAACCACAGTGTTTGTTTGGCTTTTTACCACCTGTGGAGAAGCATACAGCTATGGGTGTTTATGTACACATGCTTACAAGTTTTGACTTGTACTTAGGTGTCACACTGCTGATCATTTCTGTGCTATTTCCTCAGATTTGGTAGGTGACATACAGTACATGCAATCAGTGAATCAATAAATAACAAAGCCTATATATTAAGAAAAGTTTAACAAATAAATGCTCATAATGAAAGTCAGTGTTGTGTGTTTTTCTTCCAAGGTTTCACTAGCGGACTTGCTTTTGATCTGAGAGCTGTTAGAAGCCATTGCACCACAGATGAAAGGAGTTAGAAAATTCCATATCATAATGCAGTTAGATCTGTAATTCATGGAGCAGGTAATTCACAATGACTTGCCAGTCCTTTGATTGCACACAGTTTATGACTATTAGCAGTTTCCCCTTTCAAATTTGTATGCTTCCATGCTTCCTTTCTGACCTCTTTTTCATCATTTATAGTCCAATTTGGTAGTGAAAAAACATAACTGGTACTCAAGTGCATGGCTGTCATTCAAACCCCAATGCGTTACTGAGCAGTTTGACATTTGTGACTATGGAAGAAAAAAAACATTAAGCAGGTGTACAGAACACTAACCAGGTCCCTTGAACAATGCTTTATGGGATTCACAAGTTGCCTCTAGGCTATAAACCTGATTCTGTCTGAGTTCTCAAGGTAGATTTAATCTGGACATTTACGCTCCCAAATGTATCTTCTATTAGATTGTAATTGCAATAAATAGAACAAATGTATTTCAAAGGGAAGGCCATTGGAAGAGTAGTGTTTAATGTAAGAACTTAGACACTAGATGAGTTCTTTGAGGTTTAACAGTTATCTGTACTTAGTCTGTAAAACTGAGGGCTGCATCCTAAGCTTCTGTAAACAGGTTTGCACAGAGGGGTCCTGGCTCTAACATTTTCTTAGCAGGGGAATAATGGAGTAAGGTTTAAATTAAAAGAAACTGAAAGAAATGCTATTTAATCACTTTAATGTAGTCATCTGCTATACAGGTGTGCACATATCACATTTTATTTCAGTTATACTTACCAGGTTTCTGGGAAATTATATTGCAGCTTTACGAAGGTAGAGAGAGTTCTACAAGTTGGATGAATAGCATCAGGTAAATCTCTTAAAAGAAGTTACTGCTTTGTCTCTGAAGGACTGACTTAATGTTCACGTTGCTGAGAAGGGGGCTCTAAGCAGAACATTACAAACATCTAAGTGTTCACACAAGAATAAGAACAGATTGAGTACTTAATTCTGTAAGGTGCTCAGTTAAAATAATATTTTTCTATATATGAACATGAAAATTATCCCTCCCAACTTCCAGTAGCCAGTGAAATAGGGACTTCCTTTGCCAGAGGTGCATCCGGATCACTGTGCTTAATAGCCATTGATAGACATATCCTTCATGTATTAGTCTAATCTCCTTTTGAACCCTGTTACAATTTTGGCTTCTGCAGCATCCTGTGGCAACAAGTTCCATAATATAATTGTGTGTTGTAATGAAAAGCATTTCCTTTATTTTTTGCCTGAAAATTGATGTTAGGGAGGGCACTTTCCTACTGTACTGGCTCTATCTTGTTTAGTAGGCAAAACTCGTTAGACTTTTCATAATCTTTACTAGGTTTTTGTTTCTTAAGATGGCAAAATATACAGGCAATAGAAGGTAGAAAATGACATTGTAGTGATGTATTTAGTGCATGAATAAACTGTGCAGTTCAATCAGAATTGCATGCATTTGCGAATAGTTTATTTTGCCCGTAGAAAGTTAATGGTGTATATGAATAAGAAAGTGATAGCACCACAGGAAGACTCTGACAAATGTGTTTAATACATGTACTCGCATATATGTACACGTCTATTTACATTATCAGATTCCTTTTCTAAAGTGATGTGTGCTTATGCCCTTTATTGAACCTTTTCTGCGGAGAAATATAGTAGGAGATTTCATGGGTGAATTGTGTCAAGTGCATGGAAAGCATGAAGAAGACCACACAAAAAAACAAATTGAAAAGAGAGCTCTGGCAACAGCTTATGAGAAAAAGCAGAGGAAGGAAAATGGAGCCATGCCTCTTTTTTTGCCTGCCTTTCTCTTCTTCTGCTTTGAACAGGGTCACTGGGCAGTGTCCATGCCCCTCACACAGAGGGAGGCATATGGACAGTCCTTCAGCAGAAAATGTATGACAGGTTTTGCATATTGTAGCATATTTGAGCTACCGAATTTGTTGGTTTGTTCATTAATGGGGGAAAACTGTTTGATTTTCTGAATATCAGATTTTTTTTTTTTTTAGTTTAAGATCAAGTCTTCTGTATCACTTAAAGTGTTTACCATTTTATGTTCTGCTTCTGGAAAATGTTAAGAATGAAATGAAATGTAAAACTCAATCTTTGATTTAAAATTCAAAGCTATGAAATGAGTAAAATAGCCATATTTTTCTATCATCTGTTTAAAACAAAGCACCAGACCTCACTGCAATAATAGTTTAATTTCTTTTTAGAGAAAATTATCATGAAGAATGTGACTTCTTTTGTTTCCTAATATGCCCTTTTTCAAATGCAAATGATTTGATCAGAAGAGTTTTTACTAAATATTTTTTTTCCTTTTTATCCAGCTATGACTTCCCCTCACCCATGCTTCATTTTGTTCTTTCCTTTTTCTCCTGTACCAACCATTTTTGCTCCCAGACCTACCAAAAATCTGATTTAACAATTGATTGGCCCAAATCAAAACCTTACTGAACAAAGTGGATGGAACTCATTAGGCACACATGAGAACAAGACTTTATTCCTAATTTGAGAGGGAAGAAAACCCAATACCATTGCAATTTTACATTTATTTTTGTTTTCTTACGTGATTTCCCACTTAGGAGAGTATAAGCTGACTATTGTTAGAAGACCTTACATTCACCTAATCTTCATAGCTTTATGTACATTTTCGTAGCATCCATACACCTCCTAGCATAGCCAGACCCTGTTTCTCACTGCTCTTCAATAAAATACCACAGAGTAAGAGGAAGAGAAATTCTGGGGAGTCTATCATGTTTTAGACCTTGCGTTTCTCGACAAAACTGGATTTTGAGAGTGGAGGTGGGACAGAACCAAGAACAGCTGAGTAAGCAGTTTTACAGAGAGCATATTATCTGCGTACCCTGTGCTCCTTTTCTGCTTTAATGAACATAACTGTACAAATTCAAGTTTTCAATCAGAAATATCTGATAAATCCCAGTCTGATAAAGAACACCTGAAGATTATTGCCCTAACACAACTACAATGATGATTTTGGATAAGGAAGAGACCATTTTCAGGACATAATCCAGTGGCATCCTATTATGCCTATTTACTATTTGTGTGAATTTAGTGGATGTTTTTTGGATTGTCTTCTAACAGAAAGGAAATCTAGGACTTTAAATGCATTATACTAAATTTAATCTAAACTGAAAAATAACAACAAAAAAGGAGTGTTTCTGCAATGTTCTCCTTCATTTCGTCTCGTGCATCCTTCAAATTTTACCTAACTTGCAGATTTGTTGATAAAAGCCTTTGAATCCAAATCTACAGTTTTAGATCCGAGTCTGAGCAGAGTCTTCTTAAAAAGAAACAGTACTCTACAGACAGTTTTATAAAGAATTTAATTTCTAAAACCAATAGTATTAAGAATTAACAATCAGTTTTTCAGCAAAATAGCTGATTTGAGGTTTTAGTATGAATACTATCAAGGTTGATTCTATTATAAATTGAGAACTGAAAGGAAAGATAAGCAATGCCTTTTTTTCTAAGGTGTGGAAATCCTTTATTTGGTCTAATGAGTAAACATACGCTCTTGGAAAAAAAATGACAACAACAAAAAATAACACCACCTTTGTTTGTGCTCTGTAGCTTAGAATGCTTAAAGAAAAAACATTTTCTGAGCTGCAAGTTTAATATATATATTTTCTTTTAAGAAAGAATAACCCAGCAGGACTAGTCTTCTGCTCAGAGTGTTTGGCTGGTCTTTGCAGGTGTTTGGGTTTTAAAATGTTTGGGTAGAACTCTGATAACTTAGTTTGCGGATTACAGTGTTATCCAGTTTCCTGCATGCTATTGCAATGTGGAACAATGAAATTACAACAGCCTATGTGTACTGTGAATTTTTTTTTCAGACTATATGTCTCTTTGTAAAGCACTTAAATATGTCTTGGCCAGTTACCTCAGCTGTTTACCTAACTATCTACAGGACCCCTGTTTCCAGATAGGCTACAGGCACGTCACATTTCACCTTTCTGGAGAGGAAGAGCACAGGCAACTTAATTTTGAAGTTCAACATTGCCAAAGTTTTCTGATTTTCATAAAGATGCCAGACAATGACATCATATCTACCATGTGTCCCTTTTTTTTATAGATGGAACTTCATTGTGTGGTGGAAATGTTGCAGGAGAATGATTGATCTTGACTTTCACTACTGCTGCACTAAGCAAAAGTAACAAATGGTGTCATTGCTGAAGCCTGTGAAAAAATATTTGTAGTCATGGTTGTGGCTAGAGCCAAAGTCAAAGTCACTGAACCAGAACCTACATAGAACCCAAACTCTTCCAAGGTCACATATTTTTTATTTATTTGTTTTAACTTGACTAAGTATGTTTTTGATCATTTGACCATGGTCTCTGTTCATAACGGTACTGTGGGTTTGTGAGAAAAGAGCTCCTCAGTGTTTTTAAATCCAATTTCAATTAAATATTATTATCCAAAACAAATATTTTCCCCTACCACATCATGTAACTGCAATCTGTGCTTCTGCTTTCAAGACTGTTATAGTGAGTATAGGTTAAATGACTACAAAAAATAATTAACAGTGGCCTTATATAAAAAGAACAGCAACCAGGAAACAGACTGAAAACTTACACTCTCTGGTGTATGTAACCAAAGCTGAATACTGCTGGCCAAATCACGGCATTTGGTCCAGAACTCTCGCAGCCTTCCTTAGAATTGAATGCAGGCCACTTGCTGCAGGGATGCACTCTCAGCTAAATGGTGTGTGTAAGAAGCAGTTATTAGCAAATGTAATTGTATCCTGGCAAGTACTATAGCAAGTATATGCATTCTTCTTCTAAAAAGCTGTGTCTTTGTTCTTCTCAATGCCTGACGTGCATCTCTGAGATGTCTTTATGTCAAATTTAAGTGAAGTGATCCCTACACAGAAGGCCTAATTTACAAAATTACTTGACCTTCACATTTCTGACTGAAGTCAAGGCAATCTGCTGCTTAAAAACTAATCCAAGTTATTTCTATCTTGCGGTGATGATTCTTTGGGTAGAAAAGAGCTACCACGTTTTTATTCTTCATTCTAAATCACGGTGAAATTTTTAATGAAAAGAAGGATGAGGAATAGTGCAACTTGTAAAACAAAGCTTTCACTTAGCAATGTGTGTCTTCACAGCTTTACAAGAGAAGCTGTCATGAGCCATCTTCTGAATAACTTCAGGAAATATCATCTTACAAGCATATATAACAGCACACTCAATGTTCTGTAATAGTTAAGGGTCTGTATTTTTTAACTTCAAAAGTAAAGATGCTTTAACCAACCTGCATTCATAAAAGCAATATTGGAAGACCCTTAACTCCTGTGAAGCCAGTGATTACTGGCATAAAGAAAAGAAATAACACATTCTGAAATATATTACAATGAAGTTGCGTAGCTCACAGTTTATGGATTAGTAAGCTTTAGATTAAACCTGGATCTTTTCCTGTATTTATCAACAGCATTAAAAAAAATACCAGTAAGTGAACCTGGAATACCGCAAACCAATCAATAAAGTTTAAAAGCTCCAGTGAATCTAACCTATAACAGGTCCTTGTTTGGAGAGCACGCTCAAGAAACACATGTGCCTTTAAGAGGTCTTGAAAGAATTTACACCCATGGACCATTACCATTCCCAAACACCCTGCAGCTTTACCAGCCCAACATGTGCTGACTGTATATCACCATGACCCTTTCACTAAAGCTCTTTTGACTGGAGTGCTTTTAATACCCACTTTCTCAGCTGAGCTCAGGAGTGATTTGTTTTACATGCCACATTAATCCTTTCCACATTTTCTGGATGAGGCAACCACAATTCCACTTGTGAGGTGTTTCTAAAACATAGTTATAGGAATAAAGCAGCAGGGTCCCAGACTTGACAACTTCCCTTTGGGCGGCTGACAAAGTGGGCTATCGGGGCTGGTGCTGGAGCTCACAGTTGTGCCCAGCAGTGAGGGTGGGCTGCTCTCCATGGTTAGCAGGAGGCCCAATTATTGTTGGCAATTCAGCCACAATTAAAACCCTGTAGGGATCTTCATAGATTTAATGTCCAATGAATGCTGATGCAGATTAATAAAATCCAGCTCTTCTTTTATAAGCTTAAGATGAAATGGAATAGAGAGAAACAGGACTGAAAATATAAATCGCAGCTCCCTAAAACCCAAGAAGTTTATGCCTCACACCTATATGATTGGAGGAAAAGAGCTTTTTATAAATGGGCAATTAGTGTTCAGCATACTGGCTTTTATTATGTGGTAATTTTACAGTTTTCACTTTAAAGACACCCCCCCCAAAAATCAAAGGCCAAATGAATTTCTGTTGTATGCATTTATGAGCTTTCTGCATTTATAATGTTAGCTCAATGTTACCAATGTAAGGTTTTGAAAATTTAGTGTTGTCAACAAGGCTAACAGAGTGGACCAACCAATTATAAAACTGTTTTTACATGTCAGCGCTGTGCACATTTTATTAACAAGTTAGTATTATACTCCATTTTTTATGTGTTAAATCGAACTGTACAAGTAACTGGAGGACTAAAATTATGTTTCTATCCAATTTAATTTATAGCTCTTCCCCCATAAATTTTACTTCTGAGTTCCATGGTCTGAGCTGAACTATAAATTAGAGTGAGGTGAGTCTCAAATACAACTTGATTTACTCTGGTAATTTCTCAGTGAAGTATCTGAATCCATACTCCTGTATACAATTGTCTTTACAAGAAGATACAGCAGCACAATGGAAAAAAAAGCAGTGGCTGATTAAGACTTTTCTCTTAAAGGGTTTTACTGTCACACACCAGGCTGTTAGACAAAACTTCAAACAACAAAAGTGGTTTCATGGATACTAATATGCAACCCCTCATAATGTGTGGCAGGTGTCACCAGGTGGTGCCATTTCAATCTTCCAGACTCAGATTTGGTTTTTTTTCCTTTTTTTTTCCTTTCTTTCTTTCTTTCTTTGTTTTTCTTTTTCTTTTCTCTTCTTTTTTTTTTTTTTTTTTGATTCAAGCATGCAAATAAGTATTCCATCACAGGAAGATAAACTAATATTTTTCAAATGTGAATTATACACAATTTTGTGTGAAGGGAGCTGTGTTATCTGAAGGCAAGTTTGCTAGTAGCTTTGTTCTCATATTAAAATTTGTTCTTCAGGTGGAATTGTTGCTTGTAATCTCAGTATTAGTGATAAGCTGAGATTCCTGAACAGGGGAACTGCAAGCATGTTATTTGATTATCTGCAGTCCGGAATTTATTTGTACATGTAAATAAAACAAGTTATACTTAGAGTATAACCAGAGGCCGTATATCTGATTTCTCCTGATCTGCCAAAACATCTGCAGCTGCTTTATAGGAGTGTGACAATGATGTCCACAAATTCTCTTTCTTTATATTGCATATAAGACATATTTATTGATCTAATTTTTCAGATATGCTAATTACCTGCAGCTGTGAGCCATGGGCACCCAGCTTTTATACAAATCTCAGTTTTGTGGCTGATGGCACTTTAGGGCATCAGATAAGACTTTCCAGTTTGTCAGTGTTTTTGCAAAAAACATCACCATATTCACGTTTCCTTTTTCAGTGTTCTTACAGAGCTGTGGTTCTGTAAAAGAAGAGGAAAAGTGCTTAAAAGAAATGTCAAAACATCTTGCTTTGGTATATAGTCTAGGCACAGTATGATATGTACAGAGTCTGTGTTCTTGAAATTGCTCTTCCCAAATTGTCTTACTGGCCATTTAAAATCTTTTTTGAAGCATGTGGGTGAAAAGAAGCATGGCTGAGTCAATGTTTCTTGTAGCTGCCAGGTTCTTAGTATGACAATGCAAGGTGCAGCATGAGGTATTCAAGAAACAGCTTTTTCTTGATGTAATTGATGAGGTATTGCATCTACTGAAGAAAAGACACCACTTGCATGACTTCCCACTGGCACATGTGACCTGAGAATAGGCATTCACTGTCAGAACCAAGCTCTACCTGAGCAATGAGCTCCCTGAGTCATTCCAGTGGAGCTCAGGTTGCCTGAACATTTTCCTAATGTTCTTCATTTGAGGAAGACTGCAAATGTAGCAGAAGATGCTGTTCCATAAGGAAGAGGACTGCTTTTCATGGAATAACCAGCCAGTTAAATTTTGCCAGCCATGTAGTGGCAACATTTCCTGAAGGGTACCCTCTATTCTGTGCTTTAAGACTTGATTCCTCCTAAATAGAAAATCAGAGAAGATTTGGCAATGATTCCCATGGGAACAGGAAAGATGATAAGGCCCCTGTTCACCATGCTCTTTACTATGCAAACACTGCATAACCCAGGGTCTAACAGGACTTTCTTGGTCAGGATCCTGGCAAGCTGGCCAGATAATGGCACTGTGAAGAAAGACTTCTGTGAGCCAAAGGTATTGTGTCCACATTACTTAGTTACATTCACTTCAAGAACTTAGCGTTGCACACACACAGCAATAGTTTGGTCCTAAAATGGCTAGTTAACACAAGCTCCCTTTTTTGTATCTATTGCTCCTTTCAGAATACATGCATTTCCCTTAGAACTATAAGGTTGATGTCCACTTTTTCTTCACTATATTTGTTCACGCATCCATGTCTTTGGCTCTTGACTAACTTTATTACCTGTTTAAGTTTCTAATGTCTCTTCTTCATTTTTGTTTTAAAATTTGTGCACACACACACACAAGACTTAATAGACCAGAGACTTCATAGAAGCTAAAAAACCCTGAAAAAAGTCTGGGCAATCCATCCTGTTAAAATAATTTCTTGCCACCTACAAAGTGATAACACCACTTACTGCACAACATAGAAAATCAGTCACAGAAAACACTGGGCTGTAAATAGTGAAAACAGCCTTTCAAGATGATGGTCTAGATTGAATGATACAAATGAAAACTGTCATTTTTTTAACAATACAACTTCCTTCAGCTTTGAGTGTGTGCAGTTTTATATTTATCTACCCCAAATGGGAACATTTTAGTAAACAACTTATTTTGTAGAGCAAACAGAAACATACTTTCATCTTCTCTCCTTTGGAAATTATTACTTATGGGCAGGGATTTTTATTGTTTTCAGTAGCCATTTAACAAGGGTTTTCTAATTGTCCATACCTCAGGATACAGATTTTGGTTGTGAAAAGACAACAAGAAAAAAACCCTTGAGCCTTTTAAAAACCTGATATAGCTTTTGATCACTTTTAAGATCCCGTACTTGCAAAACTTTTATATGCCAGTGCAAAAATCAACTCAGCTGTGTTTTCTGCTAGTATATAGTCTAAGCCACAAAAAATTGCCTACTTCTCCTTTGCCTTTGGGCAGTTTTTCAATCTTCACTAAACCAAGTCCATAATGTAGGCCTGCTGGCCAACATTCCAGGTAAATGAATAGCTTTTAAGGAAAAATGATGCTGTTTTTCAAAAGCTTGACATTTTTAAAATACAAGTCCAGAATTGAAACCTTCAATAATTTTTCCATGCCTATATGTTTCGAGCAGCAAAACATTACACAAATGAATACATCTGGGATTATTTTCAAGCTGTTATTTCCCACTAGGGAAAATATTTAGAAATAAGGCTCAATTTTTGTGCTGAAACTACAAAGAGGCCAGCCATCTTGATGCTTTTCCAGATTTTTTTAATGGTTTTCCTGATATTGTATAGTGACTTTACTGCCCTGTTTTGTATGCCCTTATATTCACCAATAGTAAGCATTTATGTTGGGCTTATTCCAATTTTTAAATCTGTTTTGTGGCATTTATGGCCTACAGCTAATAAGGACATTCAGTATTTTCTTGTAAAATATTGAAAATACCTTTTACCATGAAAATAAAGGGAAAACATTTTTAAAATTAAAAAAAAAAAAGAGTGACCTAATTAAAGTCAGGATCCACCCTTATTTTAAACTCCAGCAGCCTCTGCCGTAGAGGTATGCTGCTTTTTCCTAGGCATCAGGGATCAGACAGGTACCCATGGAGCCAAAAGGTGCCTTCTGGTTGACCTGAGCTCACTGGGAATCACCATAAAGTGCAACAGAGGTTTGGCAGTGCCCAGGTGCAAAGTAGTACTACTGGATCCAGCTAGGTGGAAGACTTCTAATGAAATAGATCTTTATAGAAATGTCAAATGGCTGAAAATGTAACTTCCCACAGAAAAGGGTTGGGATGTGTTTTTTGACACAAAAACTCTGGAAGAATTTTTCATTGACAAAAAATTTCCATTTGTATTCTCTTTAAAAATAGTATCCTTGCTCTCTAGCTTGGAATTACTTTGTATTTCAGAAAACAAACCAACTGAAGAATAGAAAAAAATGTATTTTCACATTAAATCTCTCAGAAGAGATAAGTATAGTGCTGCTTTGGAGAAGACTTTCAGTTAAAGAGATATCCCAGGTTTTCAAGCTTTTTTTTACATGGTCTTTATTTCCCCTCAGAATTGTTCATGTTGCCTTGGAACAGAAATCTGGTTCCTGTCTAGTGTACTTTCAAATCACGTAGTGTGGTTTCTGGTTCACATATAAAGGTACAATCATTATGCCCATTCAGCAGGCTGGGAACCAAGACATAGAGTAGCCTTGATGAAAGTTAACTATGCCAGTTGCAGAATTATTGTACCTGAACCACATTTTTAAATGAAAATGTTGTCCAGCAGTGTCCCAGTCTTGCACAGGGCCCATCCTGCTCCCTAATGCACAAACTCAAGAGGCAAGGCACGCTGCTTCCTCGCAGCTTGTATTTTCTCTGTATAATAGGGGATTAATTTAAGTAAATAGCATATTTACATTAATGGTTGTAAAAAATTGCTTACCAAGACCATAGGTGCCCCAGTGTTCCGCTTGGTGAAACATTGAAATCATTATTCTGACAGGAACCCAGCCAGCCAGACGCCTACAGAAGCTCTTTTCCTCTCCTCCATTTGGGGAAGCTCAGCCCACAGCCCTCCAGAAACTTCTCCAGCTCTGTTCATTTATTTATTTGTTGCATCGCCAGGTCTCTAAATTCTGGTTTCTGTGTTCTGGGGCAGGGGGTGTGAGCTGCTAGGGTAGTGTGGTGTTGGGAAGGTCTTTCCATCCACTCCCGCTGAGCAGGCCAGGAGGAGGCTGCTGCAGCTGTAACATAGAGGGCTCCCTGGGGAAGGGGAGCCATTGCCACTGCTGGTCCTTCCTGGTGAACCGTCCCATCCCAGTGCTTGCATTGCTGCATTTTTGAACAAAAGGGGACTGAGCTGGTCTGGCTCTGCACAGTTCTGCTTCTGTGCTTTGTGTGGGATGTGTAGAATTTGGACTTTTATTTTTTTAATTTAGAGGTTTTAAGTGCTGCAAAATAGGAAAAGGAAGAAGAAAAATACGTTTAAAATGAACTTCTCCCTGAGTCACATAATCTACAATGCATCGCTAGCCAGTATCTAATTATTACCCAGCTCTCCTCCCACTCCTACTTATTAGGAAAGTTTAGATATTAGTTCTCGTTTGCTGTTCAGAATAGCACAGATGGAAGGAAATGAATATGCCATTTGCTTTCGTGACCTCAGGGGAGTGAAGCAAAAAATGGATGTGAAAACATTGCCAGAACCCTGAAAGTTATATTCTCTTATTCATTAGTTTTCCTGCTTCTCTATTCCATATGCCCTCCCTTCCTTCAGCTCCGTGGAAAAGCTCTGATGAGCCAAATGAGTAATACAATTAGAGCTTATGTATGACCTGAGGACTATATGTGACTTGACTGGCCACTTAACCAGGATGACTGCCATGCTACCACAACCACTGAGAACAGCATGGATTATGGATATGAAAGTCCAGAACTTTCTTACGTTCCAAATCTTATTTGACTTACTATTTGTGGCTTAGTGCAAGTGAATGGTTCAGTAGAGCAAGAAGTCACAATGCATAAACAGAAGGGACCAGATTCTTCATAAGGATGCACACATGGTTCTCATTTTGAGGCCTGAACCAATCCACTTAAATTAATGTAAATCCTTCTCTTTACTTCAATGGGAATCCAGCCTTTCTGGCTAGTTCCAGTAAAGGTCTTAGGCACCTAAGGCAGGATGTAGGTGGAACAGTATCCAAAAGTGCTCTCCAGAAACCCATGCTTGGCTGCTGCCTAATCCTGGAGGCGCCTAGTCTTGGAAGGCACCTCCCTTTTTGATTTTAAATTTCTGCAGGTGACAATAGTTGTCCAAATCATGTCCAGATTAGCCTGGTCTGAGCAGCTCATCAGCTATGTCTTTCCTCACACTGGTCTGAAGCCAGGAACTAAGCAGAAGACGCCTAAGTTTTTTGTGGACCACATCTGGTAGACGTCTTTAGAGCATCCTAGTGCACACTGATGGATCAAATGCTCTTTGTATCACTCTGATTTAACAATAAAATGCCTAAAGGCTTTGCTTCCAAAACAAACCTGAAAACAGAAGAAAGGTTCCTTTTTTTTTATTTTTTTTTAATGGAGCTAAGAATGTGATGCGTTGTAAATTCCAAATACATTTAATTATCAAGCTACCTTCAATTGCCTCTTTTTATCTCCTGTTTCTTTAAAGGGAATTGAAAATTCAGCTTTGAGAGCGATGAAAAACCATCATCATATCCCTTGGCAGACTTGAACCTAAGAAAGTCCATGTTCCTGAATCAAGTTGAATGAAATCTGCGTCAGATGACTAAATTTGGAAATTTTTCCCCACATTAAAGTTCGGAAAGGAAACCTTCAATCTATATTAAGATGAAAATGTATTAACATAAAGGAACATTATTTGCAAAAGTAAGCTCTATTTTGCGCAGGTACAGCACAGTGCGTCCAAGACATGGACAAATGTTGTATATTGTATGAACACTGCAAGGTGGAAGTGTTAACTCTATGTCAGACATTTGGCAAAATAGACATATAGCAACAGAAATAGAACATTTTCAACACATCCTGCTTTGAAAATAAAATCACTTGGCTTCTTAGTGGTATTTTTTCATTAAAAAAGGGGCTTTGCTGTGGCATTTATGTGTCAGGAGGAGCCCATTAGTCTATGATGATATTCTTTTTCCATTGACATTATCTTTTAATTATATCTTTCTGAGCCACATCGCTAGTGGAGGATCGATTTTTACAGCCCAGTTTACATATCGCTTCAGCATCTAATCCTGAGGAGGTGTTACACACTTTGAGGTTTTTGCTTTCCTTTTTAAAAATAATTTGGAACTCATGACTGCTTAAAAAGGCATCAAAAAAGGTGCCTGTCTTTCCTTTGAAGTCATTTTTTGCGGAAATCACAGTCACTGACCAAAAGGTTTCAAAAGATTAAATTGTGCTTATTTTACGACATTTTAAAACAGCAGGGTTAAATGCTGGGCCAGCTGCCAGGCAGTCAGCAGCACCCATACTTTCATGTTCAGCAGCCAGACACATCTACAACAGTTATTTCTGAGTAGTTATTCCTGAAATATGTCACTCAGAACAGCAGAGGGGTTTTAGGATTTGCGTGCTTTGATGACGGGCTAATGAAAGTGCATTTTATATATATACCAGGGGTGTAATGAATTTCAGAGTGAAAAAAAAAAAAAAAAAAGAATGTAGTGGGCAAATCAGATATTTGTAATTCTTTTTGTCAACATTGGCTTTGCCTTATTGTTAGGATCAACTCTGAGAGCTACAGAATCATGAATATCGATTAATCGTATCCCATAGTGCATTATTCACACATGACAAAGTACTTCTAGTTTTGCTTTTCTACAGGGTCTGTAATAGGCCAAAGTCTAGTTTAAGCTCCCAGAGTTGTTCAAAAGAGGAGGCATGAATACTGACATTATCTTCAATGAGAATTCATAGAATGTAGCACTCATGCACTGCGTGCACCGACTGGTCAACAACACTGTGCGCAGTGTGGATCTTTTTTGAAGTTCTGCTCTGTTACAGTCAGGAAGTGATCTGCTCCATTTTATTTTTATTTTATTTTATTTTATTTTATTTTATTTTATCTGGCTTTCCATTTTGAGGGCCCACAGGCCAGGGTCTCTCCAGTGGTATCCATCACTATGTTTTGTGCAGGTGCTGCAGAGCCCTGGCTTAACTGCCTCCCACTGTCCCTACGCAGGCAGCCTTCCAACCTGCACAAGGAGGCATAACCAGCTTTGTGCCAATTCTTTCTCTGCTGGCACAGGGGGTGATGGAGAGACTCACAGGAACACAATAGAGCACTCTCAGTTCTTAATGGGCACATCCTGGGGACTGAAGCTGGTTTTAGTTCAGGTGCACTTGAACTGCATAAACTTATCTAAGTTCTGCTGTGGCTCAGGCTGACATGGGAGCAGCTGCTGAGTTGTGTGACCATAACCGGCTCCCCATCTCCTGCTCTGAGTGGATCTTGGCACAGGCAGAATATTGGCCTTTTATTCTTGTCCTGCTGGTTGGATGAAACCCCACTGTCTAGAGATCAAAGGAGTTTGATGGACTGCCAAAAATAGTAACCTATACGTAAAACATGTGCTCCATTTATAGCGATCATTTGGAAAGTTTCCTGCTACTGCAGAAATGCAGATTACATTGATTTACTGTCCAGTACTGCAAAATACTGAGAGGCTTTTCAATGACTTCTATTGTATACATTTGCAAAAAGACTGGGGAGATTTCTTCTTCCTTCCTTCCTCCCTTTTCCCTTCGGTATATAATACATAACCATGTGAAGTACATCTTTCTGAGTTTTTGCATAGCTTTAGTGAAGTGGGTTAATAACTTCACTTTGAAAGACACTGTCACCTGTACTGATGACTTAAACTTTGGAAAGTGAAATGCTTCTTCTTTTGATGAAAATAACATCTCTTCAGTACTTAGAGAATCATTTTGTTTTCCTTCTCTGTCTATATTCTTTGTGTTAGCTATGGAATATGTCCTGAATGTTGTTTTCTCATGCTCCTGTGTTTTTCTTTTTTGATAGGAATAGACCATTACATAACATAGCAACAAAGCGGGAATGTATGCATGAGTACAGACTTCTTGTGTTTTGAACGTATCTGTGTCATGGACAACGTATCATTTCCAAGCCTGCTCTACTTCTACTGGACAGAAAAGGTACTTTCAATCCTTTTTAGAAAGGTCTTAGTACCACTGGAAAGGCACTAAGACATCTACAGACAGCCTGAGCTCAATCTCTTACTATAACAAGGAGGACAAGCTACATTGAGCAGTATGATCTGATGCAGACAATTAGAAATAAATCAGGAATTATAAAAGTGTTGAGTCTTTTGTTTGTCCATCCTACCCAGATCTAGTTTATGTGTTATACAAATAGGACTTGATATATCTAGTTAAGAAAGCTGGAAAGCGAGGTGAGCCTTTGTAGCTCTCATAATTCATAGAAAGTCTTGTTATCCCATGTATTAATGTGTATAGCGTGAAGAGTAAATTGACAGAAAATCTCAACAACCTAAGAAGGGAATAAAAATTGAAGAAGAGAGTAATGACTGAAACCAGTGCCCTACAACCTTTCAGACAATTTGCAAACAGTTGTGCTCTTTGTTAGATGATAAAGAAAACAAACTTGGCCTTCATTTCACGACTCACATTAAGGAAGGATGTCATTGTTTTTTTCTCCAATAAGTTATGCATCTAAGAATACTTTCAAATGCCTTTTTTCCCTTCCTGGTTTTATTTTTCTAAATCCTTTTCTCCTGGATTCTAACTGCTAACTAATAGGCACCATAAGAGTTAATTATGCTATCTCTGGATACTATTAAATTCACCCCAATTCACTCCTCTGCTTCCCGTCTGTTAACGTCCTAAGGATCAAAGCTCAATATAACTATTTTAGGCCAAGAGTTCAAAATGCTACCATTCATACTATAACTTAGCAGGAAAGCATGAGGTACTTTTACTCCTCATAAATCATAAGTTTTTGAATTTGTTATTTTTTTTTACTGAATAAATACTTTTTTTCCTTTTCTATTTTATAGCCCTAGGATTGTAATCTCAAAGATTACATCAATCTATTTTCATGTGTCCATTCTGTGTCAATTGTTTGATGCAGAAGAAGTATAACTCTAATGTAAAAACCTTGGGTAAGAAAAATTTAGATGCACTTTAGGAAGAAACATGGGTTTATAATGGAAGAAAAAAGAAAGTCCATCCTTTACTTGTGAATTACAGAGGTATTTTTCTTTTAGATCTCTGCTGAATTCCTAGCAAATGTTCCTAATGGCCACTCTATTTGCAACCTGAAGATTTTGCATGGAAGGTTTTGTTTTAATTAGCTTTTAAATATGATATCCTCAACAATGGCTTTCATGAGTTTCATAAGTTTCTGCATTCTCATCCAAAATGTGTTGGCTGAGTGTTGGATTTTATCCTGAAATCGTTTTGATTTAAATGGCAACAAATCTGTCCTCCACATTGAGATTTACTAACACTTTCCATATTGTATTTACTGCAGGACTGTCCATTAAAAGAAAAAAATTCTATTTCTGTGTTCTCTACATGGCAGCATTTGCCCCATATGCATTTGGCGCTTGTAATACATTGCAGTTGCAATGAAACCCGAAGGTGATAATCACATCTCCCTCTAGTGGCTCGCTGCAGCCGGGACACCAGCCTGCTGCCTACTGACGTCCGAATTAAGAACTCATTTAACTCTCAGTTTACTGGTTTCAGCTAACCTCTTCCAAGGTTTCTTGCTCCGTTTGGCCAAGAGCTAGCAGACATCAGCTTTTGTGAGTGATGGGCCGTTTCTTCCATAAGTGGTACAGAAGAAATATTGAGGATTCAAATGATGCTACGTTGCTTCAGCCTATTAAAGATGATGGGAAAAAAAAGAAAAGCTCTCAGTGGGTGAGCATTAGCATCATTAGAATAGCCAGTACAGATGGTGAATGTAGAAGAACTGAAAGGTTTAATCTGAATTACAGGCTCAAAGTACTTATTTTATTCTAATCTTTGTAGTCTATATTAAAGTCATATTAAAAGCCTGGACTCTGTGAAAGCATGTTGTAATACCCTATCCTCTGAATCAGATGTGAATAGTGCCTTGAAAGCAGGGCAGTGGAGTGTAAGTGTAAGCTGAGAGATTGAGAATTCCAAACTTCTATGCTGCTTGCAAACTATTTATCCATGTCAAATACTTACCTAAGTTATGTTGTTTATAAAAAGAAAGGATAGCTTTCCTCTCAGCTCACAAAAAACACCCTCAGATGTAAGTCAGACGCTTTGCAGAAGTAAATATGCACTTTTGATGTAGTGCTGTTTAAATGGTGTAGTGTGACTGGCATTGGCTCAAGGACCAAAACGTCCTCCTCCACAGCCCGCCACGTCAGGCTCCCTCCTCTCCCACTTCCACCCACAGCACCAGCCCTTGCCTTTCCTGCTTTTAAGCTGATGCCCTGGACTTTTTTATTAGTGAAATAGTACTTTAAGATGTACAGTTTGAAGAATGCACATTTTTTCTTCGGCAAAGTATTGTCTCCATCACTAAAATTTATCTGCAGCTTGACATTGAGAGGGGTGAAGAGATGATGGGAGAGGGGAAAACCCAGGCCAGCTGTGTGTATTCTGACTGCTCATTTAAGCACAGGCAAGCAAAGGCAGTCTGACTGCAAGAAGTAAAATATTACAGGCTCTATCATAAGGTTTGGATGTGAACATAGGTACACAATGCTTCTTTCACAGATTTCTGCTGTAAACTTCATCCTTTACGGGGTGATTCAATCCTCTGTAATGAAAAAAGTTACTCTACTCTGAAATTTCCTGACTTTTTTTATTTTTTATTTTTTTAGTTCTGAAGAATAGTAATAACAGAGACCAAAACAAAAGACAGAAGAAAATATACTCCAGCCTTGTTAAAAGAATCTTTCCTGGAAAATAAAAAGCCGTGGTACCACTGGGATCAGCTATTCAAAGGATCTGAAACTTTGCCATAGCCTCCACAGCTGCTCCAGAAATTTATTTGATACAGCTCTGCATTCTCTGTATGGTTAATTCACACTTATCTGAGAGGTGACCTATTCAGCTTGTGGACAGACAGGGCACTAAGTATGAAGACACTAGAATTCAGAAGCAGTACCGTTATTATTGTACTGCATATATTTCCTAGTTCAGTTTCCATATTGAAGCGTCAGGATTTTACCTCTTGGCCTGATGTGATTTGTGAGTTGCTGTAAAATCAGTATTGCACTATCTGCATAAGTAAACTGTAGATACCAAGCACCTGTGGAAACACAAGGCAGATATCTTAATCTTGTTGCTGTTAAGCTTCCAAATTTGTTTCTTTTCTCAGAGAGATTACTTATTTGCTACGTGCAAATCTCCTTCAATTAGCAAGTCTGCTTTTTTCTAGATATTTGTTTGCAAGGTTTGTATGTATTAATGCATGGATGCATACAAATTGCTCCCTTTAGGAGCAACCCTTCTAAACTATTTTAAAAGAAAGCATATGTAATTAAATCCTGACTATATTAAAAATGCAGACAAATTCCTATAAAATTGCTGGTACTTCTTTTAATGTTGAATATCACCTCATGGATTAACAAAGAGCTACTTTTTGAAAAAAATGATAATATCTTACATACACAGATTCAGGAGACTATTTCAAGTTCATATGCTCCTGTTGATATAACCAAAGGATACTACCTGAAACCAAACAAGCTGGAATGTATTCTATCAATATATCAGTTTATCACGAAAGCAAGCTCATATTCCAACTGAGGGAATACGAAAATCAAGATACCAAAATAAACTGTAGACTTTTATTAAATCTGTGCTTGCTTAAAGAAAGAAAGAAAGAAAGAAAGAAAGAAAGAAAGAAAGAAAGAAAGAAAGAAAGAAAGAAAGAAAGAAAGAAAGAAAGAAAGAAAGAAAGAAAGAAAGAAAGAAAGAAAGAAAGAAAGAAAGGGAGGTTGTTTCACATTCAGAAATGGTACATTAGTAAGTGATGGATATTAATGATTCAGTCCAATAAATACAAAACTGAGAGATGTATATCAGTACAGTAAATTCTTAAAATACAGATGATGCACGAAGAGACGAGAATGTTTATTCTTCAAGTATACTGTGTTTTGTATTTTGTGGAATAGCAGCTAGGGATTCTTAAACAATGATTTTGTAATTCTCACAGGATGTCCTTTGTTTTTTCAAGGAATATTCCCCAGTGTTTCTCTTTTCCATCAGATGCCTCCAGCACGATCACAGGAAGACATTATTTCCCTCCTACTACACAGGAATATGTATCAACACAGGATCCATGCCATGCTGTTAAATGAACAATTGCTCAGTAATTTATTTCTCTCTTATTTCTCTTTTTCCAGTGGAAATACTTGATCCAAACATGACTGAAATGACTGCAGATTCTTTTGTTGACTTTACGAGCATTGGTTCAGACTCTGTCTGAAATACAAGAGAATCAGCCGTGCAGGATGGGGGTGTAATTCCATCAAGGACTTCTGGTGACCTCATAAACTATGAGAACTGGCATTTTCTTTAATGGCACCACGTGGTTAAATTCCCATGCATCAATTTGAAAATGTAGGGCTTCATTTGATATTGCAGAAGGATACCAGACCTACCATATCAAATTGTTTCTTTTTCTTCTAAAGGAGCCACTAGCTTTATGTTACAGTCAGTCCTCTTTGGTAGCAAATGAAATATGCCATTCTGGAAAATGAGTAATTTCTCTGGCAAAATGAACTTGAAAAGTACATTTCATAGCAAAGCACATATTTGGATTATATTCTTTTAAATAAAATTTCTAAAAAGATGGTTATAAATTCAAGAAAAGGTGTGGTTTGTGCAGCATTGGCTTGATTGCAAATTTTTAAGTATGAGACGTTTTTAAAGAATTAATTTATGTGTCAGCTAAAAATACAGGAATGGAATTGTTTTAGATCGGTTGAAAATATAGACCATATTAAATCTGTTTTAAGTTAAACTAGGTATGGTGTCTCAACCTGTAAATGTTGACTGACCACAGTTCAAGTTTACTTTAACCAAATCAATTGTACTCAGTCAGTTTTAGTCTTGTATTGCTAGAAATTTTCAAGGGTTCATGATGACTGACTTAAATCTTCACTTCTGGGGAATTTGTTCGATCACCTTCGTAAGACACTTGCAAATTTTCCTTCGCCTTCACTCAACCTGTGTTTTGTCTTTTTAAACCACTGTACAGACAGTGTTGGTACCTATAAAATGCTGCCTGTAATCAGTCCAAAAAGAAGATCTGATAGTCAGATGATAATTTGGGCAATTACAGTAATAGAGCCATAATCTAATCATTTGTTAGCATAGCTTTTTTTATCCTAAATGATATCGGTACATAGCAAGGAGATGCTCTAAATATTGCCCATACCGATGAGTTCATACCAGGAAATGATCTGTCCTTCTAATTATAAGAGTGAAGATCAGTGAACTGTGTGATCTCTACTTTCCCCCGCATGTTATATGTAATTTTATTGCCAACTCTTTCCATAAATACAAAGCATTAAGTAAAGACTAGGATATGCTATATTTTATCTAGATTCAGGTCACAAAGCACCTTGAAATTGAAGAAGGCAAGAGGACACCTACGTTCTTCAAAACCTGCTTAATGTGGGCTTTCTACTGCTTTTCCCTGTGCTTTACCAGTCCATGGTAGTGGTCTTTCTCTGAGACAACTTTAGAACTTCATGTGTCATTGTTCCTTTTTGTGTAAGTGTACTGAGAACTCCATGTTTTTCACCAGGTGCATGGCTCACCTGTACGGTATGGCATATACACTCTTTTCTGTAGTTTTATCCCATGTCACATAACCAAGCAGAATGACTGTGTATCTTATGTTTAATTTATGTGACTTACAGAATTGCAAATGTGAGCACGTGGGATATGGCTGCTCCTCCCACCTTACTATCATAATACAGCTAAACAGATTTTTATTTTCTTTCTTAACAGCACAGAATAATTCCAGGTGTAATCTCATAGCTGAGATTGTTAATAAATCACAGGCATGTGGGAGGCTGTAATAGCCTTGGGATGCAAGTTGCACTGCAGTAGGTTAGATCGTTTGTACAGGAGGAGGATCCCTAAGGCTTGTTGAATAAATAGATGGATCTTTTCTGAACACTGTGGAAAATGATGTATGTTTTTGGTTTGTTTGTACTACTTTCTCCACATGAAACGTGTGTTTGGTCCAACAATTCTGTGGTTTCTTCACTTTGTGATAATAATTAACACCCTCACTGAAGTCTAAGCAGTGATGACATTTGTTTAGAAGCTCAAGTCTGATTTCTGTTGCTGTTTCGCTTTATGTTATTTTCAATGTGCAAGTGAAAGCATTTTGAAAAATCTAATGGCTTAGGATTTCTTGGTTTTTATTATTTATTTATTTATTTTGTTTATTTGTATGTCAGTGACCATTTAGAAACTGTTTCATGCAATGCATCCTTTGGCCTTTGAGGTGTGCACCTATGGGGCTGGAGTAGTAAGTTGAAAGTAAGGCCACCTCTGCATGGTAGTAAAAACAATAGGCTGGGAAATAGTATTTCCTTTCTTTTTTTTTAAAAAAAACAACTCTCTCTTTTTTTTTTTTCCTGAAGATACAATTAATATAAAAGTAAATCTGTCATATGGTAATTATTTTTTAGGAGGAAAAGGTCTAGGAGAGAAAAAAGGAAGAATTAAAGCTTTACTTTAAGGATCCCTGAAGCTTTTGCGAAAACTTATTTTAGGAAAGATGATAATGGTTTTCTACTCCCCTCAATAATCTTGTAAAAAAGATTAATAGCTTTGGAGTAGATGTACATATTTTGAACTTCCTTTCTGGACTGAACACAAAGAAAACCTGGCTTGTTTGTGGTTGTAGAAGAATCATAGGTGGCTTTGTAGAAAGGCAGGTAGCTGCCAGCGACATACAAGCTCCTTCTCTTCCCTTTTTCCTCTTTTTTTTAATTGTTTTAATTTTTTTATGTAAAGACATTTTTCAATATATTGTCATTCTTTCCCCCATTTTCTCGAAATAAAGTGAAATGTCAAATCAGCAGAGAATTAAAATGTATTTATAAAAAAACAATCCAAAAGGCATCTGATGTTTTACAGACATTCCAACACCTTCAGGAAATTTGAACTCACACCAAAGGGTCTGATATTCATTTGAATCTCCATCTGTGCTGAAGCACATGTGCGCACACAACACACATTGAACCACTACAGTGGAAAAAAAAATCCCTACTCTTAAATTATAGCAGCTCTCTACAATTATTCTGTAACCACAAAGGCTTTGGTAGTTTTGAGACATAGCAGTGGCTTGGGGTGATCTGATCACAGAGCTCAGTTTTGTTAAAGAAATCCCTTTGCTGAAAGGTATGGAAAAGCTGTAGGAGAAACACAGGGAGCTGTAAGCTCCCAGTATGTGGGTAGTGTGGAGTAAAGGGGAAGGGTTCAAGAAGCTGATGTGACAGCAGACACCCTACAGCCAGAGTTAACACTGGAAACATTGCAGTTTTACTTCCCTTACCAGAAGTCTCCATGCTTGAAGAAAGGGATATAGTCATTAGTCCTCAATGGGAATATGACCTTTCCTTTAAAATATCTGTGTGATGCTTTTGATCCTTTCGATTCTCTCTAAGGGATAGATTAAATACATGGCACTATGTCTACTCCTGAATGAGGATTAAGCCTGGCTTTTGGAAGTAGAGCTATATTGCCTAACCTATCATCATTTATCCTGTTCTCTGGGGACCTGTTCTCCATTTTTCTCCCTCTCCCCCATACTTTTTCTCTGGGGTTTAATATCAATCTCAGCTGCACTGGTCTTGGTTTTACTGTTGTTACTTCTGATTTTACACTTTAAACAAGTCTTATGTCTCAGATATCTTGTAAAACAAAGTGCTATCCTGAGGCTTAGCTCTTACGCAATCTGCATTTCCCTTAGCACATTTTTGTTCATGCATTTTAATAGTAAATATCCTTAATGTGATTTATAGGTTTATGTCACTCTGTATTTAGGTGGAATTCTCTGAGGGTAAACCTTGCCCTATAATATTTGTATTCTCACTTAATGAAGCAGTGAAGCATGTGAGTATCATCAGAACCTGTGTAAGTTCCATTAACTTCAATTAAGCCCAGGAACATACTTTACTACTTCACCAAACTGGCATGCTTAAGCCTAGCATGTGCATAAGTATCTTTTTGCTGAATCAAGTCATAGTTGAACACTATGCTCAATCCATTTTTGTTCCCATTTTTCTTCTAATCTGATGATGTAATCATTTAGGTCGTGTAAGTATCCTTATTCACTGTTTCCAAGTTAGAAGCTACAGTGGGACTGAAGGTCTAATTCAAGGGAGGATAAAATTAATCCATTCTGCAGCTGTGAACCAGAGAAGTCCCAGCAAGCTTCCCAGTAAAATGAAAAAGTGATGGTATGCCATGCTGGCTCATAAAAATGTAATTTAAGCACTGCCCTCTCAATAAAAATATCACATTTAGGACACAGTAATCCCCTTCTGAACCTTATCTTACTTTTCAACAGCTCTTTGGACTCATACAATTGATGCACTTTGAATTTCCTGTTGGTCAGGTAGCATGACTTTCTGTACCTCCCTCCCACAACCACAGCTTTGCACTTCACTCTACACAGGCAATATCCAGACTCAGACAGAAAACTAAATCCATGGTCTAAAATTCGGCAAGTTTAGGAGCTTTTAGGTACTTAGCTGGCAGCCTTCAGAACTACTAGTACTTAGAGCTGTGGCCTTTACACATATTGCATGAAAATGAATGAAACTTCAAAAATGCTTTTCAATTGTTTTCTTAAGACTCCCGCCAGAATCTTTGCCTTCCTTTCCTACTTTTTTTTTTTTTTCGTTTTGTTTTGTTTTAATGAGCTCCTGATTTATGACAAGAAATCACCAGACACCTAGGTTCTCTGGGCTTATTAAAATAGACAAATTCTTTGGTGTTAGAAAATCATCATAAGAATGTGTATTTTTTCCATACTATATTGAACTGTAGGCAAGTTCCCCAGTCCTCCTCCCACCTATGGTCCAGAGGTTATGTTTCAGTACAGGGCAAAAATAACCCATTCCAGTGTCTGTCTCAGTTAAGATTTTTATTTTCTTTTTCATTGGAGGCAGAAGTAAGGTTCCTTTCTTCTCCCCAGAGTATTCTGCATTTTATTGATATAGAAAGATCTGCTTGCTTTGCTTTAGCATGTATCGTAGTTAATCTTCAAAATAGACGTCATCTTTCTAGCTTCCGTGTCTGAAGTGCACTGGTGATTTATAAGCTCATAGTCTATTTTCACGACATCTTTCCTGGCTGTCTTCTATCTCTCCCCTGTGGAGCACTGGGCCTTAAAATCATTGCAGTAAGGACAGGCAATCTGTTTTCTTTAGATATGTATTGCATTTTCCCGGTGCCTGAGCCTATAGAAAGCGCCAGTGATCTTGTGGTTCTGGCAGGGAAGCCTCAGGAAAGTTTTGGTCTGGATAACAGAGGAACTGGTTGCGACTTTTAAAATGAACTGTTCTTTTTCATTATTCTTTTCATCAGATAATGCTGGGAATATATGAACAAGTTTCAGAAGGAGTTTTGGAACTCCAGAATGGTGTTTCTGCTAAAAATCGCAGAGACAGATGTTAGCTTAGGGTTCATTGTTTGGAAGCAGACTCATTGCAAAGTGCAAAGTGCAGCTATCCTTCACGCATATGAGGGATGGGAGAATGGCCACACCAGGCAGACCAATGTCCTCTCCAGGCCAGGAGCTTCTGTCTGAGAGTAGACAGTAGTGAATTATTAAGGGTTATTTTTGCTTAAGGCCAAACACTTACCAAAGTCAGAAAAAGTCAAAGTCCAAATGCAAGTTACCATCAGTCATGTGCAATTTAACTGTGTAATTAATATTCATTAATAATTGTACCATGAACACTGACCACTTTTCACACAATATAAAATTTAATCTCCTGAAACACCTTTTTAAAAGGATTCACACAGCTTGCATGTTCCTTGCATGATGTATCTTGCATGAAGAACCTCATCTCAATGCACTTTGGTCCTGCCAACCAGTACTTTTATTTCATAGTTCATGCAGTGGAAGAATCCATTAACTGTTATTCCTACCCACATTCTTCTTCCTATTCAATGTTTTTAGAGGCATTTATTACTGTTTCTGTGGTCTGTTATTCAAGCAGAACAGTCCCGGTCTGCCCAATCTTCTTTGCTTAGGGAATATTCCACACTTTTTTTCCACTAAAATTTATCTGAAATTATCCTGTGCCAGTCTTTTGTATATCAGATGTGCATGGTCTAAATTCAGGCTATTTTTAACCCTGGCATGAATAGGTAGTTAAATATTAACTGATGTTTGCAATCTGGTTTCAGAAAAGGTAGGTGCATGGGAAGACTCTTCCTTCCAGTGCTTCAAAAGATATTATTAAATACAACGAGGAGCATTATTTAATAGCCCATAAAGAAGGGTGGAAGTGTCTGAGATCACCTCTGTAGCCAGGAGCATTTGGCTTGTGATTAGAAATCTTAGGACTCGCTGGGTTTTCTGAATCACCAGGTTATTCTTTTTTTTATTTGGGATGATTTATGATGCCTCTCTCTCTCTCTGGATTTCTCTTTGAAAACTGTTTATTATATTCCATCCAATCATTAAAGATGAGGAATGTGGGAAAATAAATATGATTGCAAAATAGTCAGCTCTAGCTGGCAATGACAAGTGAGACAAGATTATACAAATTATACACATTCTGTCCAAACATCTTAGGTTCATTTGCCTAAATAAAGATGGTGAGTGTCATTTGAGATGCACTGTGGTACCTGGGACACCTAGGGTGGGGCCGGCAATAAGACCTGTGTCTTTTTGGAGCAGTGGCTAGTAAGCTGACTGGACATCTTCAGGCACTTTAAATGGTATAACACACATGTGTTTGGCAATCACATTACATTTACCATTTCCCAGATTTCCTTCAGTTTAGTAAAGTGCAGTGTAAATATAATTCTGTTTATTTGTGAAGGATGTGCATTGTAAAAATAGCCAGTATTTTGATACCTAAGATGTTTTCTACACTCAGGTCTATGCTTTCTAGAACCATTCTCCACATCTGTTCTTGTGCCAGCCTCGTGACTGTTTTCTTTAAAGACTTCTGGTTTCTCACCTCTTTTGATGCTATCTCCGTGTACAAGTCAAGGGGTCTCTAGGCTCATTTGACTTTGTCTAGAGTAAAATCTTCCTATATCCTTTGGACTAGTTTTCTGCTATTTCCACACATCTTCTTATATATAAATACGTCTTTCTCTTATCTTGCTGAATCCAAAATGTTTACATAAATAAGTGACAGACTATTGATCCTATTGAGAAATTCAGAAATTACCAAAGCAGAGGTTGTAGGGAAGTTAAACAACTGCAACTGAACATAGGCAAAGAAATATTTAAGAAATCCAATGAGACATACTGAGATACTTGTATATGTGATTTTTTTTACCAATAAAATATGAAACCATTTCAAGATTCACTTCTATTTTATGATTTGATCAATCTCTTATTATAGGCATGTCCAACCTGCAGCCCATGGGCCACAATTGTCCCAGCACAGCTTGCACTGCAACTACACCCTGTCCTGTGCCATCAAGGCAGCAGCTCTGCCTCACGTGGCCTGGCCCAGCCCAAGGTGCATAATCATCACTCTGCACCATGTGAACATCAATGCCTTATTAAACCTATCTGGGCTGAAACTGTGGCACAGGGAGGATGAAGTGCAGAGCCAGATCAAGATAAGACAAATAAGTTTATGGATTTTCATACAATGGCTAAACACATCCTGTGAATAGCAAAAAATATACAGTCGTACTTTCTGTTTTGATAAAGAAATTTGAGAATAGGTTTCAAGTCTGCCAAGAAATCATGATTTTTTTTGTTTGTTTGTTTATTTGTGACTTCATTTTCAGTCAGCATAAACTTGTGAATTTTAAAATGGAATGCATAGAGTTGCAATCTAAAATTTGATCATTTCTCTTTACCAGACTTCTATAAGCGCTCTCATACCAGAGAGAAATATGCCTTACTTCACTACTTCACAATCACACCTTGTTCATGTCATTGCTTTTGGCACTATGCACATTTGTGAACAAATTTTTTCAAAGACGAAGCACAGGAGGAGTAAAATTTCATCAAAAATCTCCTATGAATGTCTTAAGAACTCATTAAGAACTCATTAAGAATAACAACCATATCCATCAAACCAGCCTGATGTGATACTTTCGTAAAAGCAAGGTCAAATATCCTGCTAATTTTATGTCTTTGTTGCTTTCTTTTTTATATATTCAAATTTAAAAAAAATAACAATTACAATGAGTTTTGTTACTTGTATACCTTAACTACATTGTATATTTTATAAGGGCTGGTCTGAAAGTAATACCTCCTATTTTATTACATTTGCCCATGATGTCAGCAGCAGATGGTGGTATGACAGCAGAGGTTGTAGGTTTTTTTTTTGCTGTATGTAGCAGAAATGCTAATTCAGAGTCTGAAACAGTGATTGAGCACCTGGTGTGAAGGCAGGACCAGGGGAGCTCATGTGCAAGCAGTTTACCTGAGTGACCAGAAGGGATGGAGACAGGATCCACTCCTTCCCAGACCTTATTTAAGGGTTGGCAGTCGAGGCAAAGATATCTTCTTGGTGATCCTTGTGTACCTGTGGCCTTCTAAAGGTAAGCAGCTTTTTGTAAATATTTTTTAGAAAGTATATATTTGTTTTTGTGTTTGCAGCTACTGCATTTGCATATATCCTCACTTGCTGCAGCCTAGGACTTTGCTACCATGCTGACATTGCTGCACTTTCCCTTGTGTTACACTGTATGACAGATGGCAGAAGTGCGTTCTAACAGAGTGGTGTATAACATGGAAGTGCATATGAAGCAAGTGTACCATTGAATTCTTTCACGTGGAAAAAAATTCCCTTCATCAGTACTCGTTGAACAAACGGTGGATATGGGCACAGTGAGGTGGTGCATGGTGTGCTCTAGCTGCATCAACACCAGGTTGCCTCTGCTGGTGCAAATAGTTGTGTGAGCTGTATGCAGGCTCTTGTTCATCACTGCTGAAAATGTGTAGTCAATGGTGGTGACTGAGGAGAGGAGTGCTTTGTAGCTGAGAATTTACTCTATTAAGTAGTGTTATTATTGTTCTTTGTATCTGCTGTAGTTTCCATGAAAATAATTAGGAAGCATTACTTCTGGAGCAACCTTTGTAGATGTGCTACTAGACAATTCCTCACTTAGTGTGGCCTAGGCAAGCCCAAAGGTTGGACACCCAAGTCTTATGATGTAATTACAATTCCTACATCAACCTCTAGCATTTTCCTTTGAAACGAAGCTTTTGAGAGAGTACCATTTCTTGATAGTGACTCAACTTTAAGGACAAAAATTACTTTGAATACACTTGGTTTTGTATTGTGTTCTCATAATTCCTTGCATGATATTGAAGAGAACTGAGAAGTAAATTAAACAAATGGATGGCTAGACAAACAGTGCTATTGCAAACTCAATTGGGGATGATGTATGTGTGCCCAGTAGTGGTGATGACCTGCCATGAGGCAGCAAGTCATGTAGTTTCCTTTGGCACCAGCTCAGTCTGATCTCTGGAAAGAGGATGCAACTCTGTCAGCCAAAAGGTGAAGGGATATGTCAATGTGGCTGGAGGTGATATTGCTCTTAGTGGCAGGAGGAATGTACTGAATAAGGATCTCTGTCACAGAGTAGAGCTTCTGCAGGAGGAGGTCTACAATGCACGTAGAATCAGGGACAACAAAAAGATCTTTGGTGGCATGAGAAGGGTATGAACTCTCTGATATCTGCTGGGGGATGCCGTAGTAGGGCACAAGAAGTCCAGGAGTTTGCTGGAGTGCACTGTGGTTGATTTTCTGATGCAGGCAACTGAAGAGCCCGTGAGGGAAGATGGTGTTAATAATTACAAATGGTGAATCCACTCCTGATTCACTTTGAGCACAGTAATCAAATAGGATTGTGAGGTCAAGTGCCACTCTTCCTTTCAAGAAGGGCAAGAAGATTGTGGGCTGATCAACCTCACCTGAAATGCTGGGAAGGTGATGGAGCAAATAATTCTGGAAAAAGCTTCCCAACATATGAAGGAGAAGATGACTCTTATTAAAGTAGTCAGTATGGTTTTATGGAGGTGAAAATGATGGATTGCCAAGCTGATAGCCTACATTTAAATGACAGCATTCCTTGATAAAGGGTGAGCATATATATATTTATCTCACTTTTAGCAAGGCTTTCAACTCTTTCTCACATAACATTGTCATAGTGAAAATGATTAAGTATGGGATAGAAAGATAGAGCAAGCTAGACAGGAAACTGAACAGCTGTCCTCAAAATGTTATGATTAGATGCATAAAGACCAGTTGCAGTGTAGTCAGTAGTGGTGAGACACCCCAGGCCTTCATACTGGGGTCAATGCTCTTTAATATCTTTGTTAATTACCTGGATAATGGAGTAGAATGCATGCTCAGCTAGCTTGTGAATGATAGGAAAGAGTGTTTGATGCACCAGATGGTTATACTGTCATTTGGGGTGCCTTGACAGGCTGGAGAAAAGGGCTAAGATGAAGGTCAGTAAGTTCAACAGGGAAGAACAAAGTTCTGCATCTGAGGAAGAACAATGCCTGTGCATTAGCATATACTGGGACCTACTCAGCTGTAAATCAACTTTGCAGGAAGGAACCACTGCTCCTGTAGGATGAGAATTTTGGTGGGAGGCAGTAATGCACCCTTGTGGCAAAGAAGGCCAATAGCCTTCCTGACTATATTAGTCAGAGTGCTGCTGGTAGGTCAAGGAGTGATCTTTCCCCTCTATTCAGCACTGGTGAGACCCATTTGTAATGCTGTATCCACTTCTGGATCCTCCAGTGCTGAAGAGACATGGACATAACAGAGTGAGCACAGATACCATGATGACTGGATGCTCTGTAGTTTATGAAGAGATTGAGAGAGTTGGGACTGTTCAACTTGGAGAAGAGACTCAGAGGGATTTTATATGTGTGTAAATGTATACATGATGGGGGTGGAGTAAAGAAAATGGAGACTGTTTTTCAGTGATGCCTCAGCAAAAAGACATGAGGCAATCAACACAATGAAACAGAAGAAATTCCTTTTAAACATAAGAAAAATATCTTTCATGGTGATCAGAGTAGACAAACACTAGAGCAGGCTTCCCAGAAAGGTTAGTAGGGTTACCTGGATGTATATCAAAACACAGATGCACATGAGCATCTGAGCAACCCTCTCTAGTTAACCTAAAGCATGGGGATCAGGCTAGGCAATCTTCAGAGGCCCTTTCCAGTATCAGTGATTTCTTTTTATTTTGTAGTGGAAGATCATGAACATATCTCTATACAGGTTATATTCTCCAGTGGAGAGTGATGTATTATGATCTTCTCATCCCCAGCCTAGTTCTTTAAGAGATGACCTATGTGTACATCAGATCCTTCCTACATAAGCCATTCTATGAATGTTCTGTGCAAGCATATTCCAGTGTGAAAAGCATTGGTTTTGTACCCAGATGGGGCTTAGACAAAGCTTAGCAAGGGTGGTTCTAGCCATGGACAGATGCGGGGTTCAAGAAACTCATCTGAATATTGAATGAGGAAGAACCTAGGGGATTTAGGTACCACTAGAATTTGATGTAAATTATGGCTTTGGGGATGAGTTTTTTGTTTGTTTGTTTTGACTGAGTCTTCTGAATTTTCCATCAATCTGCGCTTTAAGATTCTGGGTTGCTCATTGTTTTCCCATCTTCACCCCTAACTGTGCATAACCAAGGGATGAGTGAAAATGTTCACAAACGAGTCAAGGAAAAGTGTTTTTTTTGAGTCTTTCTATGGATTCCTACCTTTGAGACACATCATGAATGGTGCTCTGTGCCAGCAGCCCTGCATTCTTAATTTGAATATGTATGTAAAATGGATGACCCCCACCTTCCCACAG
This sequence comes from Odontophorus gujanensis, assembly GCA_013399175.1. Taxonomy (NCBI): domain Eukaryota; kingdom Metazoa; phylum Chordata; class Aves; order Galliformes; family Odontophoridae; genus Odontophorus; species Odontophorus gujanensis. The sequence goes on from VXAB01013884.1 coordinate 293,413, forward strand.
CTGTGCAACCATTATAACCTTATAACTTCAAATGTTTTACAGCTGGGGTACAGAGCTGAAATAATGCATGTGATTATTTCTTTCTGTATGGTAACCTTCATCTGCAGTGTGTGTCTGCTGTTCCTCAGTAGGGCAAATATTGACATATAGTGTTTTGTTCCCCTTCAGCTCTTACACTTCTTTAACCAGATGTAACAAACTCCTTCCTAAGCTTTTCTATTTCTACTGCTATACGTGCTGACACCAACAGACTTACGAGTAAGCCTGTCAGCAGTGGATATTTTTCTCCTCCATTGCCATTGGAATAAGGGCATCTTTCTCTATATGGTTTTGTGTCCTACAACCCAATTATCCAGTACATACCTCAGTGTCTAACTGCGAGACACCAGTCTGTAGTTCTTCAAATAAACTCAAACAATGAAAATCCTTGACTACAAGAAAATGGTGTGTCCTGTGTTCCTACTATTCTGCAGACTAGAGAGCAAAACTATCTTCCTTCATTTCTTTTAATGTCAGATTCATTCCTTATACCTAGCAGCATAACCAGGTGCATTTAAACTACAGCAAGCAAGATGTTATTTTATAACTGAGATTTTTACTTGTCATTTTAACTTTTCCTATTTTTGTTAACGTTTGTTTTTTTCTTTTTATAAAAAGAATATGAACTTTCTAGAACAAAATGTGCTCAGGATGGCTTTCAGCTGCTGTGTTCTTAGCTAAAGCCAAGACTCCTGGAAATGCAGGTATGTTTACATCTGGGTTTTATTTCTGGCCCATCTTTAATAAAGATGCAACAGCAATAAAGTCCCACACAACATGATAATATGTGGCATATTATACAGGACTGCCATAAGTACACAAGGAGTTCAAATTTGTGTTCACTCTATCTCTGTGAAACTCCTTTGTTCAAGGCTTAACCTTTTCAATTGTCAGTTTACCTTGTGGTTCAAAAGGAGACATTTTCCAGAATAATGAGGTCACTGGTTCCTGTGTGCCATTCTACAATATTCTGTTTATTCCTAGAATCCCTGTTCTTTCAGCAATAGCTGATGCTCTCTATAGCTGTTACTCCCAGGGGAACTGAGTTTTTAAACATTCATTAAAAAGTGAATTGCTATTGTTGACAAAATACAGATGGCCAAACCTGAACTAGAGACACCTAGGAGTATACTTCCAGTGCAGTGTGTGGTGATTTAGCCACATAAGCACTGTGCTTTCTTTTACCAAGTCTGTCTGTCCTTTGTTACCAGACTGGCTGGGCTGAATGTTCATATTCCTTTACCAAAATATTGCATCAAGCTGCTAAAGTAATCTCTTTTAGAAATGAACTGAGCTTACCTCTGCTTTTGAAAGTGAGGAAAGATTTGCTTCTTCACACCAAAACTATTAGCGAACGAGATCCACAGAAGGCTCAACTCACAAAATGTTTGCCACTAGCTGAAGCTGCACTTCAGGCTGCTGTGCTCACAGCCGGAGCGTTTCCCAAAGGCACGGGCTGGAGTATGGGGTGTGCACCACGGCTGTGTCCCTCACTGCCGGGTGGGGGTGGAGAGGAAGGGAGTTAATAGGGAGTTGGGCACGCACACATGCACGTGCATATGGCTGCAGGAGCTGGGAAGCATGCCTGGGTTCCCCAGGTTAGACATAGACATAGCCTTAAATCAGCCATATATGTAAATATCTTATTAAGTTGCAATCAACAGGTTGGTCTCTGTAGGCCATAGTTAGATGCTACAGCAGGGTGTAGACGTGGCCACAGCTTTAAATCAGCCATGTATGTGAATACCTTATGAAGCTGCAGCTGACAGATAAGTCTCTGTAGACCACAGCTAGATGCTACAGCAGGGTGTAGCATGCAGCCTTGCAGGATGACATGCATTGCACTCCAGGTTCACACGTGGAAAAAGCTGAGGGAAGACTTCAGCACTTAAAATCCTCAATAATACTGTATAATAGCAATTAAAAAAAAAATGGAGAGAATTTCTTATATAGGCAAAATAACTGAAAGTTGAAAGCTTTTTTTGTGCCTTTTTAAATATTTCCAGGGATAAATGTTTTGGGCAGATGGGTAAGAGCTGCTTTAGCTCTGCTGAGGTTTGGTTTTTTTGGAGCTTGATTTTTTTTTTCCTGTTTTTATATTTTCTCTTCATCAATATTTCTTATATAAAACGATGATAAAAATATGTATGGCTAATGTTGTTTTCAGTGTTTTTATGTTGCTATAAATTCTTCTGTTTTTATTTTTTTCTTTAAAGAGCTTCTGTCCTGCTTTTTCTCTGATATACGGTTTTCTGTTTTTTGTTTGGTTGTCCTTTGTTTCATTCCTTTCTTTTCAAGGTGTAGAAAATTGCAGTTACTTTTCATATGGTTGAAGCATTTCCCATGTTATTCTGTGGTTGTACATATGCATGTTTGTGTGTGTAAAAGAGGGATAGTTGACGAGATACTGTGAGGTTGCCAGCAAAAATCAAAATTGGAGGAGACAGGAGAGCAGAGGGAGTAAGAGACTGTCTTATTGAACTTGGAGAGGAATGAGGCCCACCTGGGGCTGAACCAGCCATTGGGAAGATTAAGGAAATAAAATAATTATGGAAAGTTAGTGCTGGAATTGTGAATGGACCTGAGAGACCTGGCTGGGGCTCAGGAACTGGGAGTGGTGGCTGCCTGAGCTGAATCAAATACTCAGTCACTCAAAAATGGAAGAGCTAAGGATAGAACAGATGCACTGAGAAATTGTACTTTTGCACTTCAGCTTGACTTTTTTTTAGCCTTATGAATCTAAAGAATATGACTTTCACTTTTCTTAAAAATGAAATTTGAACATTGGTAACCCAGGTCTATTCAGTGAATGTTTAAAAATTACGATGATCAAATAGCCAGAAACAAGAGAACAGTCCATGAGGAGTAGTTCCTCAAATCTCTGAGCTTTCAAATCAACATGAGGCTCAGCATCAGTATGCTAAAACACAAATGGGGTCAACACAGCTAAAACAGACATAGCTGTGAGCTTAAAGTTCCTACTTCTCCCTGTTTTTTCATAAAGAAGACTTAAGGTAATCTCTTTCTAACTGAGTGGGTATTGTTTGCCTCTCAAATGTATAATCCTGAAGCTAAGGTTAAAATGGAAAGTACAGGACGAGTAGCTTGAAAATTCATTTTTCAGATTATCATCCAAATTACTGTACTGTTCACCACAATGTGATTTTAATGCTCTGTTTTTTACTCTGTGGTTTGTGTTGCTGCCTGTTTGAACTTTAAAAAGTTCATTGAAAAAATATCTTCCATCATGCTCTTCTTTTTGAAAGAAAAAATAAATAAAAAAAGAAAAATGAAGCATTTTAAAAATGATCGAATTTAGTTTCCTGGTGCATTTTTTCACAACAGCAGAGTCATATTTGGTAGTACGTGTACTTTTTAATCTTTACTGAGATGTGGCTAGAAGTTTATAGCCAGATCCTTGGTTGTCATAAATTATCACAGTGAAGTTACTTCTATTACACCTGTAGCTAGAACTTGAAATAGCCCCACTTTATAAAGGTGCAAAAAGCAGCTGGAAAATACGAAAATGAGATGATTAATGCAGCTTTCAGTGTCAACTGTATGGTCTTTGATGTCATTTGATAACTACTGTCAAATGCTCTGTAAGTACTTTTTTGTTTTCATTCCTATGTATGACATACAAAATTTGTAAATACATAAATATTTTAAATTTGATCATGTGTAGTAAATAACATCATGAATATGTACAACACACTTTTTTTATGAAAGGGAAGCAAGATTAATGCAGTGATAAGTAAAATGAAAAATCCCATTCCTTTATTCTAAACCCTGAAGAACATCAACATTTTATTAATGATAAAATAGGATTTGAGGAGTGGTGGAGAAGAGAGGTCAAGGATATGAGTAAGATTTCTATTTTGCAAAGAAAAAGGTTCAAAAGAAGCAAAACCAACTCATAATTGCTATATGCTACATTTTTTTTTCTAATCACAAATTCCATCACTGATAAAGTAAAAAGAACTGCCAGGAGAATATGTCAGTACAAGATGGCGCAATTCATTCTACCAGTTTCTATAGGTCATACAGTTCTTAACAGCCTGCTGCAGAAAACATACTATTTTGAAATGCTTGGAGGGGCCCACCAGATATTAACTTAAGAATTATTGGTTGTGGGTAGAAATAGGCTGAAGGCATTTCCTGCTGTGAACAACACTTCGAAGTTCTCTTTCTGCAGTACTCTAGAAAACAACGGCAGAATTTATGTAGCATTCATAGACAGCAGATTTCCCCAGACGCTTCAGAAATGCTGTCAAATTAAAACTGCTCTTCAGTAGGGCTTCATATGTTGTTTTTGTTGGCTGCTTAACAATAACTCAAGTGTGAATGTAAAATGAATATTATTTACTTGCTGGTGGAAGTGTGGATATTGTGGGATATTGGAGTGATTTTTATTTTTATTTTTAATATATTTACTTTCTGTTCTGGTGGAGGTGGTGCAGATTTTCTAAATGATAGCTGCTGGAAACATACTTACTTGGGAGCTGTGGACACTTACCTAACATGATCACAAGCAAACCTCTGCTGTACATGACGTGAGTCGTGGACAGAAGATTTTAAACCTATACATTTTTTCTCTCCTGTACTCAGTTTTATAAATCTTGTCAAACACTTCTATACTTAGGAGGTACAATATAAAAGACCCAGGTCATATACAGAGGAAAAGCTTTCTTTCTTGCACTGTTTATATGCCGATGACTTCACACAAGTGAATATGGGTCCTGATCATACTTTTGCTTACTGAGATAACTTGGATGTGTATATTGATTCATAGCATCAAATACCCTTCAGAGGTGTCTTTTTGTAACAACCTTGGCAATGGGATAGACATAGGGATGGAATAATACCAAGGTTTTCCCCACCTATCTGTATGTACAGGTGATAGCAGGTAAGCATGACATGGATGTTCACTTCCCTTAGGTCTGTCATCTGAGACAGGTGTTTGCTTATAGCAACAGGAGGTAAACTAGGATTTTGCTGGACAGCCATAGTGACTGCCTGCTGTATACAAGCTCACATGAAGGCGTTCATGTTAACTACTCCAGGAGTAGATTAATTGCTCATTAAAGGAGATAAGAAAATATCTTTAATCTTGCTTTCTTTTTCTCTTCTCATTCACTTTTTGAGTAGTGTTGCTATGTGGTGCCTTGAGCACAGGGACACAGGCTTTGCCCTCTGGGATGTTGTTCATCTTTTCCTTTAAAAGAACAGAACTGGGTTTTGATTTCTTTTTAATGTTGGAAAGACTGAAAGTTGTGCTCCATTCTTGTGGGAGAGTGCTGAGAAGCTCTCTGTGAGTTTTGTTAAGGTATCATTGAATTTAAAATAAATTTTGTAGACTTCTAAAGGATACTTCAAAATGATTTTTCTTTATGACAATATGGGATTGACAGTCTTCAAGAGGGAATGTGTTCTGAATGGTTGGCAAGCTGTGGAAAAATGAAGGGGATGAAAAAATTTGATCAATTTAATGCTCTAGCGATTGCTTGGGGAACCTGTAAGAAGTCAGTCCACAATCACCTTTTCCTTCTGTTCAGAAGCCATGGAAAGGCAGGATTGTCTTCTCTGTTTGTCCAAGTATACAGGTATGAGATAACAAATTCTATCTCATAACTTTTATTTAACTATAGCTAAAAGTGCAACTCATCTGTTTTATGTTAATGAGAAAGATGTATTGAATTTGGCAGAATCCCCATCTAACCCCATTAGAGTACAAAGGTCTACTAAAGACTAACTTTTCTCTAAACCTAAGAAATACACGAATATTTTATTAATCTTAAAAATGTTCTGTGTATACAAGAAATAAGATGCTTAGCACATAGTTCAAGTTGGGCATATTACTGATTTTTGGTGTACTAGTTGATTTGCACAGGGAAACTGGGCCCACTTCCATTGGTCTATATCAGTTTGCATCATGCTAAGCAGAGGAAGGAAGTCATAGGTAATATTAGCACAACTTCTAAGGAGTTGTAAGAATTTACTTGACTTTAGGGATTAGTGTGGATTTAGATTTGGTTTCTCCTAAACTTGGAAATAACAGAACCTTTCTTATTCAAAGTACAGGAAGGAAAAAAAAAAATTACTTCCAAAGCTCTACCATACTGCTGAGGGGAAAAAAAAATAAAAATGTGATTAAGGAAGGCAAATCAACACCTTGTGTAGAATCTGTATTGATTTTTACCAAAATGGGAAAAGCTTCTTTTATTACACAAGTAAAAATTGAGCATTACATTTGCAGAACAGAGAGGGAGAGGGGATGATTGACTGTCAATAGACAAATTATCTTCTGTCTCTGGTTGTAAGTAGGACATAATAATTCTTTAAGTTATGGAACAGCTGGAGGATATTTCACTGGAAGCTGTTCTAATCATGGCTAGAATGATCTGCAAGGACCCCCTTATCTGTCCCAAATATCAACATGTGATCAAGGCCACTCAATAAAGTGTTTGGATGTATTGAAGTTTGCCTGACCACAAGCCCCACTAGGAAAACCAAAGCTTTCCTTTGTTTTTGAGAGTATCTGTATCAGGACATTATGGAACTTCAGGCAGGAACTCATGCAGTATTTGAAAACGAGGAAGGGAATGAAGCTTGATGTACTGGATATTTTTAAAGAGTTAATGAATCGACATATGTTTACACTTACTACCAATAATCTTTCTTTGGAAAACTTGTCTAGCTTCTTAGCTGTACAAAATTGACATCCTATGTGACCTAAATTGAATTTGAAAATGGCATTTGGATAAAAATTTTATATATAAAAACTACTGGTTGTATATGATCACTTTATTATGTTTGATAAGAATGAAAAGCCCAAGGATTTGATGTTCTCATAGCCTGGCATGTAAAAGATGAAATTCATGAATGTAAATTAGACAGATCAAACTATCCTTTAAAAGACCCTTGATGGAAAAAAGGATATATTTAAAATCCAATAAGCTTCAGACCTCCTTCAAATAGCTTAAAACGAGGTCCAGAATGTCTGCTAAATAGGAAATCTACTGTTTTTGATTTAATAAGAAAAATTTTATGGTCTAATTTAAAAAAAAATCTTGTCACTGTATTCACCTTGCAGAAAACATATGAAACCATATGGAGAAGCATATTTCCACACATGTATTCCAGTTCAAAATGAATTAACTGTAAGTTCTATTTAGTAATCAGACAACAGTAAATTTCTTAATCTTTTCTGGTATTTTTAAAGGAAATACTTTCAAGTGCATGATATTTCCTAAGTATTGTATGAAAATAATGTGCTTATGGTAGAAATTCTGAATGGATGTCTTAATAATTTTTCTTATAATGTCGAGGTGTCATAAGTAGGGATGAGGTATTTTAATGTTGCTAAGTTGCATATATTATTGGCTCTGCTGGTAAAAAAGCACAAAAGAGTCTTTGTTATACTCTCAGTAGAGCTATTTATACATTGTGACTTACTGTGTCCAAGGGCTGCTTCCTGCTTCCGTTAAAAAGTAGTCCCTCCAAATAAAATAAAAGCCATAAACCCCGACATTACTCAAGTCCTGTCTATTGAAACAACAACAAAAAAATCACACAATTTTGCATTGCCTACATAGACTATTCTCTCCTGAGTTTATACTTAAATACAGTTCCAGATGAAGTGTACTGTGAAAGCAATGTGATGCCTTCCAAACATGAAGCAGAAAGACTTTTTTTTTTTGGCTTCAAATGTAATGTTGGACCAAGCAATCAGGTGCAACTGTATGGTATAGCTGAAGCTGGGGAGCACTGCAGCAGTCCTGTTCATTGCATAGACCATAAGCTCTCTACGCAGCAGTGTTATATTTAGATATATTTTATATCATTTTTATACTTGAAGGGCATGTGGGGAGATTTGATTCTTGCTTTTGTCTTATGGAAGTGCTAATCTAATAATTTGGTATTTAACAATATCTATCCCCAATCCCCATGATTAACCAAAGGTTCTTAGGTAGGTGGTGCAGTTTAAAACAGTACTTGTCCTTTACAACTGCACAGATGATGCTAGCTGCCTAATATTTGTTCTGTCAGACTGATAGTACCAGACTAGTTGCGTTTTCTCTTCACCTCCTTCAACACCTTTCAGTCTCGGACATGTGGCAGCTTTTCAGTGAGCATGACAACCTCGATAAGTACTTTGTGAAAGCAGGAAGCTGTATCTCATATGAGCAGGTGTAGCTGAGGCTGAACTGTTGCTGGGGATTGTCTGCTCCTGGCTTGGAACAGGGCAGGAATTATTGCCCCTTTATCTTTATACACAATGATTCTAATGCTGTTCCCTTGCTAGGTGGGCGCAAGGGGCCATGAAGGGAAAGACTCTGAACTGTGCTGTGAAGTGTGGGCTTTCAGGGACATGCAAAAGAAGAGTCAATGCCCAGGTCCCACTGACTGCTCTGACTGGACTGACCTATCTGTTTTTATTTAGCCTTGGAAATGCTGGGTAAACCTTTCCTTCTAGAATAGGACAGGATGGGGGGTCAAGATCTGTCTGTAAATCCTTCCGAGGTTAATTCATCACCACCATTTTTTTTTCTCTTGTGTCTGGATGTGCTTGCTGATGAGTTTATCTTTGATTTACTGATAATTTTAAAGATTGTATGCTGGGTTTCTTGTATAGATCTAGGAGAAAAAAAACCAAAAACAAACAAAACAAACAAAAAAAAAAGAGTTAACCAGAGAAGATCTGCACTCATGCTGAAAATACATAATTTTTCACATTGATGTAGTATTGGGAAAGAACACTACCCCAGAAAGATTGGAGAAAAATCTCTTCCCTTTCTTATGAAGACTAGAGCTCAGAAAATGCACNAGATCTGCACTCATGCTGAAAATACATAATTTTTCACATTGATGTAGTATTGGGAAAGAACACTACCCCAGAAAGACTGGAGAAAAAAAATCTCTTCCCTTTCTTATGAAGACTAGAGCTCAGAAAATGCACAAATAAAAATTTATAAAAAGTAAAATATAAGTTTTCTCTCAAAATGTTCAGCACAGTGTAAAAATCTTTTATAAGACTCCAACTACCTTATAAGATGGCTTTCTTATTAGACAGGAAGTAATTCCACTGTCCTATGGCTCTCAGTCTTACCACTCATACTAGGAAATTTTAACTTTAATAGAACAAATATGTGTTGCCTCTCTGCATATCACTGACTAAAGAAAGAATTATCTACATCATCTATGTTTCTGAGTATTTTTTTCCAATGTACTCAAAATTGCCTTATGTTTTTTACTGGTGTATCATCATTCCATAGTGAACCACAGCACATTGGTTAACGTTTTCCATGTCAGGAATAGTCTTAGTAGGCACAGGTATTGATGTGAATGGTAGCAAAGTGAAAATTGGAACAGTTTCACTCCATTTAACTCACGTACATATATGGACATATGGGTCTTTATCCACATAGCACCTTCTAGTCTCTCATTTAAAAAATGTTAATAACATTTCTAGAATTATTTGGGCTTAATTAGTAAGCTTTTATTTCAAAGTTAAGACAAATCAGAATTCAGCAGTGTCTGCAGAGCCTTGATTCTTTTGCACACAGTTTTGCTCTGAGGAAAACAGACTCCATTTAGTATAAACATAGCGCTTACATTGAAAGGCCCCACCAGTATCTAATGAAGCCCCTTCAGTACACAAAAGGGGAAAATGCTACTGATTACATCTATATTCCCCACTTTCTAATAACAGCTTGTAGTACTGTTTGCATATTTACATAGCAAAGTAAACATAATAAATATTTACAGTTTTTTATTCATAGACATATTCACCTGTTTCAGGAGCAAATCATGTGTGCACAAAGACTTATTTCAAGTGAGCAGAAGTGTTCACACTGATAAAAACATTTTGTTGAGTTTTGACAAATTAAAGTATATAACCTCTTTGCAGATTCCCTGTGAAGGCTGTTAGAGGCAGTTTGGAAAGCTCCATTTAAATCTATAATTTTTGCACTGAAAATTTATAATTATGTAGCCAGTTATATTTTTAAATGTTATGGAAAAGGATTTTATTCATGTTCTAATGCATAAATCCTGAAGCTTCTGGTTATTTTTCCTTGTGTCAGGTTGAGTTCCCAATAATGCGAATGAAAGTTAAACTTTAGTAATGATAGAGTAATAAAAACTGGATCTGAATCTCAGGATTTGGCACGTGGACACTAGATCTATTAAGTCATCTTGTCCATATTCCTGCCAATGCAGAATTGTTCCCTTCAGCATAATCTCCAGTGCCTTATTCAGTCCAATTTTAAATGACTTGGGTGAAGCGGTTTCCATTACTTCACTTGGTTGAAGTATTACTTATTCCACAGACTAATATAATGCTTTTCAAGCTGCTTCATTCTCATGGATCACTTCCCAATCCCAACATTTCCCCCAGACATACGAGTATGAGTAAGAGTGAGGAAAATGTGTGTAGAGTATAAAGACCAAAAGGAAAAAGTGGCACAAAGTCCTTTCCTTAAGTCCATTTTTTTTTTTACGTCTTTCTCCTTGCTTCATGGTTCTAAAGTCTGACCCTTCTCTCTCACCAATGACAATGACACTTGGACCAAACACCCTGAGAAACAGATCTACTGTGAATTTTTCCCTATTTTCTGCATGTAAATCATTCCATAACAGTCTGCGAGCTTCTCTTCTCCACACCTTACTCCCCCTATTCTCTATTATATCTCATTAATTTTTATTTCTTTTGTTTTAAATTTATATTTGGTAAGGCACTGACTTTTACCATTTATTGCTGATCCTTCATTACTCATTGCATGCCACTTAACTCTTAAGATACTGTCCTAATTATAAGAAATTTTTCAGATGCTCCACAGAGTATTTTTTTTGCAGGTGAATATGAGCACATGTAATAAAAATGATATTTTACAAATTATCAGGTACGTTAAAAAAAATTGGAATAGTAGACAACATTGATGCAAAAATCATTGAAGAAGTGAACAAATTTTTGTGGACCCTGTTTTGTAGCATATCATGTGTACACAGGTAGCAAAGGCTTTAAATCATTGTGCAAGCAAAATGAAGTTGACGTATTTGGTGTTGTAACTGAAATTCCATGCTAGGATCTTTGTTTCAGTTTTCAGTTATAAGCACAGTAGATGCTGCAAGAACTAAGACTGAATATGGCACTTTATTAAGATGTAGAAATTCAACAGCAGGAAATAATCTTCCTTGAAAGAAACCCCTATTTCCGTCCTCTTTTTTTTTTTATATATCCTTTAGTAGCTGATCACTTAAAACAGGTGCTGTAATTCATGATTGGACATTAAACATTTACGATGGATGGTGTCTGTGTTTAGAGACAACTTTATGTACCAGTGCTTGTAAGGCACTTCCTCTCAGGAATCAAATGGAAATAAGATCATATAACACTCTGGCAGATTATAGATTCAAATATTACAGCTGCTTGAATTATTCATTGGAATTCAATTACTCAGTTCATTTTCATATATATAATTATTCAGAAATGAAACTTGATCTCTGCAAGTATGTTCTTTATATAGAGGTGTTCAATAAAAGCAGTCAGAAGAGGATGCCACATGGGTACAAACATGCCTGAGTTTCATGTGCTACCAATCCTGTCCAGCTTTCTCAGATGTGACAGATGCAATAGAAATATCTGGAAGAAGATGCCAGTGGTTCAAGGAGAAGAGTGTGCCAATGCAAAGCTGGCCGTATTCAGAGGGAAGGGAGGGCAGGGTGCTGAGGCAATGGTGAGAAGTGGTGTGTGAGCACCAAAAAGCCTCACTGCAGGCTTACTTGACCTACTCACGCTCTTAGGCAGAAATCAGAGCTATGAACTACCAGTTCCTATCCCTGTGAGTCTGCTCCATTCAGAATAACTACTGTTATGGGAATATATCCACATTTACTGGTTTAAAATAATTTTCTTTACTAGGATGTCCATATTTGTCTCCAAGTGTTAGCATCTGTGATTTCAGCAGTATAAAGATGAGGGTCCCTGCTGAGTCAAGGCCACACTGTACTGTGATCAGACATATATTTAATTACAGAGCGACTTTTTAGATAGATATATGCCCATAAACACTGATGGGAATTCCAGCACAACCGACCCATTGCAAAGCTGCATTCTTGTGGCTGTGCAGCCATTTTGCCTGCTTATATAGTGTCTATCTCTGCTATGCTGCTTGCACAGCTGTAAAAAGTTACCTGTTTTAAGGAACTTGTAGTGTGAAGAAAAATCAAACTTTTCCAAAGCAGAGACGCATAAATTTTGGAAGGCATCCTACACCACATAGATTTTATTCCACTGCTGAAGTGTCTGTGAAAGCAGACAAGCTATTTACATTGCATTTACTGCACTTCTCCCCTCCTCTGCATATAGAAGAGTTTACCTTTCCTCACTCAGTTGCAGCCAACTGTGCTGTGCGTTGCTGGAAGTTCTAAGATCACTGAATATGGACTATGGACTTCAAGAGTCTTTCAGTTCTCCAAAAGTCATTTTTCTCTATTAGCACTGCTGTACTGATTACCTATTTCTCCATAGGGCATGCTGGCTTAATTTTTATGTTATTTCCATGCAGTCTTACCATTTTTGCCTGCAGGCAGAGGATGTTTTGTACACCGGCAGAGACAGATCCGCAGCAAAGTGCTTTGATAGCTACATACAGTTTGGCTGCTGGGCCCAAACTCTTCTCCTTGCCATGCCACTGAGTAGTTAAATTCTTGCAGGTGGTAATGATCATTTCAGCAGTTACACCTAACCTTCAGCACCTGTGCATCTTCTCTGGGTAAAGCAGAAGTAGCTTCAGTTGTCAGGAACTGGATGTATGTGGCTTTTTTCCTCCTGAAGAATATGTGGGTGAGTGGTCTCTTTTCTTGTCTTTGTTCTGTGTAGATAAAGCTTACATGAATACAAAAAGCCTAGAATAGAGAACAAAGATGATCTTAGATTCAAATGTGCTACCCATAAAAAACCATAAGAAGACTAGGTTTACTGAGCAAGATCATCCCTAGTGCAAAACATTTAAGGTTGTTTTAATGCTTTTTATTTTTTTCATATCAAGTAGGATATTTAAAACATAACTTTTGATTTTTTTTTCACAATTCTGTCCACTTTGTAAATTTATTCATGTGTCCCTTAGCACAGGAGACATACAGAACATCCATAATTTTTTTTTTTCCCCAATGCGTATTATATATGATCTGCTATTCTAAGGATTAAAAAAAAAAAACACCAGTAAACCAAAAATGGGATGTCACCCAAGAAAAAAAAACTGAGAGGCAAATAAAACCTGGAAAAATGAGAACACAGGAAGACAAGACACAATACAGAAGGTACGTCAAGTAGGAAACATTACATCCTCCTTCTGTGGACAGATATCGTCAAACATGCTATTATCAAAACAAAAACTTCTTTGACCATAATTGGTCATAAAGCCATTGAGTCCTTTTCAGGCTAGCCCTGTATTAAATGATGCCTGGGTTATTCTGACATTTTCATTATAAAAGATAACACTAGTGATAAGTTTGCTCAAAATAAAAATTATATACCATCTGTGCCTCTAAGATCCTGCTTCCCCATGAGAGTACCTACCTGCATGGGAGGTAGTGTGAGGGATAAGACAGCAGTCAGAACTGTCCCTGTACTGGTGTAATATCATCAGAACGTGGATTTTGTTAAGCATACTCTCAGAGCAAAACTCATAGAGTAGTCTTTTACAAAGGCCTAAGTCACTGAGTGTCCCAGAAGATGAGCTCTTTAAACAAACTTAAGATACATTTTTACTCTAAAATTATCTGGGTAACTGCCATGTTCTGTGCTCATTCTGGACATTAGATTTTCACTTACTGGTTTGAAAGCCAGGATGCATCAAGCGAAGATTTTTGAGTGCTACTAACTAGGCTGTAGCTAAATGCTATCCTCAGCTGAGGAAATACAATATGTAGGACCTTAGCTACCCATAATCTAACTTTCTAACAGCTGTTGGCTGGTGTCTTATAGAACAAGCAGAGATACTGGTAGGTTTTCATTCATAACTAAAAAGAAGGAAGATACAATGTGTTTTTCATTTGATTAGGTGTACAGTGGTTACTACTTTATTTTTCTAGGTTATTGTTGTGTTGTATTTTTTTCTTCTTTTTTTCCTATGTAATTCCTCTAAGTATAGAAAACATAAGCCAGACCTTCTTTCAAGAGTATGGTTTAGGAGTCTTTAAGAAAAAAACAAAACAAGCTAACAACAGCAACCTCCCAAATGTATTCATACTGGGATCTGGAGTGCTATAAGACCACTATGCAGGGCTCTGGCAGTAAGCCCACTGCTGAGCAATTTGCTGCAAAGAAGCTGAAGGCTATAGTTGCTTTGTAGGTGGTAGAGTGCCTTCACAAATTTCCGGAGTCCTTTGCAGCAGTCTTTGTCATTAATACACAAACTGAAGATCAAGAGGATACAGAAACAAAGAAAAAAAAAAAAGGATAAAGTTGTACCTGACAAAAAAACCAACAACAAACAAACAAAATCCACCAATTAAACTCTGTGGAAGTGCATTGGAGCTAGAGGCTCCTACTTGCTAATGGAAAATCAGACATTTTTGGGTGAAAAAATAAAGGAAGCCATCCTTACCTCATTGTGTTCTCCAAAATCTGAGGACCCAGACTTTAAGAAAGCTTTTAAAATGTTCCTCAGACAACAGAGAATCTGAGTGACTCTTAATAGTTATGGATGTGATATAACATGTTTATTTCTTTTACTGCCCTGAAAGGAATAATGTACTTAGTGATGTATTTGCTTTCACCTAAGCCTAGCTATATCACTGATTGCTGCTGTGCTTTTGGCTCACTATGTAGGATGCTGTGCGATGGGCAGAGGTTTAGAGAACAAACAGGAACCTTTGTTTCCTTTCATTTACAGAAAAGAAAACAAGGCAGAGGGAGGAATGTTGTGCAGCTGCCCAGAAAGTTGCTTTACTTCGGCTTCATTATGACATGATGCCTGAATTGGTTTTGGATAAAGTATTTTACGTATTAGAAGGAAGCACAGAACTATAGATGTAGTAAGTGGTTTTATTTAAAATGTATACTATCTATTGAATGGAGACAACAGCATATCTTCTCGTAAGCAGATGCTGTGCTCTGAAACGGGCACTGAAACCTGATATGGCATCTAATAGGAATATGATAAGGCAAATGCACAGTTGTCAAGCTCTGCTTAACACCTATTTCATCATAGGGAGAGCAAAGAATCAATGACAGTACAATACAGTGGCAGCATACGTATCTGTCTCATTTAACATCGTGCTATCATTGTCAGTTGGGAGAGCAGTTACTCAGGTTGGTGCTCTCCACTGAATATCCAGAATCATTTGCAGTCTGTGGAAATGTGAGTCATTGTAGTGTCTGTTTTTTACATTGTAGTGTTCTGCAACCTTAAAAACAGATGTCTGAAATAGTTTATAGTGCTTTTCCTCAAATATTCTACAGCACTGGTATGTGCAGAGCACAGAGGATTACCTCAGCAGCATTGTGTAAGTCTTTGTCCTTAGTTTATAGTCTCTGTGATCTATTGTATGTAAACCTTTTTATGGGAATGGGAAGAGATGGTAGCCTAAGTAAAATTAAACACTCTACTATGCAAAATACTTTAGGGCTCTGCTGCTCTGTTTGGGCATGCTGAGGACCCAAAAACAGAATGCCTTTGGAAACAGTTTTCATTAAGTAATTTTTACCCATGGAAGTATTTTACATTAGACCATAGAAGATGTTGGTTTTGGTGCTGGCAATAACAGGATTAATTTTCCCAAGGAAATGTTCTCTCCATTCCCTCATATTTTGAAATTTCAATGAGGAAAGCTTATCTGTTTTTATCTTCTTGTCTGCCAGTTTCTGCATCACATTCTTCTGTGAAAGACAGTGAAAGTTAGAGTCAAGTACCAGTGTGGCTGAAGTCCAAAGAGCAGTAGATGTTTCCAAGGGAAATGAGTGACCTATTACAATGTATTTTTCAGGCATTTGTACCATGTTGAGTATAATAAATTCTTGTCTTTGTGCCTGAAGAATCAAGCCAGCAATAATCCCTTATACTGAGTAAAGAAGCATGCTCAATAGAAAAATGTTAATCCAATCTGTCTAATTTACAGCTTGATTTAATGATCAGATCAGCGCTGTAGATTGTCCAAGTACTGTATTAACATTGGACCAGTCATTGTAGAAACCAGGATGTTACTGCTTACATTTAAAACTACTGATCACCAGGATGTGATGGGAATCAGGTGCTAAGGACAAGAAGCTCAAAGATGCAGAAAGCACACCTGAAAATCACAGTAAAGGAGCTACATGACAGTTATTTGAAAGAAATTGCAGAGCAGGCAGCAGAAGTCCATGAGCCTGTTCCCTTGGTTTCCCATTTCCTAGAATATATCTTTACTGGTGGCTAGGGAGTTGTGCAGCTCTTTGCTCTCCTGGTGTTATCTGATAGGCTTCTGTCATCTGATGGTGTAGATATGTCTTTATTTAAAGAGATATGAATAAACAGAATTTCCATAGCTGATCACTGCTAAAAGATAGAACACCTAAGTATGAGGCCTTGCAGATTAGGTAAGGCGTTCTGTGCTTTGGAAGTAATATGAACCCAGGATGTTTTGTTCCACAATATGAGTTTTTAAGGAGATTGTCTTATGAGAAGATCAGACTTGTGCCAAACTGTGCGCTTTAGAAATGCTAAGCTGAAGTGACTCAGTGAGGTGGAGGTACAAATGGATATTGTGCGGCTCAGCCATGGTGAGATGGCAACATTTTGCAAGAGGCACAGTGACAAAGGAGTACGTTGAAATTACCTCTAAGACATCTGCAACTTCAGCAAGTCCTTAAATCTGCAAATAAGTCATAGGCTAAATTCAGTAAAAGATTAAGGAATTTATTGTATGCAACAGAGCTGCATGAAGCCTGGAGCCTGTTCTAGTGACATATAATACTAGAAGTGCCTGAATTCAGATGCCGTCTCACTGTAGGCTTTAATTTTCCTTTGTGACTACAATTTTGGTTGTTTGTATAGCAGTACCTTCCTGGTTCTGAGGAGCTGGGTACTACTCTTTCTCCAAAACTGAGTTAGAAGTGTCAAAAAAGTACATTCCTCTTATTATTATTAATTTTTTTTCTGAAATGTTCAGCATGATAGGCCTTCAAGAAGACTAGTGTTTAGAGTCACATACTATGTTTGCTTCACCTGAAGGGATATATTGTGGCCTACCATGTTGTGAACTCATCTGCATGGAAGCACTTGCCTTTGTCTGTTGTAGTGAAAAAATCTGTGAGCATTGTTGCAATTCTTAGTAGCATAAGGCTGCCATTTGTCACAGTTTTTCTGAATATATCTACTTTTTCTAAAGAAAACTTAGCCTGGAGCAATCCAGAAATCCCAGCTATGCATTTTATTTATGCATATCAGTTCTACAAATCACATTCTCCAAGGCATATGCATGAAGTTTAAAGCTTCTTGGATGTATGTGGCCTACTGTGCATGTGGTATATATGTTTTCTGCGTGGAAAAGGCAAGGCAGCAGTCTCATGTACATATAATAATTGTATGAGTGCATGCTAATACTTTGTCTAGGTTAACAAACCTGTGATCCAGGCTCATGGTCCTATGTGCTCAGAGTTGAGACTACCACTAAAACTCTAGAGGGAGCGTAAAGCTCCTGTCACTGAGATCCTTCTTGGCCATTGCTGGGTGAACTCTACAGAGGATCTTTTGTGTTCTAATCTAAAGAGACCAGTGCCTACACTGGATCCAGCCTTAGATGACAACCTGCATTTTCAGGTACTATGAATCAATACCTACGAAAACTTCTCTATTCATTTACAAACTCTGATGAAATATTAGCCTATGCCAAGTCTTAAGGTGAAGTGGTTTGACTTGCAGTTATACCAATAATGAGAGCTGCACTCCACGCAATCACTAGATCACACCGGTGTTATTTAGGTGTTTTAACAGGGAATTATATTTCAAATTTTAGACATCAGGAGCTTAATGTTGCGGTCACAGTTTGTGTGTGTATCACGGAACTTGTGGTTAAACACTGAACTGGAACTTTTTTAGCCCTTAGTTGTCTTAGAAATCGTTTCATTAGAGCAGTGCAAAATGTTCACAATGAAACACCAGACCACACAAAAGTCACCTGGTGTGGAGTTTTGTTACAAACTAATAATGCAAACCATATTTATCAAAAGATTTGCTTAGCATTGTGGAACTCCTGAATGACCTGAACTCAATTTTAAGCATATATAGTGTGTGGCTTTGGATCAGAATCATGCAAAATTCATAGCATTGCATGGTTTTGATGTGAGGTGCGAATAAACACCAGGTGAAGCCCAACAATTTCAATTGAGTTTCAATTTGATCAGGATCTGATCCTCACACGGTGCTAATCGGTGTAGTTCCATTGAAGTCAGTTTTTTTGCTCCATTGTGGAGCTACACCAATTTACTCTAACAGAGGAACTGATTGAAATTTTCAGTTTGCTCAAATCTGAAAGTCAAAGTCTAACTCAGTGGGTGTGAAACTATTTGGATCAAAATGAAAGAAAATGTTTGGACAAAAACTTGTGAAGTAAAACTGGTTCTATATTTTGCAGCTGTAAGGTCAAAGACCTGAAATATATATTCCTAATGATATAACCATAAGTTAAAATCCAACATTACTTTTTTTTTTTTCTTCTAACCAGTAAAGTGACTTTTTCTAAATCTACCTTGTGATAAATTTAAAAGGAAAAAAAGATATTTCTATTCAAGTCCTATAATAATTCAAAATCAAACAGAAGTTTTAGACATGGCTAAGAAAACTCATGACCTTGAGTGTGAAGGAATGCCTACGAAACGTAATTTTTTTCGTTACTAATACATGTATCTATGGAAAGGCAGTGAAGGTATGCAAGTACTGCTTAGGACTGCAAAGATCGTTCTAAGGATAATGATTTCCAAGGCAGCTCTGCAAAAATCTTAGAAGTTACATCTTTAAGTTTCATTTTAATTCTACTTCCTTTGTTTATCCTTTCCTTTCAAATGATTCCCTCATTTATAGGATGTCTTTTCACTGGCTTGCCTTTTTCCTTTTAAGTATTAAATAAGAAAAAAAAAATAGAGGACTAGTAATGCAACAGGCCATGTGTCTGAAGCATTCTAGTGATTTTCAGAGAAGCAGAAGAATGGCATGCACTTATTAGTGAACATTAATTGTCTGCATACAAGTCAAGGCAATATTCCTGGATGTTGAGATTTGTTCAGCTGTACTGTTAAATTGCTATAACAGTCCCAGCATGATCTTAGTTTGGATCACATATTTCTGGGCACAGTGCAGGACATCGCATGCAACGGTGACTGTTTCCAAATGGTACATTGCATGTATCCTTGTGCTTAGAGGATGGGAGAATTTAATATTAAGGACTTGGACCAGGACATACCTGTTTTGTACAACAGCCAGGACCCGACATACCTAGTTTACTGGTGTAGATACACCAGTTGTGCCTCATTCTTGGTCTGTCAGTCACCTTCTGTATTTCATTTTTTCTTTCTTTCTCTCTGTTTGACTTAGATATTTTATTTATCTAACTTCATTTCAGATATGTAATGTGTTTGCTGCACTTGTTAGTGTGAGAAATTGTCATTTATCTTCTCATACTACCAAAAAAAAAACAAAAACAAAAAAAAAGAGAAAAGATTTTCATAACTTAATAGAGTTCCTTGCCTTCACTGCTATGTAATTCAGGATCAAAAATATGGTTGATTTTTACAGTATGCTACAAAATAAAAATGAAGGTGGGCTTCTGGGATGAAGAGAATGTTTTTTGGCAAATGAATGAAAACTGAGAAAGAACAGTGAGGGAATCTTTTATTCTCAGTGGAACAAGTGAAAATGCTTTGGACTGACAGTAGTAAAACACACTATAGCTGCTTTCTCAAAGTAGACTGCGGAGTACTGATAATGTTTACGTTTGGTTTTCCTTTGTTTAGGTATAAAAGTATTTAAAGTACTGAATATCTAACTATATCTGAAGTCACTGATTTTGTTTATTAATGAGAAATAAGAGGGGGAACGTAGACAAATATCAAAGATTTTATGAGAAGTATGGAAATAAATACCAAAAACTTCCCGCAAATTTTGGAATATGAACAGCATCTTAGTTTTCAAATGACATGCAGAGAACTTTTTTTTTTCTTAAAATAAACAACTGACGACATTTACCAAAACCTTTTTGCTTTTTGGCAAATGAAAGAGGCGGGCATTTCACTAGCACGACTTTCCATTAGTATGTTCCCTTCGGTCATTGGAAAAATTTTCTTTGGAAAAATAATAGTCCTTTCCAGAGAACTCTTTGGTTACAAAATTGAGAAGATCCTGACATAGACACAGATTGTTCAGCAAGAAATATATTTTAAAGTGAGTGCACAGGGCATATTCAAAGATATGAGCCAAAGCTTGGTTTGTGATCATTTCCAGGTGTAGGAGATCTGCTCCTATTTTGCCCCTACCTTTCCATTAGGAAAACGTAACAAGCTCCCTTTCCTCTCTATTTACTAATACTGCTGATCCCTGGTGACGCTTATGCTACATGTCATGACTGTTAAGCTATAGCAGGTTAGATAAACAGGCCTGAATGTTTGAAGCATGAGAAAGAAATCTCCTGCTGTAGAGCTGGGAAACCTCAAGCTCATCTTTTTTCCCCTGAGTGGGTGAATGATGAAGAGCAGGATCATGCAGAGAGGACTGGAATTAAAGAGTGAGAGTAGTGTGAAGAGGAATTCCCCAAGACATCTCATTAGAACAGAATCCATTGGAGAGGAGGGAAGATCCAGTGGTTGATGAAATGTCTAGGCTGAGAGGTGGGAGATCTACGGCAGCCTGAGTTAATTCTTGAAAGTTTGGCTGCTTGCCTGCTTGTCTGTTTGGGGTGAGGTTGTAGCTCCAGATTTGCTGAATTCTGAATGCACCTCTGTACTCTTTTGTGAGTTAGGACTTTGAGTTCTGACTCAAAGCCAAGCACCTGAATGCACTACACCTACTGAAATATTTGGGGTATTGTCAGGCATTGTAAACTTATTCTTGGGGTTTGTTCACACAGAGCTATTCTTGCTAGCATTCTGTATAAAAATATCAATTTAAGAGGTGTTTTGATAAAGATCACTGGTTGAAAAATTAATTTCCTGCCCAAATAGATGAAGCCTGCAAGGTAAAATACATGTATTTAAAGAAATCAGCTATCTAAATCAATCTATTTTAAAAAGAGTTTACTTTTGTCAATAAGGTAGAATCTTGTGAATCTACACACTTCATAATTTGCACATAAGGTTGGCAGTTTTTCCCCCCTTTTTGGCAATGATTTAATAGCAGAGAGCTGTAACAAGGGCTCATATTACTAGGATTATATTCTATTACACAATCTACTGCAGCGTATTAACAGAAGAAAGTTATTAATTTGTATTAATATGAACCCACCATCTAAGTTTGAATTTTTATTTTTAATGCACAGCTGGGATCACATTTCAACCTAGTACCCTGATAAGGTAGCAGCACGGTATGATGTTGGATGTGGAGAAGGGACCAGATGTGAGAAATCTTCCTTTTAAATCCAGATGAAGACATTTGCCCTTATACTATGGGATTAGTAGTCAGGAGACCCACATTCTGCACCTGAATCAGGAATTGATTTGCTGTGTGACTAAGTAACACTTAATCTTTCTTATTCAGTTCAGCAACAATCTATGAAATGACGATAAGACTTTGATGCCTTTGATATCCTCTGTTCTAAGGTCTTGTGCTCAGTTTGTAAGAGGTAGTGTTATTTGCATTTACAATATTTCTAGTGATTGCTCATAAACAAGTTTGTTTGGAATCACTGAAAAGTGGAGTGGCTTACAGTAACCTTTGCACTGGGTGTAAGAGAATTGAGAATTTTGTCCTTGCATCTGAAGGGCTGCCTGCAAGGAATTTGAGATGAAATCCAAGTTAAGTAATATAGAAAGCTGTTGTCTTCAGTTTAAATAAATAAATAAATAAAGTGGTTCTCACGTCCATAGTCAGCTGACAAGTCCTTTTGTTTATCTGGACAATGATTAAGAATAGGAAAGAACAAAACCTGTCTGTATGTCATACTTCCTAATGTTAATGAGGAGATGATATTTGTTACATCTAAAAAGGTGTTGCTGGCTAATTACACAATTAAAAATTTGGCTTGGCATTATCTGAGCTTGCACAGCAAATCTGCCCTGCATTACATAGGATTTCAAATGTGATTACCATGAAGCAGAGAGCAGCTAATTAAAAGATGGCAGGTTTCCAGTTTCCAGTTGATGACCTACTGGTGCTTGTTGCTGTCCCTAGGGTGAGTGGAGTAATACAGTCCACTGCTCTGGGATGTACAGAATGTTCTGCAATGTTCGAGTCAGGCGCTCTATGGAAACTTAGCAGGGTCTTGCATCCTTAGTGCTTTTCATGCCCTCTAGCTGGGGAAAATTGCCAGAAAGCCAAACCAAACATTTTTATGAATTTCCTCAGGCCCTACCTCCACATCTTGTTGAAAAATTAAAGCACACAATCATGGGTGGGTCTGTTGAAGCAAACAGACACTATTATTCTATGTTTTTATTTTTCAGTCCATGGATTCAGCCAAGTAAGGAAGAGCATGTCTAAACTCTCTTCTGAAATTTCTCTTGAGAAGCTCTAAATACTGCTCAGCAATTGCAACAAGAAGTTAGAGATGGCAGAGAATTTACTAAAAACAGGATTATAGTAGAAATGTGAAAGTTTAGTTTGATTGACGATATAGAGTTTCAGGTGAAGTGGTCCAGTAACACTCTTGAGTTACCTATTTCCCTTCCACTGTTTGAATTCATAATATACTTAGAACAAAATCATGTAGGAATTTCTTACTCTTCATGGAAAGATAGGATTATAAATCCTGTGACAAAGTGTTATGTGTGGCAGTTTGGAGTTCACTGTAGGTTAGCCTCCTAAATATTTGCCCAAAGTTTGAGATTGTTTGATCCATACTTTGCTCTGCTGTGGCTGTTTATCATCACTTGACCAACTAGTTGCAGCTTCTACACACTTCCTCAAGCAAGTTCTAAATCATACTGTTGGCACTGTCTTTAACACAAGCACACTAATGCTAGACAGTAAGCATATTTTCTGATGCAATTTTATTGCATTCTGTCTACATCCCAGCCTTTGATCGTCGTGACTGGACAAGAAGTTAGTTCAAGTTGTATATTTGATTCAAGCTATAGGAATCAAACTTCAGTGTTTCAAGACCTGTGCATACCTAAGAGCAGTTAGACGGACGTTATTTCTGTGCTCTTTCAAGAGAGTAGACAGTAGATGCCAATTGTACCAAGATGTTTTTCTAGTACAAACTCTGCAGGAGCCAAAAAACACAAGACATCTTCAGCCAGAGTCTTTGCCAAGTGCAAGTGTTCAAAATAGGACTGTAACATGATTGGGTTGCATGGCACCATTTAATCTGAGGACAAATTTGCAGAATTTCCTGGCTAAAAGCCTTAAGCTACATAGTTCTGTATGACGCGTATCTCTGAAATTGATCCATGCTGGGGTTTGAAATCCTAGGTCTTCGGAGTGAATGAGTAGTGGGAGCTCCCATTCTGTTTGTACCCAAGGAGCTTTTGTACCTAAATATCACATGGCTTCCTAAAATTTATGATTAAGCGCACTGTTCACACTATTACTGTTTTATGCTGCTTTTCTCATGCTTCATTTATTTGACTTCTGAGTCATGAATATCCCTAAATGATGTTAATGTTATAATTGCAATTCTCTTGCATATGTTAGATCAAGAAGAGTTCCATAATTCTTAAAAGGAGACAGAGAAGAGAATAAATTAATTTCTTCTTGTTTTTGCTTTGGTAGGAGGGGAGAAAGATCTTTCTTGTTCCAAAGTCAATCTCCCTCAAATATGTTTTATGCTATGAATTGAGCACTGCCCATGTGAATGTTTTAGAGTCCTCAGTTTGCAGCTACCTAGAGGCTCCTGAAACTGTTAAAGTCTCATTTTGTTTCTTCAAAGTGGAAAAATGAGCCTGGCCCAAATTAAGGTAGGAGTGGTGTTCCTAAGGCATACCAAGCTTTATGGGACCTCAAGCACAGTATTTCAAACTCTTAATTCAGAAATATAGGGAAAAGCAATCGCCACTATATTATGCCTCTTTTCTAAACAATCCAGTATGTTTTCTTTTTGTGTAAATGTGATACAGCTGGTTCTAGTGCCATATTTACAGTAAATATCCTCTTTGGTAAACTAAGGACTTATTGAGTCAGACCAATAATAATGTGTTAAAGAATTCAATCAATTTTTTGAACAGTTACTAAGCATGCATTTTTTTTGAATGAATGAATGATCTGAGAGTGTAGAACAAAATCCTAGCAATGTAAAAAATCAGAAATGAACCAATGTTTATATTTTTATTCTCTGCTTGTGAAGAATTGCTTGTCTTGAAGGAATTCTGACTTTGCCTAAATTTATTAAAATAAGATCTAAGGGCTCTTCTGTAGCAAATTTCTTCAGAAGTTCAAAAGAAAGTATGGAATTTTCAGTCAGAAACTATTGCTTGAATTTCATGAGCTAATTAGAGACAGAAAGATGTTAAGATGGTACAGCACAAGTATATAATGAGAATTCCTCCCTTCCTCCCTTTAACTGTATCAGGAATCGACCTGTGTTATGATTTCTATCATTGGTGCAATCTATTTTAAACAGTATTATCCTGGTTACTTTTTCATACATCTTTTTGGATTAAATGATACTTCTCATTAGAGATGATGGCTACATAGTTACCCAATAGAGAATAGTTAACCTATATATTCTTCTGCTGTTGCCTCTATTTTACATAAAAATTCATTGTTGCAATATAAAAAAGAAAAAAAAAAAGCTTGTGTAGTATAGTTTGTTTCCTCTAGAACCAAAAATTTTCCAGTTGAGCATTAATACTTCTAGATCAATACATCAGAGAGAAAGGTTGGAGTGAAAATAAATTCCTGTGCTATGTGCAAGTATTCTGCAAGTTATTTGATACAGCTACTATATATTTTCACAGTTTATTAAACTTTTCTCAAGAACAGTTATGTCATTTTTGATTTTTGTATCTCTGTTTATTAAAGAATCTTCCATAAGAAGGTTACCACTGTAATAGCTAGACATCATCTTTCAGTTTCCAGCCTCATGTAATTTGTGAACTCTGCTCACTGACTTATTATTGTGCCAGCACTAGCTGTTGGCTTCTACATATCTTCTGCTTTCCTGATGCTTACTCACACACCATAAATTAATTTAGTAAGGCTACACTGGCTGAATTCTTAATTTCTTCTCATAAGATAAAATATAAATTACTCTGGCTGTCATAGTATTTCATTTCTACAACTTTTCTGGTGCTAAAATTATTTTTCTTGAAAACAAGTTGCTTGCAGTATTGCAGATGAGGTCTCCTAAAGGTTGCATGGTTGTAAACTTACAATTTACTCCTATTCCTCTAGTGTTGTCTTAACAAATCATTATTTTTGTAGTTTGTACTCCTCCTACATTCACCTGATGTTTCCAGAGCAGTCTGTAAGAAATGTTCTCAGAAAGATTTCAATACAAATTTTATGATTCTTGTTGCTGATAGTCATCTCAATTCATTTTACAAATACCCATTCCTCTAACAAATGCCTCTTATCTTTGTGTTGCCTGCAGACCTTTTCAGCATACTCCAGTGTTCTAGTGCCAGAGCATTAATCAAAATAGTAAACAAAATCAATCTCAGTAGCAAATCTTGTGAAACATCTAGTAACCTCAGCAGCCTGATCCTTTCTCTTTCAATTTTACTCACTACTCAATTTTTATGTGTGGGGCTTCATGTTAACATGTGGTTTATTTAGAGAGCACACTGTTATTGGATCAGGGAAGAGAACCTGACTTAGCATTATTCTCTCAGGCAGATGTATAGTATATAAATGAAAAGTCCATTAGCAGACTTTATTACAACTTGTCTAAGTAGTTGCTTGGTTTTCTTATTAGCTGTAGTAGGAGAGGTAATATCAGCACTCATGCTGGTTTTGTTTTGGTATCGGAATGAGGATTTCATAGGTTTGCCCATAAATAACTTGGGTGCTGTATTTTAAAAAATATTTATTTAGCCCACTAAGTGAGAAGATATTCAAAACACATATTCTAATTAAAAATTATGCTGAGACTCTCTACAACATGCAGATGTTCTACATTTTTGTAATGTATCTTTCCAGAATTTGATGAATAGTGTAACACTCAGACTTCATGACTGAGACTATCTTGTCCTACACTGTCGGATTAAACAAGCCCAGAGAAAATTTTATCTTGCTTATTATGAATGTAATTCTTTTTTGTTAAGTGTGTGAGGTTACAACTTTTTGTTTCATTTAAGGCAGAAGCACATGAAGATCCTTATGAACAGCAGTTTAATAGTATTCCCTCCCCCCAGCAAACTTGGAATGTTGGCTCTGTTGGACTCATAATGTGCCTGCTTTCCTTTATGGTTGTGTGTGTCAGTGTAAAAACAACCAACTAGCTATAACTGCAGGTCTCTTACCCTGTACTATGCTGGGAAAATCATCAGCGTGGGGTCCAGCATCTAAAAGCAAAAAGTTCTTATTAGACCATTCTTCAGCTCTGCAGTTCAGCACAGTGAGTGTCTACTGCTCTCTTTATTTGTACCTCAAGCTATACAAACCACTATTCTTGGCCTCATCTTAAAACAAGCATAAAATCAAGGAGAGTGAATTTCACTGTGGAATCCAGTCTACAACTGAGTAACATCTCATGTGTTCTCAATACCTAAATCACATAAACCAGGCACTGACTCCTCTCACTGGCACAAATAATATTTCCCACCAAAGCAATGACTCTTTCAGGATGAATTTTAATCCTTACAGTTCTGAATGCACATTCACATTTGGATTGAAGCAGCTAGATCTGAGCAGGCTTCAGAACTCATTAAATTTCATCATCTTGAAGTTCACTAGCATTGTTGTTTTTTATATATATATATTAAGAAAAAAGCAGCACTTAAAAAATGAAGCATGCAGTCCACATGTACTAAATATAACTTCCAGCTCTATGACTATTTCCACATTCAAGAAATGTGAATTTATATTTGATCTTTCTTTATGAAAGAAACTATTATTTGAACATTCTGTTTCAGTTGAGTAAGTACTGTTTAATTTGTAACCACTCAGAAGATTAATTATAAAAAGAGAAACCATGATGAAAAATGGAAAGTTTTGTTTATCTAGACTGATTTAAAATTAAACAGGATAACAGGGCTGGCTAGTTGCACATTAGTCTGAAGTGGTACTAGAGAACACAGAAATATCCTTTATTTTTGGGGTGGGAGAGTGAGTCTGGTTAAATTCAGTATGCCGAAGAATCTATAGCTAAGACCAGTAGACAAAGCTAAAAAATTAACTGATTCACTTTTTAGAATAGCAGTGTCTTGTATAGACAAGATTTGTAATTCTTAAACGATGTTGTGCCTGTCACATAACTAGTTTACTATTTGAAAATGAGATAACTGTGTTTCTGTCCACAAACATTGAGGTTGTGATTAAAAATCAGGTTTATGTTGGAAGCTACTGACTGAAACTACAGGGGAGATTTTTTGGGGTGTGATTTCCATGGGTTTAGTTGCATGACACTTAAGTGCCATTTATTTATATTATTAGTAATAATGAAATAAAATAATATTTTTACTCACATCCTTATATTCTCCTTCACCTGGCAGACCAGGTTCAGTTCTTCAGTTCTGGTCATCTTCCTGTAAACCTTTTCCCTTGGGGACTGATTATTAATTCTGACTCTTTGGTTTGGTTTCTTAGCCTGTTTCTAATTCATAGCAGAATTTTACCTCTCTTCCCAATTTAGTTGCCTTAAGGCTTTTTGTGCTACAAAGCAAACTACACCTTAGAAAAGATGAATTGTGAAGAAGTCTTACAGGAAACTTATCAAGCACTTGAAAAACAAACAAACAAAAGCAACAACCAAAAAACAGCTTTTAAATGAAAGGAAGTAATATAAAAACATTTACAAGATAAGTTCAGAAAATAATGAAATAATGAAAATATTATTATTACAGCCGTGCTGTTTTGGAAATGTAACTGCAATAGCTCTGATGCAGTACATGAAAGCCTGAAGGTGAAACAGAAAAATGTGACTAACTCTGGGAACCCAGCCAACCAGTGATTGCAGGGAGCACTGATCTAAAAGGGAGTTAGGTGCTGAGTGGGCATGCTAAACATAGTGATTAGAAAAGGAAAGCATTAATAAACACAGAACATTCATAAAAGAAACCTTCAAGGCAAGGGATAGTGCAAAAAGGAAATTTCTTGGGCAAACAGAATTCTTAGTCGTTTACACATTCCTACAAAGTGAAAAGATATCATACAGGAAAAGGCAACATGACTTGTAAAGTATCTTAGGCATTTGCAGTATTCACAGGATGAGGGGGATGAAAGACACATATTAAGTATAGTTTAACATGTGCCCAAAAATATAGCACTTTTGAATGTCATCTGATATTCTTGCATGCAAACAAAGAAATCCCAATTAAGTTTCCTATGGCACAGAAACTTGTAACAACATGAAAGTCAAAGTTTTGGAACAGTCATCAATCTAGAGATAGAAGGTGCCATCAGTCTCCATGAAGTGACACTAAGAAAGTAAAAGGAAGAGTAAGAGGGAGCCAGTTTATGTTCATAATTCCTACAGGTGCTATTACATTGACAAGATGAAGGAGAATAAGGCAAAGCATAGACTAGCTGAAACCATCAGCCCATATATTGACAATCAGCCAAATCCTGAAGGTGACTCATTATGAAGTTGTAAACAGTGTTGATCAGTGACTCAGTAGTGAGGAAGCTTGGCTAAGATATCTGCAGTCCATTTAAAGAAAACAGGATGATGAGATTTCTCTGGGGTATGGTAAGATAAACTATGGGACAATAATATTGCACGTGCCTGTGATAGCCTGTAGAAAGTTGGGACATTCTTACCCTTTATAGCTCATGGAGGAATGTACACATAGCACCAACAAAGGAAGCTTTGATTGGCATTTGCCTGGGGAATCTGAAAATGGATATAGTGTGAATCTTCTGAGAGTCTGTGCAGGAAGGAAGAGAGTGGGTGATGGATATCGTGATGTAGGGAGTGAATGCTGCAATGCAGAGAAAATTGCACATGTTGACCAGTTAATTTGGTAAGGCTTAGAAACAACCACCTGTGGTTTCTCCTCTTCCTTCCAATTCAAAAACTGATAGTATGTTCACAAAAGAAAACCAGCAAAGAAAAATATTATAAAGAGTACAGATTTTCTTGCAGTTCTCCTCTGTAGGGGATGGGAATTATTTTAAATAAAAGCTGAAGTTTAGGCATACGTATGTATACTGCTTGTAGAAGTATGGCAGACAGCAAGAAAACACTGTCACTCATGAAACTGAGCTTGAATGAATCTTCACAGAACAATAAGGATAGTTAAGGTAAGATCATGTTTCACGTTGTTAGAGTCTGCAACAGAACAGAAAACTGTAGGTGAATGTTTCTAAAGACTGGTTGCAAACTTAACAAAATGCATGGAGGTTAGACTTCCATTTATGATGTATTCACTAAAAATTCTAGGGATCAGAGATGGCAGAAAAAGATGTCGGTGAGCACCATTTGTGACTCAGGCTTAAGCAGACATCCTTTTGATAGACTCTGTAGAAATACACAGCAAGTCAAAGATCCTTGTAACATTTCATGATCAGTGAGATGAATACATCTGAATCAGAGTTTAGCAATTCTGTGAGAATGAATGAAATGGCCACATAATGAAACAAAGGAAGTTCTGCACAAATGTGCATGGGAACTTCTTCACAGTGCAGTGACGGAGCACTGGCACAGCTGCCCAGAGAGGTGGTGGAGTCTCCTTCTCTGGAGATGTTCCAGACCCGCCCAGACCCGTCTTTTTTGCTCTTTTTGAAAATACAGTATTGGAAATAAGTTAAAATAAGGCCTTACTAAAAATCTACTTTTAGAATTCCATATCAGTGCTGCATAGTATAGATAATGTTCCAACTACCTTGACCCAAATAAGGAATTCATAACAGCATTTGTTGCTGTTGTTATTGGCTGTCAAACATTTGGTACAAAATTAACTGGATTAATTGGGCACAACCTTAAATTCTCAGCCTAAGAGAGTCTGAAGCTGTCTATTCAATAAGAGGCAATCTCAAGTGGAAGTTGCTCTCAGCTGCAAGGTGCAAATCAGTAAAGTATTGGATAGGGCTGGAAGATTTAGAGGGCTTTTTTCTTAAGTTCATCCAGCTGGCAACCAGCATCACACCTCCTTATCACAAAACAAAGTGATGAATGTGCCATATTTGTTATGCCCAAAATATAAATCCACAACTTTGAAGAGAGAACATTTAGGTAAAACGGAAATTTTCATATTTGAGCTCAAAGACTGTAGTAACCAAAGAGAGGTCTGTCAAGAGTTGTAGAGGACTGAAGGAGAAAAAGGTGGCTTGCTAAAAATCATAAAAAATGCTCTTAATTGTAGGAGGTCTATCACTGGTGGTTTGAACTGGTTTCGATTGCTCTCTTATTTGTGGGAAGCAGCACTTATTTAACTGATGAGCAGATTAATGATTTTTTTTTAATCCAATGTAAGGGACTTCAAAGTATCTGGTGACTTTGCAGTACTGCTAGACATGCTCCCCAGTACTTTAGAGTGATTGGCTAAGTTGCTTTAGCATTCCTGAAAACCTTACATCAAACGCACATCTGCCTATCCATAAAGCAAGTTCTGTTCTCATATACAAAAGCACAATGATAAAAGCAGTAGATATGGTGTTCGGATGAGTAATCACGGCAGTTCCTCAGGGGACCCAGACAACGAATATCCCTCAGTAAGCCAAATTAGGTAGCAGTGAGGGACAACCCTGCAACCCAGTCTGTTGCTATGTTTCAAACAACCCAGTCTGTTTCTATGCTTCAAGCACATAGTCCTTGTTAAGACCCAGGGCCAGCCACATATTTCACAGTTAGCATCACAGAGGAAGTGCTGTTACTAAGCGGATGTTACTCTCTCTGTCCCTCTTGGGTAGTTAAAAAGAAAGAAAAGGAAAGTTCATGTTGTTAACCCCCAGAATTTTAACTTCTGATCTGTAGTGACTGTAGACTCAAAAATAAGACACTACAAGCAAATTATTATAAGCGAGCGATCCTTACATTTCTACTATGGTACCTTTGTCCACAGAATATTCTAAGGCATCATCTCCTATGTTACTTGCAGTTAACGTGTAACTTGTTTTTAGGATCAAATTATTGTAATGTTGTCAATGCTTCTGCCACTAATCATGTTCTCATTTGGACAAAGTGGACAATTGTTCCTGGTTTTTAGGACTGCATCAGGGATTGATCAGTTTAGAAGCTTTGTGATGCTTTAAATTTTTTATGAAAAGGAGGAAACAATATTCTGAGATCATATGTCTCAGATCATGCAATTTTTTTTTTTTTTGTAGATGATCCACTTTACATTGAATTTATTCACCTACAATATTTAGCCATATTTTAAAAGCACAATTAAACATTTATCTTCATTTCTCTTTTTCCTGTCCCTAAATGTGGGGACAATTTTTTTTTCTTTTTTTTTGAGAGAGAGAGGTTGTATGTAGGTTTTTTCTCTTTGAGCAGAAAATGCTTGAACTGGTGTGCTTCTACCACATATTGGACCTCACAACTCTAAGCTGACACCTGTTATTTTCACAATAGCTACTTTTTCTGTTCTTTGAAGTTGTGACAGGTGTTGCAAAACATAGGGCTTTTTTATATCGTGTTGGCTTACTTCTTATTAAAACCAGAAAATAGCTTTTTTCAATTACTTGTTCTGCCTTAAAAGACCTCCTCTTCCCATAGTACAAAGGAAATGGATATTTGTTTCAGGGTTTGTATGTTAAAATTAAGGAGAAACAAGGTCTAATGAAAGCACAGAAGTAATGGTTCCTACCTTTCCTGTGGTTTGTTCTGTAACTGAGTGGTTATCACACTGAAACACAAGCAGGGTGTCACTGACTCTTCGTTGAGAATACCAGTGAGCAACAGTTTCTGGGTTAGCTAATATTCTTAGTTCCTTTTGTTCTATATGCTTCCTTCAGACCTATAATAGCTCTTGCAAAGTCTGCTCAGTTTATTTGCTGAGCCCATGAGGGTGAGTTCAGAAAAGTTTTCCCATAGCTTATTTGGCTTTCTATCTAAATCAAAGTGGAAAACCTAGAGGAGCTGATGGGTTTTTGACCTTTTCTCTCTCTCCTGCGGATTAATAAATTCCATTATTATCTTTCTCTTAATATCGTTGTTTGCTATACAAAATATTTGACTAGACATAGCAGCATGTTGATTAATGAAGAAGAGTGATAGCTGTGTGGGGAACAAAATAGTGAAAGGTTAGTTTCTGATGGACCTGATGTGCAGGTACCTGGAGATTTGTCTTGTCTATAAATTCTTAGGCAGATTTCTGGGGACTGAAAACCATCTGATTTTTCTCTTTCTGGTTTCCTCTGTGTTCTATTCTTAACTCCAGCCTTCTCAGAAGTGTGGCCTAGTACTCCCTGGGTGTACACCCTTGGGTATTTCACTTGCATGTAAGTTTTTGAAAATCATGCAAGATCATGTTGCGAAAACATTTTAACCCTACTCCACTTGGGAATCAATATCTTGCTTCAAACACTAGTTGACAGATGCTGGTATGTCGATTTTCGGTATTACAGATTAAACAGATTTCTGTGATAGGCTTTCAGAATTATTTGGGGTAATTTGTAGTACTATTGCTTGCTTTCCAGATGCAGTTTATGTGGACAGTAATTCAAGCATATGCTTGAAGTTTTAAACATAAGAAATACTTGAAATCATGTCTAGGTACTTTACTGAGCTGGGTTATTGCTCGGTATTTGAGCTGGTATTATAAATAAAAACACGGTGTAGTATTTTTGGGTACCAAAGAAGCTGTCAGATAAACCATTAGTTGTTCATTGCTTCATTTACCTCTTCCCCTTCATTCTACAGCACGTATTATAAATGAGGAAAGATACTAGGATTTAAAGGAAATGCTGACCTCTTGGCCCTATTTCTTTTGCACTGAAGACTGGATGTGACTGAATATATTTAAAAATAAACTCACTGGATTTTTTTTTATTTAAAATTGTGGTGTAGTGCTCCATTTTGAACGGTTTTGGTAATACATTTCATTTAAATGATTTTCAAACATCACTACTTTCTGCAATTTGATTTCTAATCAATATTCTGTGTAAAAATAATCAGTTTCATTAACTAGCTGGTGTATTCTTAGCTAGTATGTTTGAAGGCTAACTGTGCCCAAGGGAATATAACCTACCCCTCAACAAAATGTGGCTGTGTAGCCTCTGTGTTGGAGCTGGATTGCAGCATGCTGGGACAAGAGACGCATAGGAATTGAGAGAACTGCCTGCACCTGTCTGTGCAGACATATCTGCAGTCTCTTGGATATAATTCACCTCACAGGGCTGGAAAAGAGCCCATGCATTTTTCAAATCCCACTGGAGCCTTACACTGAGGACTCAGTGATAGAGAGGTCTCCTGATACCTATATATTCAGTGTTGAATTTTATTTGTTTTGTGAATGCATATACTATACCTGCATGTTGCTCTGAGGCGCTACTCATAGGTAAACCATTCCTATAGAGTAGAATTATTGCATTATTAACTATCCCCTGAATTACAAGGCATTTTCTGCACTAATTGATACAGAAAAATGACAAAAGTTGGTATAAACATACATAAGAAACGATTCATATTTTGTACTATTCCAATCCACGTTATGGACTTTAAATATCGCCATAAGAGTGTTTAATGCCTTTCCAGAAGGGAGACGTTTCAGTACTAGCAGCTTTGGGGAAGCTGCTATGGGGTTCAGCAGTGAAGCCAGCCAGGAATAGCTTCTTGCTTCAGAATAACCACCTCACCCTTCTGAACTTTTGAACTTTGAAACTGTTAAGACAAAGTTGTAATTTTCTTTCTTACTTTTTTCTTCATAAAAAAAATACAAGAGCTGTGCTGCTGCAGCTCTATTTTCAGCATTGGGATACTGTGTTGCATTTATGGACTTGTATTAGGAAAATAATATATGTTGAAAAAATATAAAAAAGGTTCTTCTTCTTAATATTTGCTAACATTGTGGTCACATTTGGTGGTGTTTAAGAAAACTATAGATATTTTAAAGTTTGATTTATGTAGTTCAGAACCCCAAAGTTTCTTCAGAAAAATCAGCATTTTAGAGTTGAGTAAATGGAGTTGTTTCACCTGTTCCTGGAGTAACTCTTATGCATTCAGACAGTAAAACTTCTCAGAAAAAAACACCAAGCTATACATTTAACTTAGCTAAAGGAGGCCAAATCTAAGAAAACCAAATGTGTTCAGATTCAGGAGAGCTTTACTGACCTGGACCCCATGTTATTTGTACTGGGAACTATAAGAGCGTCTACTGTTAGGTGTGTAATGACTTCCTCTGGCTTTTGCTGTCACAAGAAATGCTCCTGCCATTAGAAGCATCTGTTATTAACTACCATTCTTATACTTCTTATAACTGTCGAAGAAATGGATTTTACTTGCACGTATTCTTCATAGGAGCAAAACTGCTACAACAATCATTTACTGTTGGAAACAGAGTCCTCCTTTTGGAGAGGTAAATGCAAAAAAAAAAAAAAGAGACAGAAAATCTTCCATGAAATTGTGCATTTTTTTTTCTTTAAAAGAAAATATTAAATGAAAGCAGAAATCTTGTCCATACCCCAAAACAGTAGCTAGAAATTAGTAGCTGCTGCTACACATGTCCTGTGATGTTACTGAGTCAAAGATAGGTCTTCAGTTTTACTGAGTATGGTAAGGATAAATTACCTTTCCAGTAAAAAAAATTATATATATATATATTTTAATTGATGCCAAGGCTACATTTAGTA